>SWKJ01000068.1:0-417107 GCA_019425465.1 Colletotrichum falcatum | reverse complement strand
GTTACTAAATTAATAAAATATATTTTACTATTCTTCTTATAAACTAAGAAAAAAGGGTTATAATATACAGTGTAGCTACGTTTAAGTATCCCTTAAGTAAGATAGTCTTTAAGGATCTTAATAACCTCCTCCTCTAAGGTATATAAAATAAGAATACTTTTTACTTACTATACCCTATAAAGGATAGTCTTAATTTCTTATAGTAAAGTAACTAAGGGATTAACTTATCTATAATAAGGAAACTCCTATACTAAAGCTTTTTCTTAAGTAAATAAAATTACTATTAGGAGTTTTCTTTCCTAGGGGTATAGATAGTTAACTATATCTATAATTACTTTAAGCTAATCTTTTATTAGTTATAAACCCTTTTTAATATCTAAAAACCTTAGTGTTATTAGGTTTATAAATTAGCTATTAAGGTTAAGTTTAAGGTTTTTCTTTACCTTCTCCTAAGCTTTAAGTTTCTATTCTAAGTTACCCTTAGGTATTAAACTATCTAATAGTATATTATCTACTAAAATAACCTTTTTATTTTTAGTTTTATATATTATTATAATCTCTTTTATTAATATAGTATTAACTAATTAGATCTATAAATATAATTTTAAATTTTAAGAGTAAGTATTATTATTTACTTCTATTACTAGCCTAAAGATATATCTACTACTAAAATAATTTTTAGGCTTTTCTTATAAGGGGTTTTTTTCTTCTTCTATTTATTTCTCTTATACTTCTTAGGTTTATAAATATAATAGTAAGAGTTTAGAGAATAACTATTATAAGATTCTATATACTTTAAAAGTTTTAAAATTATCTTAGTAATTTAATTTAGTTATAGGTATAGTACTAATTTAATTATTACTTTTAAGATATTATTAAAAATATCTCTATATTTATTAATAACTACTATAATTTTTTATTATTATTTAGTTAGTTTATAATGTCTTATAGTATTATTTATATTAGTTTAATATAGTTAGCCTATATAGTATTAATATCTTTATATTCCTTAATACTTCTTAGTATTATCTTAATCTTTTTTTCCTCCTCTATAATATTAGTAGTTAAATTAGTTTCTAGAAAGAAATAGCCTACTATTATATTAAGATTTATAATAGAGGCCTCTATTTCCCTTCCTTTATAGGAAGTAATCTAGAGTACTATACTCTTTTAAAGTATTTTATATTAGTAATAAAGTTAGAGAACTATATAGTTAAGCTATTAGTATAAAAAAAAAGTAAGATATAGATCTTAATATTTATAGACTAAAATAAACTAATAATCTAATTCTAAGAGTACTTTAAAGATATATAAGTCTTTAGGATAAAAGGTACTCCTAGGACTAAATCCTTAGTATAAGTTCCCTCTAAGTAAATAAAGAAGCTAACGTCTTTTATATAGTTATTCCCTAGGTAGACG
The DNA here is from genome assembly GCA_019425465.1 of Colletotrichum falcatum. Classification (NCBI taxonomy): domain Eukaryota; kingdom Fungi; phylum Ascomycota; class Sordariomycetes; order Glomerellales; family Glomerellaceae; genus Colletotrichum; species Colletotrichum falcatum. Next base: position 415,688 of record SWKJ01000068.1, on the reverse strand, counting down.
TTATCTATTAAAGTACCTAAGAATTAAATATAATATATTATATTTATAATACCTTTAATCCTAAGGCTAATTTTAATAATTATATCTTAGAGTCCTATTTATTAAATATATAATTTACTAATAAGATTAATAGTAGAACTACTATTTAAGATACCTTTTATTAAGATATTATTAGGTTTATAAAGTGTAATTATAAGCTACTAGTAAATAGTAATAAAGTTATATACTAAAATCTTCTATAAGAAGGTAATAATATTATCTTTAGGGGAGTTATCTACTAAGTTAGTCTCTTTAAAGACTATATTAATTAAATTAATCCTAAAGTTAATAAAATAGATCTAAGAATTTTATATTACTATAGTTACTACTAATTATAAAGTCTTTATAGGTAATAAGGTTTTTATAATCTAGTTTTACTTCCTTATTTACTTTAGAATTATATTTTTATAAGTTCTAACTTTATTAAAATAGTATATAAAATATTTATCTATAGCTATAAAAACGTTTTATTCTTTTTAAGCTTAATAGGCCTTATAGTTTACTATAGTAGCCTTAGCCTAAAGGTAGACTAGACTATTATAATTAGGCTATACTTAATAAAGAAAATCCTCTAGTATTAAAATCTTATTATTAGTTCTCTTATAAAGTAGCTCTTATACTAGAGACTAAGAGCCTTATATAGTAAATTCTTTAAATATAGTAGGCTAGTTTAGTTATTTTCTTTAGGTAAAGGTATAATAATATCTAGTTTAACTACTAGGGTTTTATCTTTATTAGGAAGTTCTATAATTTAGTTTATAATATTAAGGTTAAACTATCTAATATCTAAGAGGTCTACTAAATAAGAGGTATACTTTAAATAAGTCTTATATAGTTCTTAGTAATAACTAGGTCTTTTTATATACTTAGCATTATAAATAGTTTTAAAAATATTAGTAGCTATTAATATATAGAAAGAATTAAAATAATCTTCTATAAATAAAATATTCTCTACTAGGTAGTTATTTATAGATCTATTTTAATAAGGTATATTTATATAGTATACCTTAAAGTTTATAACTTCTCTTTCTAATTTAGGCTACTATTCTTTTATAAAAGATCTTATAGTATTTATTAGGATCTTAAAGCTTTCTAGGTATATTAAAATATAATAGAAGATAGTCTTCTTATTAAGCTATTTATAGTTATATCCCTTATTAATAATACTAAGCTTTATAAGTATTATAGAATTATCTAATATACCTAAATACTAATAAGGAGCCTTATAATAATAAAAATAACTAAAAAGATATCTCTATATTTTTAGGTAGCTATAAGTAAAGTAGCTAAGTAATTTATAGAACTAATAAGTATTATTAGTATAGAAAGAGTTATAGTATTACTACTAAGGACTATAGTTCTAGTATCCCCTATAGCTATTACCTCTATTATAACTACTACCTTACTTATAACTAAACCTACCTCTCTAGCTATAGTTACTAAGACTATAGGTCTATAAATTATTCCCTTATTAATAGTAACTAGTTAAGGTATTAAAGTTTATAATATTAAGAGTTATTTATCTATTAGGTTAAATAATCTTATTTATAACTACCTAAAATTAAGTCTATATACTAGCCTTATTAATAGAGAGGCTTTTAAGGTTATTAGTAAGGGTATTAATAGCTATTATAATTACCTAACTAATAGTATTATTTACTTTACCCTTAAGAGTCTTAGATATTAAGATTTTCTTTTAATTAAGTTTTAGGAGTAATATAATAAGCTTTAACTTTACCTTACTACTAAGTTATTAAAGAGTAAGTTAACCTTTTACCTATTAAACTAAAGTATCCTTAATAAAGGTCTAAGTCTTATAAGGAATATCTATAACCTTATAACTAAGGGTTTTTATAACTACCCTTATTACTTACTATAAGAAATAATAAAAGATAATATAAATAAGCTCTAAGTTAATAAAAGGGGTATCTCTTTAAGCTTTAGCTTTATATTATAATATTTAAATAGTTAATAGTAAAGTTATTATACTACTAAGATTATTATCTAAAATCTAGTTACTATTAATAAAGTTTCTTAACTCTTTGTTAAGATCCTAATAAGTCTTTAAGTCTACTAATTTAAAGACCTTTATTAACTTATTTTTTATAAGATCCTAGGAGGTTTAGTTAAAAGTAAGAGATTTAATAGCCTTAGTAAAGTTAGTAGTATAATATATATAGATCTCTTTAATCTTATTAGTATTAGTCTTCTAAAAAAGAGATATAAGGTTATTATATTTATCTAAAAAGTCTAAGATATTTATACTTATAAACTTAGGGGCTCCTATAGAGTAAGGGGTTATTAAAGTAATAGTTAGTTATTATATAATTATTAAGGCTAACTTTATATAGTTAGCTACTATTAAGGCTTTTTTTATTAGTAGCTTAGGTTTAGTAGGTTTAGTTATAAGTATAACTAAGTATTATAAAAAGCTATTTAAGGTTATTAAGGGCCCTCCTTTATCCTCTTTTTTAACCTATAGCTATAGAGTATTAAAGGCTAGTTTAGTAAACTAAGGAAATTTAACTACTTTACCCTTAAAGGATAAGCTACCCTCTAAGTTAATATTCCCTATAAGTAGGTTAAATATCTTAAATTATATTTAAGAATAAAATAATAAAAGTTATTATATAGTTAGGTTTAATTTTCTTATAATAGTTTATTATCTAAACTTTTTATATTCTTCTTTAAAATTAGGTTAATTCTTATAGTTAATAAAGTAAGTACTTTTTACTCTTAATACTAAGTATATAGTATTCTTCTTAATATATTTCCTTATATTATTAGATACCTTCTATACTATTTTATTTTATATTTATTAGTATTTTACTATTTTTACTTTTTTTTATAATTTATTAGTTTTAGCCTAATATAACTATCTTACTATACTTATTAGCTTAGTAGGACTACTATCTTTACTTATTATATTAGTATCTTAGATTAATAGTATTACTATAAGTTAGTATTACTACTATTATATATAATTAATCTTATAAAATTTAAAAGGGATACTTTTTAATATATAAGGGAGAATATATACTTAATAATTCTAAATTATCCTCTCCCTTAGCACCTAGGGAGAGTTTTTTAAGGTCTTCTTTATTTTTACCTTTTTATTTAATTTAGTATATAGCCTTTATACCTTTTTATCTAAAAAGGTAGTTATTTAAAGAATATTTAGCTTAACTATCTCTTAATTTCTACTTTTAATAATAATAGTTATATTATATTATTAGCTAGTTTATTTAGACTATATAGAAGGGACCTATAATTTATCTAAAGGATTCTTAGATCTAATAGATAGAAAGTAGAGATCTACCTCTAGGTACTATTAAGAAAGCATAAAGACTACTAATATAAAGGAGGGGAAGACTAAAGTAAAAACTACCTTAACCTTATAACCTCTTTAGATATTAGTAATATATATATAAAATAATAGAGAACTTAATTCTTAAATTTAATTAAAAAAATAAATAAAAAAGGGCTAGAAATAATAGAGAAATTATAAAAATACTAATATATATAGTCTAAATAAAACGTAAGTATAAGGTAATAACTATATATATTAATAATAATAATCCTCTATAATATTCCTCTATCTATAGTAGTAACTATATAACGCCTACTTATACTACTAACTATAGTCTTACTTATATAAAGGTCTTAGTTACTACCTAACCTAATCCCTCTTAATACCTAAGTATACTAATATATTAATTATCCTATCTACTATAAAAGTAAAAAAAATCTAGTATTATTACTTATATTTAAGTATATCTTTATAATAAGGTATTAGACTTTTTAGTATTTAACTTATTCTCTATATACCTATATACTTATTAACCTTTAACTTATTAATAAATACTAATTACTTTAAATAATATTAATAAATAGTATATATTTAGTTATACTATAGTACTTTATCCCTCTAAGTAGTAATAATATAAATTACTTTTAATATTTATCTAGCTATATAAAGTTATTAACTAATTATTAACTTATAGACCTCTATAGTAAATTACTTATAAAAGAAATCCTATATTTCTTTAAGTAAAAGGTTATTATAGTATATAAAAAGCTTTAATAATTTATATAGTTACTATACTTTTAACTTTATATAATTTAGCTAACTTAAAGGGTATATTTTTACCTACTTAGTTACTTTATACTAATAATACTATTATTAGACTATCTAAGTAGTATAGCTTATTTATATTATAATTTCTTTATCTATTTTATTAAATACTTTTAAAATTTATACTATCTTTTACTAATTATCTTTATTTAATTTTAATACTATTATTTATAAAAATTACTAATAATTATAATTAAATTTATATTTATTTAATTTAATATTTTATATTTATTTAATCTAATATTTACTTAGAGATAATAGTAATAATAGTAATAATAGTAATAATAAAGATAATAGTAATAAAGAGAAGGCTTATAGGCTATTAGCTAACTGCTTTTACTTTAAACTTTTTCTAAATAAATACCTTATAGTAACTATAAAAAATATTAAAATTAATATATTTATAAGCTATTATAAATAATATTACTATTACTAGAAGCTATTATTAAAGAGAAAAAAAGCTTTATATATATTTAAATAACCTTACTTTTATAGCTAGTAATAGTAATAGTAATAGTAAATATTTAAAAATGTAGATTTGTAAATCTGCTAGCTAAAAATCTAGATTTTTTATAGGGCTGTATTTGGGGGTGGCCGCAGCGTATGGACGAAAAGTTGATTTTTGGACGCTGCCAACGCAATGGACTGTAGCGGGGCCCGGTAGGTGCACTACGAAGTACCTACCTAAGCAACGTGGGAGCGAGACAAACCAACAGCCCCCGCCTCGGGGCCTCCCAAGGAAAAACAAAGCGTCATTCCGCGACCAACGGGAAACACGACCCGCGCACTTCGCACTCTCTCAGCAAAAACCCTCACGAGAACCGACTCCGTTGCCGCACAACGTCGACGAGACAAAGTCCCTCTCCCTTCCCATCGACTACCACCATCACCACACACGACCGTCCGACCGAGGTGGCCGTTTTTACGACTTTCCCGCGATCGAGACGGGGACACACCAATCACCTACAAAACACACCCAAAGTAAACAAAGGGCAAAAAACAAAAACAAAAGAAGCAACACCTTGGCCGCCATCACGCAGACGCGCCACCACAGACCATAAACCACAAAACCATACACCATGGCGCAAAACGCCGCCACCTACGCAGACTGCGTCGCCTCCCTCCGCTCCTCCCTCAACTTCCTCGAGTCCTCCGTCGCGACCCTCGACGCCGGCGTCAGCGACCTCCCGCGGCTGTCCTCCGTCCTCCGCCCGACGCGGCACTTCGAGCTCATCCCGCAACCGACCCTCGCCGCCGCCGAGGCCTCGCTCCGCGACGAGATCGGCCCCCAGATCGCCCTGCTGCTCGACCGCGCCGAGGCCCAGATCGCCCGCCGCGAGAGGCGCATCGAGACGCTGCAGGCCCGCTGCGAGCTGCTGCAGGGCCGCCTGGCGCAGCCCGAGGGGGACGGCGGGTACGGTGACGGCGGCGCGGCCAAGAAGGGCAAGAGCAAGGGCTTGGGTAAGGGCGCGGGGACCAAGAGGCCGTTGGGCGGGGAGAGCGCGCTCCGCGCGAGAGCCGTGCGGCAGCGGAGGGAAGGGCTGGAGTACAGCGTCGAGAGGCTCGAGCTGGAGGTCCTGACCAAGGAGAGGGAGCTGAGGAAAAGGCTGGACAAGGCGTGAGCGACGACTGCGCATTCCTGAGGAGACCGGAATCGAGGGATTGGCGTGAAACCGACAGAGGCATTTGGCCAAACGAGGGCTTGGCAACCGGGGCAGAAAGAAAACGGGAGCTGTGGATGATTCGTTATGATACCCAATGCAAGGGGGCGAGGATGTCGCCTCTGCGAAGCGAAACACGGCTCTATACAACACCCAAAACGAGCTTGAATGCCAGCAGGCCGTGAGTGCCTTTGCCTTGATTGGAAACGTCAGGTTGGCGAAATAGCTGGCTGCCGCGCGTTGCTGGAGAGGAAGGCTTGATGAGACTGCGTTGCTGCTGGCAGGGAAATCTCGCACGACGGGGTTGTCCGGGATCCTGCCTGTGGTCGAAATCGGGTATCACAGAGCCGCAATATGTCCGACAAACGAGCTGAATGGAAATTAGCATGAACCGGCATAGCATCGTCGCCACGAAGCTTCTCACATACGTGGGTCCCCGAACCCCTCAGCCTGTGGGCGTTCAAACGCCAGTAACAACCCCCATCTACGCATTCACAGTCTCCATGCCAACTTGTAATTCTTGAATATGTGCAATACCATTTATAACACAGCGAGGGAACACCAACATGCACGGGTATCCCACCTGCGAACTACTGTAGCTATCCGAATGACCAACCCGTTGCTCGTGAAAACCGTCCCAGAGAGAAGAGTAAAAAAAAAAGGTAATAAAAAGGCCCAAGTCCCATTGCTCGAGCGGCAACAACGTGCACTGACAGTAATAGGAAGAAGGCCGGCGCGCGGGGGTGGGCGGGAATAAGTTAGAACAATAGGCAGAAGAAAGAGGCCATTTCGGCGGATATACGTGGTGCCACCCGTGGTTCGGAAAGGCGGCAATCGGTTTTATCCCGCACAAGGAACCCTAATGTACTCCAACAAGCAGTGAGCGTGAAACCATTCCCATGTCCCATATGGTCGTTTTTTTTTTGCTCCCATCTCCAACGGCGAAATGAAAATCATGAGCTTCATTATAACAGGATCAGGTAGTTGCTTGGTGCGATACCCGTCTCGCCCGTCTCCTTGCGCGCTTGCCACCACCGTCCGCTCACGTCGCTGACCTCCAAGATCTCGTGCTTGGAGAAGGAAATCTCGTTCGCATCGTCGGGGTTGGCCTCGTAGCTGTAAATGGCCTTCGCACGGTAAGGGTATTCAGTGGGCGGCACCACCTCCTGATCCTGGCCGGGAGGTTTTGTGGATGGCGGGGAGGCGTTGAAGGTCGGTGCCACAGTCGAGTTGCGAGTCTGGGTGGTGGAGATGCCCTGAACAGGGGACGGGTTCTCGAAACCGTTTAGTTGCGCCGAGGTATACATCTGCGGAGGTTGCACAGAGGTCGAGGTTTCTGGGCGCCCGCCGCCATACATCATCTGTCGACTGTGGGACTCTTTCTGGAGGGCGAATGAGTCGAGGTAGGCGCGCGGCTTTGCTGAGGGGGCGGAGCCGAAGTAGAAAATCCAGACAATCTGCGGCAGTTAGTATTAAAGTCGCTCTGTAAGCACGAGGAAATCCAATAAAACAAACTTACGGTTACCATAGCCATCAGAATGAAGCCGGCGCCGGCAGCTTGACGGGCCCCGTTGGCTGAGTAAATGAGGGAGTGGATGGTCAGCGAGTTCAGGGATAATGCGGCCCCTAGGTATCCCGTGAGAGCGACGTGATAGGTTTGCGTTGTGTCAGAGGCAACAACGATGAAGACGCCGGCAATGACGAAGAACATATAGACGACTGTCCACCATGCGAAAGGCGGAAATGAGCCCGAGTTATTTGTAACTTGTGTTGTCGCGATGATGGAGCTGATGAATGCGATTATCCACGCAAGCTGGGAAACAATTAGCATTAGGCAGGGACGAGGAGCGTGAAGTTGTACCCGCATCAACGTACCATGGAGATGGAGACCGTAGCCAGAGCAAAAGGGTCACCGATGATGTTTCCCATATTAATACCCTTCCTTCCGTACTGAGCTCTTGAGTGTTCCATTTTGCGCAATGATGGTGAGTGAAGGGAACCGTAGGATGGCATAGAGAAAGATGCTGGGGTTTATCGCGTGAGAATTGGTTGCCTAGGGGCAAACGACGAGAGTCGGAGTCGATTCAGGTTCGGCTGGCGGAAATGGGTCGAGCGACCCCTGGAGGTTTTCGAGAACCGGACAATGGAAGCGAAATATTCGGCAAAGCGGACGAAGAGGAATGGTGCGGGATCCAACGGTGGGTACGTAATGCAAATGCCGCGAGGGGGTTATCGTGGCTGGAATGCAATTCCTCAATGCACTGGGGAAAAAAGAGTGACTGGTGGTTGGGCCCGTTGGCGAAAAATAGAAATGAGGGATGTGATTGTGATGGCTGTGTCGGTTGAATACGCGCAAGGTAGCGTGTGCGCTGTGTGGTGTGCTTAGGCGATTGGGTCGTAGCGGCTAGAAGACGGCAGCAGAGAACAGCTGGGCGAAATGATGGGAAGGATTGCGTTTTGGGGATCTCGAAGGCGAGTCAATCGTTTTGAGAGGGTTGTCCAGCAAGGCGGCCTCTTTTCCAATAAGAGAAAAAGGGACAATCGGGAGACAGAAATTGTGGTGACGAAGCGAATCGAAGACGGCAGCGGATCGACTGTCGATATCGTTGGAGTTGAAAGGGAGGGAGAGGAGAAGAAGACAAGAAGAAGAAGAAAATGTCAGAAGGTGGAAGTGGTGATGAACCGGAAGAAGAAAGGATGCAAGGTGGGAAGGGAAAAATAACAAGAGATGGCAACGAATCGGTGTCGAGTCGAAGGAGAGGAGGAAGAGCTCAGTGCGTCGATTGCAGACGGATGATAGGGACGGCGGTGTTGTAGGGGGCCGAAAGCCAAAGGAAGGCTGTGGGAAGAGCAGGGAGAACGGGTGGGCGTTGGTGGTCGGTTGACAACGTGAAATGAAGGGCAACGACTAGCTGAATGCCAAAACAAGAAAGCGGGCGACGTGGGAAAACGAGGCAGAAAGGTGCGTGGGGACCACGGCAGAGGCAGATCAGACCGGACTCGCTTTAGGCGCAGCAGACGAGCGAATGAGGCGCGGCGTGGCGTCGATATCGTGCTCCGGCGCAGTTTATAGCTCTGGTTTCTCTTTGCCGGCTAGCTCGAGGAATAGGCCAAGCTCGTGGGAAAATACCTAGAGAAGCGAGGCCTTTTTGGTGCCTGGTTTGGTGCAACTCGGGAACGTTTCTCGGGGTGGATGCAGGAGGTAAACTAGATGGTTGTACCTAGTCAAGAACCTCGACTAGTGGGAAGAAGTGGACTGGGCCAGGTTTGCGTCGTTGTGGCCCTCCTCCGGGATCACGCGTCGATGCGCAAATGTCCAATCCGCCCCTATTTTCTCCCCCCCGTTTCGTTGCAGCGGTTGTCAGTCGAGTTTCGTCGCGGTCTAGGTAGCTTGCTTGCCGGGTGACGATCTGTTGTCGTGTGTGCCTGTGCCTGGTGTGTTGGTGTACTGTACTGTAAGGCTTACGTGTGTGTGTATGTGTGCGTGCGTGTGTGTGTGTGCAAAGGTCGTGTCTTTCTCTTAATGGAGCCAGGGTCGAGTCATTGAATCCTTTGCCCTCTTTCTTTCCTTTCCCTCCTAGGTGTTCTGGGATGTCTGTCACTGCGCCAGCGGGCGGCAATAGGTAAAGCGGTTTGGTGGGTGAATGGGGATTTGAAGGGATAGGAGCAGTGAACAGTGGGGTATGGGGAGAAAGGCATTAAAAGAGGACAGCGCGAGAGATGAGAGATGCTGACGCCTGCGTCTGGGTCTCTGACTGACTGGGAGTGCTGCCGATAAGATGCAAGGGCCACCGAGGTGGGTGTTGCAGCAGGTAGGCTGCGCTGGGGGCCTGAGTGGAGTGGAGGAGAAGGGGGGAAGAGCAGCTCTGGGAAGCGTGTGCGTGCTGTGTGGCCTGCCCCGTACAAAGTACATAGTAATTACAGGTGTGATGTGATGTGATGTGATGGGCAAGAGAGATCCAGACTCTACGAGACGCACAACGTGGACGGTGGACCGGACACAGACCCAGATCTCAGGCACATTGGTGAGGTCAAACGTGGATGGACTGGGCTTAGGTACCTAGGTAGCAGATAGTATACCTACCTATTTGCTGTGAGCAGAAAGCAAGGTACATACTTGTTTACGCCCATCATTACACGATGGATTCGGTATGTAGACCAGATAATCATTACTGCTGCTCCCTGGGCCGTCGGACTGGTAATGTGACCCGTAATACCTATCATGACCCCCTCCCCAGATGACCAGATGCACTGCCAGGTGGTCCTATTGCCAATGATTTTCGACAAGGTAGCGCTGTATTGCGCGCATGCAGACCTTTAGAGTCGCACCTCCCGAGCTTGACCTGAGCCAGCCGAGTTGGCAATTGTAATGCGAGAAGCACTTGCCAAAGTAGTACACCAATTACCTACCATTTCCTTCCCTCTTGCTGCATGACACAGTTTATGCGTTTTTTTCTTCTTCTTCTGTGCCGGGTGCATGTTGGTGACTTGATACTTCGTAGTAGCCCACTCGGAGCAGGTAGCTTACCTCGCACTCCTGGGTGGATCTTCCCGGGGGCGGAGTACGTGCCTTTTGGGCCCCAGCAGTAGGGAGGAGCACCAGGAGCACAGGGCAAGAGTCGATGACAGCAAATAAGGCAGGGAGGGGCAAGACAGAGAGAGAGGTAGGTACGAATATTCGTACATCGTACTTGCCCAGAGGAGCCGCCTGATAGGTTCGTACCTACCTACTTCGTCTCACCTCTCCTCATTTGGGAGGCCCCCTCTAGCAACTTCCCCGGAAACTGTTGGTGCACCCCTCCCCTCCTCCCCCCCTTGGACCAGAAATTGAGGCTAGGGAGTTTGAGAATTTTTGACTTTTCAGCTAGTTCCTCTTGAAGTTCCTCCTCGCGTTCCTGCAGGGCATTCCCGCCTACAGGATTGATTGGACGATGGGGTCGCTCGCCCCCTCCCACTGTAGGTAGGTATCTGATGATTGGACAGGTGCCTTCTCATCCCTGATCCTTGTCCCCCCCGCCCCCCGCCGCGCGCGCGCGCGCAGTTCTCCTTCTCATTCTCCTTCCACCTCTTGCCTTGTCGTGCTTCACTTATATCATCTCATTCTTGGATCAGTTCAGCCTTAGTGATGCCCACATCCTCGATCTTCTACCTTGCCTGACTTGGGCCTAGATCTGGCCATGTGTTGACGGGAGGGTCAAGAAGGGGGCCGTAGATCCCTTAGTTGCGTTTACACTGCGCGTTCTATTCCGCCAATGTTAGCGCCAATTCTTCTAAAATAACCCTAGGATCACCCGCGTATCCGGTCATCAATTTCACGCCCAGCACTGACAGGTGCCCTGGCCTGGCCCTCACGCGAACCATGGAGAAGCGACTCATTGAATCCCACTTTGGCAATGGTGCGGATTCGTGTGTACGGATACATACCTATGGTTGTGTGTTCATGTGCATGTGTGCCGCGGCCCCGCGGTTGTTGAACAAACCGCTCACGCTCGTTTTGGATCCAGCCTCCAAGGACTTATCCTTTCCGGTAGATGGAGAGACACCAAAGCAGGTGGCGACTGGCCAACGGCGTGTGATTGCAACGGTCGACCACTTTGGTGGTCGAGTACCGATGATGGCCACTACCCACCGTCACTGGCCGATGGGTCCACACCGTCCACGTCCACGTCCGGCGGCGCCGGCCGACGCGACGATGTTTCCCGTGTCATAGACGCTTCCGGCCGGTTGGCGAGGAAGTCGGCGATCGTCACAACTGATCTTCAGACTTGGCTCCCCGTAAGTGATGAATACCAACCCATTTTCGACCCCGGGGGTGTTGGGATAAGAGACAGGGAGGAAGGTGACGAGTGCTGGGCTGTGCGCTTGCAGCGGCTACCCTAGGTGCGAGAGAGCTTGTGACCTAGCTCGTCTCTGACATGTGCTGTCTCACGAGCAGGCTCTGATGAAGATGCTGGAGAGACGGCCATTTGAACAAGAGGCTTTTCTGTAGGAACTGTCGAGGGAGCGAAGGATACCTGATGTCACTAGAAACAAAGAAACGCCGTGTTTTCCGGTGCCCGGTTGGCCAGAGACACGGGGGACTAGCTTTTGGTAGGCGAGTTGCCCGGGTGTCTGAGGTTTCACCACGCACTACCGGCCATACACTAGGGGGAATGTGTTTCTCTCCTCGGATCTCTGACCCGAACGGTCGCTGTAGAAAGAAAAGCCATTTTCTTCCGTCTAGCGACGACGATGGGCAGACTACGCGAATAGCTAGGGAGCTATGGGAGGGGAGGTCATGCGAGCACGGGGCAAGCATCGAACGATACCTACCTACTTCAGTGACTGCCACGGCGGGATGGATGGAACCGTCTTCCAATTGACGTGCCAAGCCTGTGCGGATGCAGATGTCAGGAGTAATAGTCCAGTGCGTTAGGTATGGGCAGTGAGCACTCGCGACTGGATCTCAAATAAGCCGTGGCACGGCTATGTGCGCAAGAACCTGCGAAAGAAACCTTTGATTCGAAACCGGTTTCTCTCTCTGGCTACAAGGCGAGGTGACCAACTGCCAGCTCATTCCGCGTCGTTCTCATGCAGGGGGGGTGGGGGGGGGGGACGCCCGCCCTACCCGAACTCCCTCTTTGTACAGCGTTTCAGCGTCGGGCGCGATTTCGCCGCAGGCGCGGGCAGAGATCGATGTGCGTCGTGCCGGTGTAGCAGGCCATCGGGGTTCGTTCGTAGTGTACGTATGTAGTACCTAGACGTCTTTCGTCTTTCTGCCACTTGGGTTGGCCCACCGATGCCGAGTGTCCTCCATCCATCCGTCCACCCAGACTCTCGCCCGACCTCACTCAGGGCTCTCGCCAGCAACGGCTTGGCACTGACATCGATAGGCCCGCGTGTGGATGCGGATGGGGGGCATGGAATCTGATGATACCGCGCCGCGGTCAATGCTGCCGCGATCGACTGGGCCAAACCCCACCACCACCACCACAACCAAGCGCTGACCAAACCTCTTTTCGCTGTGCAGAAAACACGATGGGATTGACTGACACCTTGACGTAGCACTGGGCTGCGTTTGGGCTCCGAGATCCAACATCAGAGGCCAACGTCTGTGTCATCAACGACGACACCGGCGCCATGGTTTCCCACGCTTTGGCTGCTCCCTCTAGCCCTGTCCTGGGCAGTGGGAATGAGGGCGACTGCCGCGAGATCCTGATGGAAGCAGGTAGGTAGCCAAACTACCTAGGTATGCACACCATGCTCAAGATAACAAAAAGCACAACATCACTGGAACGGGAGCGGGATCGTAGACATCTGCCTATGCAAAGGTATGAATCACACCTTTCTCAACAGTCCAACAAGTTCACTGAAAGCACACGCTCTTGGCAGGCGCACAGCACCTTAACACTCATGTAGGTACCCTCATCGTGCCCCTTCCCCCCGGTCGAAACCCTTGACAGCGTCCCGCAGCCCCCTGCATGCTGTGGACGAACAAGTCCGTGCAAAGTCGATTCTGCAGTAGCTGCAACAGCAGCAGCAACTGTGGTTGGTCATCGCTCTCATTTCTTGCAGGCTCGGAAACCCTCACATATTAACTGTTAACGGCAAAGTCTAGGGCTGGCAGGCCTTCATGTCGCCGCCGTGACCAAGTAGTGGGTTTCCCCATCCGCTTCGGCGGGAGAGGAGGAGGAGAAGGAGATGATGAAGAAGAAGAAGAAGAAGAAGAAGAAGAAGGGAGCGAGCCCCTGAATCAAGCAAACATTTACGCATTCTGATCTGACAGTCTGGACGATGAGGAGCCGGAACCCGACGTCTACAACGACGTGCCGGGCCGGGATAGCTGTCCGCGCGGCGAGAGGTTTCATGGCTGCGACGCATATGTATTCCCCCTTGATTTTTTGCGGGCGTGCCAGCCGGGACTCTGCCGTCCTGTGGCTCTCCGATATCTCGTCATTAGGGGGCGAGGGTCGATCACCTCCCAGTCAACCTCTGATTAATGGGATTGCTTCTGGACCGTCAGGACCCGACACTTGGGCGCAATTCACACCATCCCTCCGAATTCCGATGAGGCGAGGCCAGGTGAAAGCGAATCAGCCGGTCTCGTCCGTTACCCGTGGAGGCCGTCGCCATCCGTGCTTCTGCCATGTGCCACGGACGAAACCCCCTTGACCGGGCGAACCTGCATTCGAGAAGCCAAGCTTTCTCGGCTGGACATACCACCAGCCTTGTTTCGACCCCCGCGCTTCAATATCTCCATCTGCGCTCGGTCCCGGCCTCCATTACACCCAGGCCTGGCCGTGTCGTCTCGCCTTGGCTGGGCCTCGTTGCATGGCTCTTTTTGCCTCCTTGAGAGGTAGCGCGGGATATTGCCTCGTATTAGTGACTACTTGCCGCTGCTCACAAACCAAGTTGCCAACAGAATTCAAGCCCTTGTTTCCCTGCTTGGCAAGCTCACACGCAAGTCTAATTCAACCCACGAGAGGAGCAGTCGGGTCAAAGCCTCAAGAAAATTCCGCCACCCCGGTCCTTTAGCTGGGACAAACCTGCTTGTGAAACGCGGAGAGGCCAATCCCGTACCGCTGCACAAGCCGCCCCAGCATCTTACTTTTCTCCTGTTGTCCTATCGCGATTGTATCATGGGTAATTACTCTGATCCGACAATGCGCAAACTTTGGGGAAACTTCTTCGTCCTACGTCGCTGTTCGGGTGGCCGACGTCAACCCTTTTGGGGCTGTCCTCGACACTTCGCACATGCTTTGAGGGGGCGATGCATTGTGTGATCTGAATCCTTTACACGTCACTGCCGGAACTCCCTTTGAGCCAGGTGATGTGCGACGAACAGAGTCTTTCGGTATTTGGGACGAATGGCGATTCGCTTCGCCGATTGGCCGTGGATGGTATCACGACTCTCTCTTGCACATTGCTGACAATGCCGTCATGATTGTCTCTGCCGATGTTGTCTTGGTTGTGTTTAATCGCCCGCGTCTAGTTGATATCCGGTAAGGCAAGCCGTCTGTTTCATGGGTGCCGGCAGAAGGCCTACATGACACAATGAAAGGTCGACAGCAGCCGGTTCCAAGGTTATAACAGACATGCTATGCGTGCGAGGCCCTCTCTGGAACTGCCCCGAGGCAACAGTGGCATGCTGGCCCAGAGAATGTCATCGCGGCCCGAATTGGAACGCATCATGCGGATATCAAATGGTTGCCTCCTCTTTCTTCTCCCGCTGAGCCCTCCGTACGTGACGTTCGACTTGTTCAACCCGGCCCTCGATCTCGGCAACGAACTCGGACGCACCTAGAACGCCTTGCTGATACCAGTTCTTGAGGACCTCCTCGCTCCGGGCGCGGAGCTCGGCCATTTCCGCCTCCTGGGCCATCTGTGTCGCTTCAATACCTCGCATCTTGGGCACGAGAGAGGCCAGGGCCGCGCTCTGTGACGATTCAGGGATCGGGCAATCGTTCACGGATGTCAATGACGAGGCCGTGGCCGGGAAGGACGCCGCTGACGCGAGGACGGTTGCTTCAACAGCCTCGGGAGAGAGCTGGGTTGGGGGTTCGGAGGGCGGAGGGGGTTGGAAGAGCGTTGGATAGGAGTTATCTGCAATGCCGTCAGCAGGCCGCAGAAATGAGGCACTCGGGCCTAGATGCCTCAACAGACTGACATATCTTCATAAGCTCGCCGTACACGCGGATACGGGACAATAGGTGGTTGAAGCGGCGCTCGAGTCCTTCCAGCGTGTCGACCACGGACTCTGTCTGGGAAGGCGATGACGCTGCGGTCGGACCGTACAAGAGGTGCTCGATTCGCGACAGTCGTGATTCGAGGAGTGACACCGTCGAGAGGGTTGTGTTATCGAGGGAGTTGTCCATGGCGACTGGGAGAAGCTGCGCGTGGCGTCGCGCGTCAAAGGTAGACGCGGCGTGGAGGATTTCTTGGATGCACCGGAGTGCAATTCGATGTCTCCCGGCCGTGCCCTACACAATGTTGCGTGCAACACTGGACTCAAGAACTCCGGCACCACTAGTCCGCCGGAAAGATGTCACAGCTGAGCGGGCGGGATGAGTCGTGTGGATAGGCGGCGTCAAGGCTGAGGCGAGCTCGGAGTGGCTGAAGCTTCCAGCACGCCTAAGGACAAACAAACCCTTCCTGTGGCTCGTGACGGATCCATGTCAGTCTCCTGATGAGATAAGCACGTTCTCGTCGACGGGCCTGATATTGCTTCTACCTAATTGCTCATTTAACTTTCATAAATGACCAAACCTTCCTTTTTCTTTTTCTTTTCTCTTTCCTCATTTTTCATTGTGAAAAATGAGGCGGGAATTATTAATTTGGGAAACCATCATGCCAATAGTGCCTCCTCCCAGCAGCTGCTGGCGCATCGATGTGGGCTCTAAGGTCTTTGTCCATCTGTTGTACGAATACAGGCCCTGCTGGGCTGATGAGCATTCGGAATGTGCCCTCGCTGCCAGCACACCTGGGACTGGACTGTGCAATACGTAAGAATGGAGGAACTATTTTGTCAAGTTCCAGTGGGGGGGCTCCGGCCTTGTTATTTATTTGTTGTTACCTAAAATTACCTAAAAAACAATGCACCTCAGGTAACGGAATCAACGGCATTGGACGGGGGAAGGACCGGGCAGGCATCTAGGTATTCCTCCGAGGACACGCATCACATCATTCTCGTCCCCTCTCCGTCGCCTGTCAGCCAAGACTCCAGAGGCCCCTGCCTATTACTAGGCTCTGTTACACTATAACCGCTCTGGCAAACTGTCCAATCGATAATCGACACCCTTACTTAACCTTTCGTCTATTCGGTGGGAACCCTTCCAACCCCCCGTACCTACACTTATTTCCTTTCTCTACACGCCCGTGTCGACCAACACGACGTGTGACCTGCGCTGCGACTGTCGTGCGACTTGCGACAGAGACGATTGTCGATACTTTTGAGGGTACCGACTCGCCTCCCACGTCGTGACTCGTTCGCTCGTCCGCATACCTGCCCTCTGGCAGTCGGCAGGCAAATATATCGGTATTTGCTACCTTCAAATTTACCTTTCTCCGCTCCACCCTCTCTGCCCAGTGCGCTCGTCGACGCAGCGCACGCGCAGACTTGGAATTACTCGGTCGTTGCACCCCGACGTACCTGCGAGGTTTGTCCTGGAAGAGTGGCCACCTCCTTTGCGATTTCGAGAGATTCGCCCAAAATCACGTCACGGCCTGCCTCGCCGCCGCCGCCGCCGCCGCCGCCTCCTCCAGCAGTCGCGAGTCCAGCGTCACTCCTACTCTGCCCGAGTGTGGATTCCGATTCGAACACCAGGTTCAAAGAGGTGGGCTGCGCTTGCGGCCCCAAACTCCGGGAAGCCGAACAAGACCGTAGTTTCTCCCATTACTCCCAATCAGCACTAGTCTACGGCCTCTTCCTCTACCAAACACCAATCCAGTCTTTACGTTGCGGCCCTGCCCGACCATCTAGCGAATACCCCCCACCAATCATTGCGACTGTGTCCTGTTGCGCCTGTGGACACTTCATCCAAATTACCTGATCCGGCTTCTTATCCTCTTATCTGGCCTCCGCTTTTGCGCTGGCGCTTACGATAACCACGCACGACCGACGACAACCGACGACGACGACGGCGACGACGACGACGGCGACGACGACGAAAACGACGACGACGACGAAAACGACTGACAGACGGACTGACCAACCGAGTGACGACGATCGATCGCTGCGACCCAGAGCAGACTAATATGCAGAATTACTCGAGCATTACTGATGGGAGCGCAATTTCGATTGCGTCTGGAAGTTCTGGCGAAATGTCACGGTACGCCGACCCCCTCAATACCCCTCCGCAGAGATGCGGAGCAAGACGATTTCTGAGGGAAAGATTTGGGGTATTTTTTTTTCTTTCTTTCTGATGACTGACGTACAATGAATAGTCAACGTCGAAGAAACGGGAAGGAAGGGGGAGGCCAGGCCTCGATGTCGAGCAGTGTGATCAATCTACTCAATACCAGTACGTCCGGTCCGAGAACTTCGAGAGCCTACACACCAGTGCAGCTCTGGCCAAGAGACTAACGAGTGGTGGCTACAGTCGTCGGCGCTGGGACATTGGCAATGCCCTCAGTGATGTCGCACATGGGCTGCATGCTTGGTGTGCTCATGATTATCTGGTCCGGTTTTACGGCCGCCTTCGGCCTCTACCTGCAGTCACGCTGCGCTCGGTACCTCGATCGAGGGACATCATCCTTCTTCGCCATCTCTAAAATCACATACCCGAACGCCGCCATCCTATTTGACACTGCCATTGCAATCAAGTGTTTCGGTGTCGGAGTTTCTTACATGATCATCATTGGCGATCTAATGCCCAAGGTCTTTATTGGCCTTTTCAGTGGTGCGGTGGCGAGCAACCCTTATCTGGGCGAACGGAACTTCTGGATCACCGCTTTCATGCTGGTCATCATTCCGCTGAGCTTCCTGAAAAAGCTGGATTCGCTCAAGTACACCAGTATTGTCGCCCTGGTTTCGATTGGGTACCTTGTTATTTTGGTCATCTACCACTTCGCTGTCGACCGTCTCAAGGACATGAGCGAAATCAGAGTTGTCGAACCCGAGAGCGCCATCGCGTTTCTCAGCACCTTGCCCGTGGTTGTCTTTGCATACACCTGCCACCAGAACGTAAGTCGGGCCCACTGCCTTGCCTCGTTTTCTTTCCTAACTTCGGGCCCAGATGTTTGCCATCTTGAACGAAATCAAGGACAACTCTCCCAGCAGTATCATAGGGGTTGTGGGGTCCAGCATTGGTGGTGCCGCCTCCATCTACATAGTCGTTGCCATCACTGGTTACCTTACGTTCGGCAACAAGGTTGCAGGCAATATTGTCATGATGTGTAAGTGCATTCCATCCGCGTACGGGGCTTAGCTGACACCTTTCAGACTCAACGACCGCCGCTTCGTACGTTGCCCAGCTGGCTATTGTGGTGCTCGTCACTTTCTCCGTCCCGTTGCAAGTTCACCCGTGTCGCGCATCCGTCGATGCGATTCTTAAGTGGCGCCCGAACCGCAAATCAGGCGGCAACGCTCGTACTAACTCGCCCGGCGGACACCCACTTCTCCCCTCTTCGGCTTCTGTCCGCTCCGACCACGGATCCAGCTCCTCCATGGGCGAGGCCCGATTCGCTATCCTTACTTCTATTATTCTCATTCTTTCCTATGTCGCAGCTCTCTCTGTTCACAGCCTGGAAAGAGTCTTGGCCTACGTTGGAAGCACTGGGTCAACTAGCATTAGCTTTATACTTCCGGGTCTTTTCTATTACAAGATTAGCGACCCCGACAGCATCCACCAGCAACGTCTCCACAAGGAAGATGACGACGCCGACCTTCCCTCGGACGAAGAGGATGCAGACCCCATGGTGACCAGCATCGCCAGTCTCGGCAGCGTAGCCAGCGTTGTTGCCAACCCGCGCCAATGGAACCGCAAATGGCGGTGGGATCTCGAGCATATTGAACAGGACGCCCTCCGCAAGATGGCCTTGGCTCTCGCCATTTACGGCGTGTGTGTCATGGTCGTTTGCCTGTTCATGAACATTGTGTTCCACGCATCTCACTGAACGCGGGATTCCGAAGTTTCCCCGCCCTTTACGGAAAAGAAGCGTTTTAGAGATAGTTGTTTTCGAATGCGGTAGTGCGGAACTACTTACTTACTACACGGCCGCTAGGGATAGACACATTGCAACGTTAAAGGATCACGTGGGAAGCGTTGCGCATTTGTGGAGTTTGACGGTTTACTTCTGCTTTCTTGGGGGTTTGGGGGTTTCACTTGAGTCTTCTCTTTTGCATAACCCCTCATCAGCGCGGCGGTGGCATGTCTTAGGCGTTAGCTTAGTTTCTTGAGTTCGTTTTTCTTCCGTTCATTTTTGTCTTGGTGCAGATACAGCCTCCCAAGACCAAACGAGGTCCTAATGAAACGCCGCTGAGGCCTTTGCCAAGCTTTCGGGGGGAGCAACACAGCAATATGACTCAAAGCGGAGTGACATTTAGGTCCTTTTACAATTCCTTTTTTCTTAGTATACAACCCGTGTGACACGCACTCTGGCAGGCCAATTAGGCTTGTAATCAATTCTAACCCTTGTCTTTGGCCGCCCGTCCCATTTTTACATGCGAACTTTCCAATGGTCCGCACTAGTCGCCCGGTAATAGTACATTTGCTCGTCTCTGGCTCCTCTTCCCGTCTCCATTGGCACAGGTCCGCCTAGTGGAGAGGTCGTCCGCCGCGTTCCTAACGATAGACACCCCCTCGCGATTTTGGAGTGGTATATGAGCCGTAACCTTGCCGCTGGACACACCGCGGTCCCTATCCAGTCATGATAAATCCGATTCGTTTGACTACGCCTTGGTTATGGGCTGTTTCTTAAGTGATTTTGCTGCTGTGGCCTTATTGGTGGTCCCGTTAGGTCCATACTTTGGCTCGAGGATTCCGACCTGAACCGAGGGTGTTGTTAGCGACGTGTTCAATCCTGGGTCTAGCCCGCCATCCCATCCGTAGAATTCGAATAATTCACGTAGCGTTATTTCGCATTCCATCGCCGTCCTCTACTTCACCGCTTTCTAGACGACTCGTTGAAAAAGCGTAACAAGGGGTATATCGTACCATTGATAGTAACCTCCACACGGTCTCGGTCGGCTGCGCCCCGACTCCGACCCAGTACCGAGCGCGGAGAGAGTCGAGGCGTATTTCCTTGTGGGGCTTGGACGTGGCGTCGTAGGGGTCTTGTTTGGGGATAGGGTCGTAGGTACCGATGACCTCGATGGGCTTGCTGTTGCGGGCGGTTCTGCGAGTCGGGGTCACGCGCGCGTTAGCTTTCTTCACACGTTTTGGCTCTCGATCTGTCATCCTCTGCCGACACCGGGGACTCTAGGATGGCGTAGGTGCCGTCGGCATCGTGTGCGTGCGGTGCTGGTCGAGGGGTTTGTGGGATCGGACCGGAAAGGCGACAGGGGGCGTACCTGGCTTGAGAGACGACGATGTTGTAGAAGGGCTGGTTAACACGCCCGAAGCGGGCAAGGCGTATGCGGACGACCATGTCGGATCAGCGAGAGGGATACAGGCGGGTTCGTTGGTCGACGGAGTGTGGTGGTTCGGGGGTGTTTGTCGCGATTCTGAAGCTGCTGTAGCTTCGATATGGTCCCTGCCTGTCCCGTGGGAATTTTTGGTCGGTGCGGGAGTTGTTCCGACGCCGACTCACAGGCCCGGGTTCTCGGTCCCGCGCTAACTCCAACTCCACTAGTCCGCCCCTCTCAATGGTGATGTCGATGTGCAGGTACCTCGAGTCAATCACGTGGACCAGTAAGGCGCCGCCCGTGGTAATCGAAGAGCCTGGGATCCTGCCTAGAGGGGGTGGTAAAGGGACAGCGCAGCAGGCGGGGATGTTCCTAGCAAAGAGGGGTGGGATGCCCAATTTAGCTGATCTTCCGTTGTGAAGCCCCTCACCGTACCGAGTAAGTACCAGAGTAATTATCCTGTATTCTGCGTCGCCATGAGCTGCCTTAGTCTCCCTCCCACTCTTCGCACTAGTCACAAACGGCGGTGGCGCCTCCATCGTTGGACGACAAAGTTCCTGGAACATTAGCCATGGCCGATCATCAACAACAAGGCCAACCGTCACCTGCCGCCGCACCGACTACCGAACCGGTCAAGCTACCAGCGACGGAGCCGGCGGCCGAGACGGAGGAGGTTCCGCAAGAGCCAGCGTCCCCAGATGCGCACTTCTCGGCGGGCAGTTTCTTCCCAATCAGCACGTCCCAGGCGTCCCAACACCCTAGTATCCTGGATTATCGCCGCGAGAATGGCCGCAGCTATCACCGTCTCAGCGACGGCAAGTACGCCCTGCCCAATGATGAACTGGAACAGGAACGCCTCGACATTGTCAACCATCTTTGGATGTTGACCTTGGACGGCAAGCTCTGCCTCTGTCCCAAAGTCTATGGTGCTAAACGGGTCCTTGACATCGGCACGGGCACGGGCATCTGGGCCATGGACTATGCAGACGAGCACCCTCAAGCCGAGGTCATCGGTGTAGACCTGAGTCCTATTCAGCCCGCCTATGTGCCGGTTAACTGCGTCTTTGAGGTCGATGACCTTGAGAAGGAGTGGATGTTCACGGAGCCCTTTGACTTCATATTTGCGAGGAACATGATAGGCAGCTTCTCTGACTGGGAGGGTGTCATCGCCCAGGCCTTTGACAACCTGGAGCCTGGTGGCTACTTTGAGCTTCACGACAGCATGTACCCCTTGATCTGCGATGATGGGACCCTGACGGAGGAATCACCACTGATGAGGTGGACCCTCCTTATGGTCGAGGCTTGTGAAAGGAGGGGGCGTTCTGTGACGATCGGCAGCCAGTTCCCCCGCCTTCTAGAGGAGGCCGGCTTCGAGGACATCAACGTCACCAATATCAGGTTCCCCGTGTCGCCCTGGCCCAAAGACCCCAAGCTGAGGCTGATCGGCGAGTGGACCCAGGCCTCGCTGATTTCCGGCATAGAGGGTTTGTCACTCGCGCTCTTCACGCGCGTGCTCGGCTGGAGCGTGGTCGAGACCATTGTCTTCTGTGCGCAGGTAAGGGACCAGGTGAAGAGCACGAGGTACCACGGGTACTGGAAGGGGATCACCGTCTATGGACGGAAGCCGTTGGTCGAGAACGGGCACGACAGGGACTTGAGCTCGAGCGGGATATTTTCGACACCGGACGGCGAGTATGTTGTGCTATAGTTGTTTCCAAGTCGAATTGGTGGCTGCCTCGTACGTTTAGAAGCGTGATATTACAACCTGGATCGGCGGAAGGATAGCGAAATATATGTTCCACTGCAAGGTAGCTTTGGAGCGTGCTCTACGTGTAGCGGGTACACCCGGAGCATAGCTCAACATTAGTCGGCACCGTTAATTTTACATGACTCGTCACTAATTGATCCGTCTTCATTGGGTCTCTGGAGCGAAGCCTTGGCAACTCATGCGGACCACACTCTCTTGACTGGCCTAACGGTTTCCTAATACGATACCGGCGATGTTACATGGCGTGAGTTGTCTCGGATTCTGCAAAGGCTGCCGTTTCCGTCAAGAAAAAGGTAAACATTCTACACCTTCCGTAGGACTTTCATCGCCGTGATACCGTCTGAGTCAACTGAAGTGTGTATGGCAAGAAAGGCCTCCGACATTGGCATTTCCCAGATAGCGCTGGGTAGGACACTATCTGTCTCACCTGCTGAGGAACCAGATTGATCTGGTGGCGGCAACAATTATTGTTCCGCAGGTGCTGATCCCGGAAGTGGTCATGGCTTTGATCATTGCTTCTCAGACGCTTCTATCCGAAACCGTACATCTCTGCTGTCAATAACAAATATGAACTGGCCTCGGAAAAGAATACCAGCTTGCAGAATAGCCAATTTGACAAATTTGTCCAATCGAAGATTCGCCGGGGTAAATTCCTCGTCGGACACCCAACTGATGGATGCAAACCACACCCGTCTAATTATCAATACTTGCTGTGTAAGATACTAGCGCTTGAGAACATTCAACTCCCAGCCAACATGGTGTGCTACCGGAGTGATCAGGTGGTGAAGTCACATCTGCTTCTTCTACATATGCTTAATTTCAACATCATGTACGTATAAGGGTTTTGTGTGACTGGACGAGAACAGTCTTTGACTGAGAAGCTTCTGGGTGAACAGCAACCTTTCCTCAACTATGCTTTTCCTTGACTGTTGGCAGAAATGCAATTCTAGCTCAAGTTTTGGTTATGATATGAGGGGTGCCCGTGACGACGTATCAACGCCTTGGAGGTCACACGAGCGCACTATACCAGACTAATTCAGATCGATATCAACAGAATATCAAATATCACACTATAAAAAGCAGAGCGGAATTTCTTTCAAGGTCCATTTATGTAAATCTCTCAAGTATGGTACAAAGATGTAGTTTTCATAGGGACGCGCAAGAAGTACAAGAAGAACGAACTATACTTCTCCGAGAGGGCAGTTGCCAACATCGGCGATTGGGCTCGGTTCAATGGCTCGAGAGCTTCACGATGAAAGATGGGCGACGCCTAGTCCGCGACCTATCGTCCTATATAACTATTACACCGTTGGGACACTGATTCAACGAAGCGCGGAGAAGATGGTCTGCGTGTAGATAGATATGCAAGTATCAAGTTGCCGTTACAGAGCCGGCGATAGGTTAGCCCTCATCGTCTAAACCACGACTACGGCAAATATCCTCCAGGTGCTCCTAGTGCCCGGCATAACAACACGAACAGGTAGAGTCGTCATGTCATTCATTCAGCAAAATGTATGGTTCTCATCTGGTTCTACCCGTCATCCCTGCCGTCAAATCCAAAGGAGATTGTCGATTAAAAGAATTATTGCATGCACAAGAATACCAAATTGGGACGGAAAGAAGCTTTGGGTGAAATACAGTGGTGTTCATGCCGATGTCGAGACATGTTGCAAGCACGACGGTGTCTAATCTAATTTCTGCGTAATAACACTAGCTGGTCTGGATGACGTAGAAGGCCTTTGGGGGTTCGTATAAAGACCCATCGTACAAGACTTTGGCGGGAAAGCACGTCTTGGTGATTTTCTACCATGAGTTGAGAAGCTCAACCAGTGATTTCCAGAGACAATTTTCAATCCTACTGAATTTAAAAGCAGGGTGCCAGAACAAATGCGCATTGTGGATTACCAGACCTCAGTATATACATACACATATGCACGTATGTACATACACCCACTAATTTTGGCCCGATTTGATCTTCGCTGGCTCAACTAATAGGCACTCATCTTACGCCTAACGCGTGTCACCGGATATTTTGACTCGACTGTATACGTCTTATGTTACATCACCCGCCTTATCCGGGTTTTGCCAAGTACCACCGGATTGGTGAGCGTTGGGACGTCGTGGTCACGCTCTCCGACCCGTACGATGCACACGTACAGGGCGTTCTCCGGGTTGTCTGCCCTTAGATAGGGAAAGTACGGTGTACGGATACGTGTACAATATATCGTAACTGGATAGATACAGAGAGCAGCGCGCATGTACACGAGGAAACGGCCAGTGGCATGTTAACTTGTCTGGAGGATCAGTCAGCCACAAACCGTTCTCTGGCCAGAGGCTTCTATCAATTCTGGAGGTGGAACGACGTGACGCGCCAAGCCCGTCCGGAACTCCGCCGTCGGAACTTTTGAACCAGCTTGGCGGTGCCCGCTGAAAAGACAGCGTCAGGTGTCAAGCCTGGATTGGCAGATGACAAGCCCAACCAAGCTTATGGCCTGCCTGGTCGATGGCCACCAATCTTGCCAGGGTTCGTTCCCACTGATCGGCGCGCCTGGAAAAGAGAGCAGTAGGTGCCCACCCGTTCTAGCCAGCCCTACTGCCAGGCACCTGCCTACATGGCAGGCACGCGAAGTACGAGGGAGTACTATCCGTAGAGGGGAAAGTATTTGAGAGAGGCCAACAGGCCGACTCCATTCCATTACCACACCAGATCGTTGAGGGGGAGGGGGGGGGGGGGGGACCCATGCTGCATGGCGGAGCGTCTCCTCAATGCAGGGCACCACAAGACCGAGCTAAGGATGCGAGTTACTTAAATTAGCCTGTCATGGAGCTTTCCAGCAGCGCTGGCCCTGGCCGTGCCGCTTATCCATACCGGAGTGTAGCATTCATATGTATCAAACTCCGTGGTGTTGATGGCGGCGGTCGCGTTATACGGGGCATGATATTGCGTGTTGACGCCATTGGATGTCGACGTTGATGCCATGAATATGTGGTTCGAGTCCCCAACGGTGGAGGTATACGGTCTCTCGCAACTAAACTGAAAACTTTGTCCAGGGCATGAAGCCGCATGATCGGCGCTGCCGGCCGACGAGCTTATACTACGTAGTTTACGAGATTCGGTGGAGGCTCATCGCTTCCTTCGCGAGCATGTCCGATGCAGGAAGTTATCGACGTCACGGTTGGGAAGAAAGCAAAACAGGGCTGGCTGGCGGTTCAAGCTGAGCAGCAATCTAAAATTCTCTGATGGGCGGACGGGCGGTTTTCCATACGAGATGGAGACGGTGGGGTGACACTAAGAAAAGGAGGGTGGAGGGCGGGTCTGACTCGTGAGGCGTATAGACAGGGATTATTCCCAGATGCTCCGTTTATCCGTATAAAGGTTGAGGGTGAAGCTCAATTTCCCATTTCCTGCTCATCCAACTCCATTCAGATTCATCAATTTTGGACGTTCGTTCTAGTCACTCGCTCATACATCGCATTTTGTCTTAATATCAAGCCCAAGAAAACACAAAAAAACAAACAAAAAAACACAACTTTACATTTAATTTTCCACCAACAAACCCGTCAACATGTTCTCCAAGGCCACCATCGCCATCACCAGCCTTTTGGCTCTGGCCGAGGCCGTCAAGGTCACAAACCCCACCAAGGGTGACGACTGGGATCTCTCCGAGACCAACGAGATCACCTGGGACACCGTCTCCAGCGACCCCAAGACCTTTGAGATCGTCATCATCAACCAGTCCAGCTACCCCGGTGTCTCCCAGACCGTCGCCAAGGTCAACGCTGCCGATGGCAAGTACGAGCTGAAGGGCATTAAGGTCGCCCCTGGTGGCGCCTACCGCATCAACCTCGTCTCCACCGACCCCCAGAACTCGGGCATTCTCGCTCAGTCTGAGGAGTTCACCTTTGAAGCGGGTAAGTAGAGCGACAACGCCTCTTGTTGTCACCGAATGCTAACTCGGGTTTGTGTTTCTAGGCGACGACACTTCCTCTTCCGCCGCGGCTTCCGCTACCGCCTCCGCCTCTGCCTCCGCCTCTGCCTCCGCCACCGGTTCGTCTTCGGCGACCGCGGCCACTGGCACCGCTGCTACGACCGCTTCCGGCCTGACTACCTCTGTGACGGGTTCTTCTACCGCCACTGCCTCTGGCGCCTCTAGCTCCGGTGCCGCTACCGGTACCGCTACCGGCACCGCCGCCTCCGGCACTTCTACCTCGGCCCCCAACAGCGCTTCTGGCATCAAGTCCACTTTCGCCATCTTTGGCTCCGTTGCCGTTGCCGCCTACATGCTCTTCTAAGCAAGATGCGTACAGCGCGATCTTGTTTTCCTCAAGTTGTTTTGACCGAAATGATACCAACCGGCTACGAGAATCGGACGTAGCGACAACTGGCGAAGTGCATTGGGGTTGGGAATGGAGGATTATACCACGAAAAAAAAAAAACGGATGGGATTCATGTCTGGCGTCGTATTCACGCTTTTTGTGAATTATGTTTATAGACTAATGCTGAAGCTTTGCTACTGGACTCCCTCCATCTACCGGGCGCCTCCAACAATGCATCACTCGTGAATGGACGAGGAGGCTCTTTCGTCCAAAGAACCCGACAGGCGATTTCGCCTTCAATGCAAGGTGCATACTCCCCCAAACCCAAGTTGTTTTTTATTTTACCGGCCGCAACCTCAGCCCGGAGATGAGCAGTTCCATGCCATTGGACCGGAATCACTCCACTTTTCAGTGAACTCGTATTAATAATGGATACGAGATGGGCGCAGCCAATTCAAATCCCTTATGCAGTGCATCCCTGCTGGTTCCCCTGACTGCCCGCCTCAACGTGCAGCTTTGGCGTTTGCTGATCCCCCAATCGAGACTGGCGACAGGGTTCATGCAGGGATGGGCACTTGCTATCACCCCCGTCACGCCTGGAAATTAGACCGGGTGACGATGCGGGAAGCACGTCTGGAGTGTAGATCGTGATAACGTAGATGATGGTTACGGGCTGCCTATTAATCTTCAAGAGCCAAAACGCGTGACCTGTGTAAAAGTATGAGTGATCGCCCTCATCTGTCAGCCTCCATTTACCACAGAACTTTGGTAGGCAAATCAGCCAACGGCATCCGCAATCTGGAATATGCTTCACGTTGAATTCTTAGCAGCTAATGGTACAGTGACAGGTAATTGAATAGCAGGTGACAGATGTACTAGCTCACTTGAATGTGTCGTCTATGGAAACATTCCAGCTGATTTGTTTGCCGCTTATATATGCACCTTTGTCAAGAGAGCCGACACACAGCCTAGGACCTGAAGGCTGCATATAGTCCATCGGCCGATCGGCCAGTCAGTTGAACACAACCCTGGTCAACCGCTAGACTCAACAGAGCGGCTTCTTAAGTCCAATTGCGATGTGCAAAGGGGTCTTCACCTGGCCGGTGTGTTTATTTTCATTCAACCGGGACTCTGGACTGGATTCACCACTGCAATCTGTCAAGTCTTTTCTGCGGTACCGGCCCTTCTGCATATGATCCAGGAGAGCTTCCAAGTCGTGCTAGCTACGCAAGATGATAAAGGCAATCCCGTACAATGAGTTACAGATAATCTACACCTACTAACCACGCACTGTTCACGCCTTTCCAGCCATAGGGGAATTTGGTTTTCCTGCACGGTCTTACAAATTCGAAGAATATTTAGATCATAGACTAGTAAGGCTTGTTTTGTACACCAACGGTGGCTGACCGAAGCTTGTTTTCCAACGAACTTCTTGTTTGTCTCAAGGTTGACCAATCGGTCTCAAAGCACTGCTATAAGAGACAATGTTCGGTCTCTTCACTCAAGCGAATAGATCTAGACAAGAAGCAATGGATCCTTTTCGTTGGACAAGCATGCCCTTACTTGTATGTCATGAATCGGCTCAGCGTGTCATAATAGGGTGCTTCCTGATACGAGCGCAACCGATTAAAACCTCCCAAGTACACCAAGCAAACTAGTCATTCAAGCATGATTAAAAGAATGCTATAAATATATTCATAAGAGACGGTTTAATCATGTGCATAGCTTTGCTCGTTCATCCAAGGGCTCAGCTCGGCTAACAGGGAACATCGCTTCCCTCGACCCTCTTCCCAGGCATCACCGTTTACAACCTCAAATACAGCCTGCAGCGGTGGGGCACCGGAACCGCCAGCCATATGGCTAGTTATGTGTAAAGTAACCATGCCATCAAACGAAGAATCGTTCTCGACCAGCACGCCGCCAGTCACATTTACATTCAGCATGCTGGCCACTCCTGTGCCTTTTTCTTTCCACTGTGGCCAAAAAGTCGTGCTTGAGTCAGTATCACGCAAAGTCGGCGCCCCGTTCACAATGAAATCGCCCCAAGCGGTCTGTAACGCACGTCGTAGAGACCGCGGAACACTCGAGTTGGGAGTATCCACTGGCGCCAGAAGTATGTCGTAATCGGATCCAGAGCCCACGTCGAAGCCATGGTAGGCGGGAGAAGCACTGAACTGGTAGCGCCATGCTGTGGCTCCAGCTTTGGCGGCGTATGCATCGGCGAGCCAGTAAGAAGGGCAGACGAACGTAGCCTCGGCGTAGAAATTGTTGGCTACCTGTTGCCAGCCCATGGCGTAGTTGGACATGGTGGTAGCGTACGGCGCATTGCGGCCGTCTGTGTCGAAGCCGGGGTCTGTGTTGTTCACGTCGTTCGAATTGACCATGAGAAAATCCTCGTGCTTTTGCGTGTACATGGCAAGGACCTCGGTCACGTTGGTTGCGGTGAGCTTGGGGTAGCAGGCCATCATGAAGCTGAGAAAGGTCGCCCGAGAAGTGATGTTCTGCCAGGTGAAATATGGACCCTCGTCTGCGACATTGCTGGTGAGCAAGCGAACGCCCTTGACGCTGTCTTGTCGTCGCGAACCGAGAAGCCTCGAGGCAAGGCTTGTGAGGAGCTTCCCGTCAATGACGGGGGCCCATTCCCAATGACCATACAAGCTCTGGGTACTCACCCAGTCGCTGGCATTTTGGAGAGCAATCGAGTCAACGTTCTGCATGCAAGAGAAGAGGGAGGAGGATTCGTTTGACGACCAACATCCTACACGCTCCGCCAGCTTGTAGTAAGCCTTTGTCGACCGGTCACTATCAAATCGACTGTTGTTCGCACATTGAGTCAACCGCTGATCGATGCTGAAAACCGCGTGGAAAAGGGCATAAGCATCACTCACGGTTGGTTGGTGAGGTACGGACTGCTCGCAATCACCCCATCAAAGAGACCTTCGGCCTCGTCCGTCGTGGCTAGCAACAGGGCCGCCCCGCCTCCAGCGGAATGTCCTGCAACAGTTACCTTATCCGGGTTGCCACCGAATTTACAAATGTGCTTCTGCACCCACCGGAGCGCCAGGAGCATGTCGTGTAACCCGGCATTGGCAACGCCGTTCGCTACGACATTGGCCGAGGACAGAAAGCCAAAGGCGCCAAGCCGATATTGGACCACAACGGCGAGGTATTTATTCTTGTTTGTCGCAATCTGCGTGGAAAAGTCGTAATTCGCAGCCGAGTCGAGATTGTACCCGCCTCCATGGATCCACACAACTACGGGAAGATCTTTGGCACCAGCCGGTGCAAACACGTTCAAGAAGAGACAGTCCTCGTCGCCAATGAAGTCGAAAGAAGCAAGAGAAGCCTCCTCGTTTGCTGTTTTGGGATACCGCAAGGATCGGCGAGACCATGGGCAGTGTGGTGGGTTAGAAGTGGCGGGTATGACGGGTTTGTTTCTGGTATTGTCGTTCTTGTTGCTGCTGCTGTCTTCTGGTTCTTCAGGCGGCTGCCATCGAAGCCCCCCTGTCGGAGGATTTGCATAGCGAATTCTAAGTTACTATGACATTAGATAAACCCCAGGCTGACTAGAGCCATGCGGCAAAGAAACCACGCACCCTCTAAATGTATTGAGATTCAACGTGGAGTTATATGTTCCTTTGTAACGGGCATACAGTAGATCGACTGTTGGCCCATCTGCATTGTCTGCGGCTACTCGAAGCGGCAGAAGGGCAAGAAGATATGCCTGGAGCCGCATGACACTTTACGACTTAGTGAGACTATTGAAGCGAAAGAAGAGGCGGCAACCATGGATGAAGACTATAGATTCGGCACCAATTAAGGCTGAAATGACGGGCAAGCGGTCTGATCAATAGAACGATGGCTTTCTAAGTATTTCTGAGTCTGCAGTTTTCGGGTGAAGCCCTCGGTGATGGAAATGGGTAATTAGATTCGAAAACTTAATATCATTCACTGACAATTGACCCGATCGGGGCATTGCAAACCCAATTCCCGACTAACCCAAAAGTAGCCCTTGGGCCGCGTAACGGTCGCATGCAACGGGGAGCATTTGCTTTCTTCCCCGCCACGTGTGACGAGTCACAATCAAATCATTTGACGCAAACTAGTGATGGAATCTGCAACAAAGTACGTGTGATGACGAAATCCGACCTGTATCAGTTGCCAATGCGCAATTACGGCTTATACCATGACACACACATGCACATACATTATATAGGGTTTCGATGCTGTTTGAAGGTTGGAGGAGTACCAGATCTTATTCACCTGCCGACTGCAGGAATGAGTCTCTATTCAGGGGACCAATGATCGATACTTTCGCTGAAAGCTCGAATCCAGATATGGCGAAAGGGGCAGCCTTGGCCATCGCAGAGCGCAAAAGGCCAGGCAAGGAACACTGCCCATTGCGACATCTTCATATCCAAGACTACAACATCTCGCCCCACGTTCCCTATGCACCATCAAAAATCAAAAGGCTTTGAACATTGACTCTGCCGAAGCCGCGCTGGCGCAATAATGCCCGGCCGCAATGGATCGGGAATTCGGCTACAGCCATAAAGCTAACACGCTCGACATCGACGCCGGCCTTGACTAGCAGCTGGAGCACCGCGCACAACGTTTCCCCCGTGGCAAGCACGTCGTCTATCACCACCACAGACCCACGGTTGGGAACCGCATCTCGATTCATCTCGATCCTCTCTTCTCCTGATTTGTTGGGCACTGATGATGAAATGTGTGATCGGGTCTTGGTAACTGAAACGGTGGGAGGAGGAAGCTTGCCTGCTTCACGAACCAGGGCCAAGGGCACATTGACTCGGAGAGCCAACGCCGACGCAAAGACAAAGCCGCCGGCTTCGCAGCAGACCACAGCTTCAACTTCATTCCAGTCGCCGGTGAGGTGAGATTGTAGCAGCGACGTGCATAGTGGCAGCCCACCCCGCTGTTGGGCGATGTTGAGCACGTGGCGGAACTCGATACCCGGACGCGGAAAGTCTGGCATGGTACCCACCATGCCAGCCAGTTGACGCAGGTCCTCATGAAAGAAAGGAAGCAAATATTTTTCTGCAAATTTCTTGGCCGCCTCGTCTCCGGGCATGTCGTTCTCGAAGATGAAGCTGGGATGGTGGTCCGCGACTATGAACCCCGTCTTGCCGTTGGCGTTGGTCTCGTCATCTTCCCGATCCCTGTTAGTGTGATCACCACCTTGATACTCGCGTCGAGTCCGCCGTGTCTTCTCGGTAGCCTGGACCCGAACCTCGAGCATTCTGCTTCCTGACACCAGGTGCGATAGTGATGCAATCGGGGCCTCATCTCTCATCCCAGTGATAAGCAGCACGTCTACATCTACGGAGTCGTGCACCACATTCAAGAAGGATTCCTCTGGAAGCCGTGGTCGTTGCCGCACTCGGTCCCGGAAAAATGCTGTCAACGCTGGCCGGTGTCGCTCCTTGTAGGCCCGGTCACCAAGCAGGCAACTCGGGTCGGCACCAGTAGCCGCCGCGTATTCCCGCTTAATTACATCGCTAATGCTGGAGACAGATGCCTTGAGGCGTTTGTTGGTGAGTTCAACGAAGAGAGAAGCCCAGACGTTGGCACAGTAGTCCTTTCCGGAGCAGTTGTCGCCTGTAACAAGAATGATAAGTTTCTGTTTCATCAACGCTTTCGGGAGCGGGCAGGCGTAGGCCAGAACATTGTGTGGGTCCGAGATGCGCTTGACACGGGCCAGGCGGGGCCGGTTCGGTCCGAAGGCCTTGGCCGCCAATGGGGCGTCTCTTGGGTCCGGCCCGAGGTCGGCGCCGTAAGCTCCGGTGCTGAGGGGCAGTAAGTCTCCGGCGACACGATAGACCCATTCCACGGCAGCTCTATTGGCATCGGTGCCATCTTGCTCACGGGGCCAGACACCCGTGATCACGCAGGCAAAGTCCCAATCTCGACAGCCGAAAGCAGTAGCATCGTCCGCCACGTTGCCGACTGCTCCACCACCTTGCAGCAGATGGAAATAGCAGAGTGGCGAGGGACGAGTCTCGATGGCCGTCATAAGAGCGTCTACCATGGCTTCTGCTGAGATTTCCTTGAGAAACAAACATCGCTTGAACGAAGAGGTTTTGCCGCCACCGTGCCCACCGTGCATTCCGGTCATGTACATCTCGGTCTGGAACAATTCAACACTGTTCACGGCCTTGGAATCGGCTTCCGGTCCCCAGAGAGCGGCAGCGAGCGTGGATATGGGCGTAAATGCCGCAGAGTCGAGCCCAATCGTACGGGTTTCGAACATGGTGACGCCAAGATGCAGCTGGGCGGCGTTGTAGTACAAGTACGCATCTGCAGAGCAGCTGTGGGGGAGCTTGCTGGCGACGAGTTTATCAAAGTCGCCGAGTCTGAGCCGCACCTCGCCAGCATCGTTCAAAGGAATAAACCAGTTTCTGGTGAAGAAAGTAGGAGCTGGGTAAGCCGCGAAGGTAACGCTGATTACAATACCGAAGTTTGTCCCGGCGCCCTTTATCGCCCATAGTAGATCGTCTTCGTTGTCGGGCCGCACGGCGTCGGCTGGTCGGTGTTGGTGTGGCACGTGGCCGATGCAGAGAACCTGGCCCGAGTCAACGCTGACTATGATGGCACCGACAATGGCGTCACATGCAAGGCCGTAGATTCTAGCGAGGTGTCCGACTCCGCCTTGTAACCACAGACCGGCTCCAACGCTAGGGCGGGCGCCCAAGGGCACCGTCAGGCCGGCTGCCATGGTCTTACAGACGATGTCGCCCGTCTTGCAGCCGGCTTCGGCAACAACCAAACAACCGGAGTCGGAGCCGGAGTCTCCAACCCCCTCCCCCGGTGAGAGAATGTGGATTTGGTCAAAAGCGCCCATGTCAACCGAGACGACGTTGGGCCAGAGACAATGGCCGCTGTGACCTCCGCCAATGACAGTCAAGCAGGCCCTGTGCTCCAGAGCCCATCGTACGCACTGCTGCACTTGTCGAATTTCTGTTGGTCTGAAGATCGATGCGGGGCGGTTCATGCGAGCCTCTCGGTTCTTGATAATCTTGTTCTCGCTCACCACAGGTACCTGTGCCTCTAGTTCCGGCGACATTATTGAATGCCGAGTAAATGTCGCCATGACGCCGGGCGAGCTAAACAAGAGATGCCCTTGGTTGCTGCCTTCCTCGCGACGCCCCAGTGCGCGGCACACCTTGCGCCACTCGCTTCGGACATCCATATCCTGCATCGAAAACCCTGCAATAAATGATGCGAAACTATCCAGGACTTCGTCATCATCTGCCACGCGAACAACGCCAGTTGGAAAACTGGCCGTCTGATGGCCCACCAAGCCGTCAAAGTGCAGGGTCCCGTCGCGCTGGAAAACCACAACTATTCCGACGTCTGGCTGCTGTACAAGCATCGTTAGGGCCTTTTCGACGAACTTGCGTTTTGGCTTCATGCCATACATGCTATGGCAGAACAGGATGATGTTGAACCCATCGTCGCCATGTCTCGTGATGCTACTGGCGCCGCTGTCCATCGGGCTTTCCGGGAGGTATGGGGCCTGATAGATGTCGGGTACGCTTTCCAGACATGGCAGCGGAGGTTCCGTGTTCGATGTTGGGGAAAGCCAATTCTCCAATTCGGTGGCAAACAGACCATTGGGCTCAAAAGCAGCATATCTCCTGACTTTCTTTCTCAGACCAATAGGCAGATATCCGATTACACTCTTCTGCCCAGGCCCGACTTCCAGTACAGAAAGAAGAGACCCCGCTTTGATATGGGTGAAAATCTGGGATAATTGAGGGAAAATGAAGTCGTGATACTCTTTCCAGCCTGGGCCTCGCGTCAGGATATCGAATCCGGCGCTGTACTGTATGTCGGATAACGGCTGCCTTAAGGACGCATCTCCCCGGGCTTTCTGCCTCAGATTCAGTTTGAGGCAATCGATAGTGGTCATTCTAGCTTGGTAAGATTGGTGTTGACGGTAAAACTGAACCTAGCAGGGTATCGTGGCAACGAAAACAGACCTAGGCGGGTATTGTGGTTGATGTTACTTCCAACTGGTTCGTTCCAGGCTCTTTATCTACTAATCGGTTCTCCGATACTCATGTGAAGTGGTTGATTATATAGCTTGGAAAATGTCTGGTCATGAGTCTGAGCAGAGCATAGTGATTTGTTTGGCTAATGGGTTGTGTATGCTGCAACTGTCATCACATTGCAGGTTGTGATTGCTCCCAACAGGCGCTTACAAGAATCACCTTTGCGAGAAAACACGGTTTTCAATTTCCAACATACTATGCAGTGCAACCGCGCAGAGGTCAGCCCATGCCGGAGGCCGACGAAGAGGGGCGCAAGGCGGTCTCATTGGTGGATTGCACCAATCGGCGGGAGACTGCACCGAGAGGAACCCAACAAGTGGAAGGGTGCTGAGATAGGAGTATCCAATCCCAAACCGAACTCCAACTACAGTCGGGTCAAGGCTAAAGTGTTACGGCCCAGCCAGTTGGGGTGCTGGCCGGTGTAGCTATATAATGTAGAACAGGGTATAATGATGCAGGTGTATTATCACCGAAGCTTTTGCTTTGTGCCAGAGTCGGTTGCCCCGACCTGCTCGTGACAGAAAGGTCCTGGGTTCAGGACATTGCTGGGCCAGTCTATCAGATATGACGGAGTCAGCGCCGCCCACGGTAATAAAATTCTGTACCATCTGAGAAGGGAATCGACACACACGGGCACGTTGATGTAAAACATCAAGTCAGTACTAGTGTAATAGCTCAATACATAAAGGCCTAATAAGCAGCATGTCAGAGGCCAGCGGAGGCCCAGCAGGGGGACCCCTAGTGGATCGAGATTAGTCATCTGGATGAGGGATAAAACCCCTATCTGGGCCCACGATAGTTACAGTTAGCCAGATTCAAATAATGTTACACACCCACACCCAACAGTTATCCAGCTAAGTATTATCAGAGGCAGGTGTAGTACAGAGTAAAGAAGTCAATAATTAGCAGCAAGGGGTTAATTATAATAGTTATTTTAATCTACTATTTCCTTCCCCTAAGATACCTTATAGTGTTTTCCTTTTATTCTACTACTAAGCCTACGTTTATCTATTTTAGCACCTCTACTAGCGCTCTACTAGGTACCCCCTTAGCCCCTTATTTTAGTCCCTAATATAATCTCCCCCTTAGAGGTTTTATCCTTAGGACCTCTAGTCCTACTAATTATCTTTTACTACCCTACTAGTTTTATATATCTTAGAGGAGTCTAAGAACTCCTTTAAGTTTACTAAGCTACTAAGTAAATAACTATTTTTTTAGCTAATTACCCCCTTTTAGCTTAATATTTATATTATTTTAATTTAGGCTAGCTATAGTATTTTAACTCCTTAAGTTAATTTTACTAATTTAACTTAAGTATAGTTTCTTTTACTTAAAAGCTACTTATTTTAAAATAAGGGTACTTTACTTACTTATAATATTTAGCTTTTTTTTTATACTACTATTTTATACTTTAATTAGTTTTTTATAATATTTATTATTTTTTTAATTAATATTTTTAGTTTTATATAAATAAACTTTAAGATATATTATTTTTATAGCTTTAGTATCTTTTTATTATACTTTTTTTATAAAGTAACTAATACCCCCCTAAGCTTTTATAGTTTTTTTTTTTACTATTTAATTATTTTATTTTAGTAAACTAAAGTTAATATTATATTTAGTTTTTTTTTAACTTATTATTTTAATAAGTAATATTTAATAGTTAACTTTTTTTTTTATTTTTTTTATTTTTTTTTTATTATAATACTTTTATTTTTTTAATTTATTTTTATTATTACTATTATAACTATTATTATTACTATTATTATCCCCTTAGTAACTTTAATAATAATAATAATAATAATATTTATTACTATTATATTTATTATTACTTTTATTATTAACTTTACTATTATTAGTATTATTATTAATATTATTATTAATATTACCCTTAATAATACTTTAAGTACCTTAAGTTAACTTACTTCCCCTCTACCCCCCCTATTAACTTTACTATCTTTATTAATAATAAAAATAAAAAGTTAAATAAAAATAAAAATAATAGCTACCTTTTATATATTATTTTTTATTATTATTACTTTTAAGTAATAGCTTCTTAGTTTTTTATTATTTAAAATACTAAAGCTAAGTTTTTTTACTACCTTAAAATTAAATATAAGTATTCTCTATACCCCCTTAATACTCTTTAAGTATTCTCCCTTTAATTTCTTTTTACTTTATATTAACTCTAAAGTAGTAGCTAATAATAAATATAGTTATTATACTACTATATAAAGTAAGCCTTATATTACTATAAGTTTTTATTTTCTTTAATTATAGTACTCTTTTACTAACCCTTATAGGCTCCTTATAGCTTTTTTACTATTACTATTACCTTTAAGTATACCTTTAAAGAGATTAATAAGGCTTTTATCTTTATAGTTAGCTACTATAAGTATAAGGTATATACTACTATCTCTCCCCCTAGTACCCCTTTACTTACCCCTAGTAGAAGGCTATAGTTAAGGCTTAGATTACTATTAAAAAAAACCTCTAGGCTATAATTAATAATACTAAGGTTTCTAAGGCTAAGTATAAGGCTTAAGAGGTAGAGGCTAAGTAAGAGCTATATTAATATAAAGTTACTACCCTTAAGAGGGTAGTATTTAGTACCTCCTTTACTATTAAAATAGCTAAGAAGGCCTTAAAAGAGGCTATAGCTTAAAATACCTTCCTCTATAAGGCTAATACTTTTACTACTATTACTAATAAAGCCTTAGTAACCTATAATAACCTTACTATTATTACTAATAAGGCTTTTAAGGCTTAGAATAAAGTCCTTTAAGACTTACTAAATTTTTACTTTTATATTATATATACTCCTACTAGCCCCCTAGTACTTCCCTCCTATTAACTTTACTTTTAGTATACTACTAAGTTAAATTTTAAGCTAGGTAACTAAGAGCTTAATATCCCCTTTAATAAGGGTAAAGGTAAAGGTAATAAGTAGGCCCCCTTAGTACCCCCCTACCCCCCCCCCCTAGGACCTTTTAGTTATTTTTTTTTTTAGCCTCTTAGCTTAGATACTTACCCTTATAAGCCCCCTATATTTCTTAGCTTTAGTACTATAAAATAAAATACTTATTCTTTAGGATTTATATTATTTTATAATTAGTTTCCCTTTATACCCCCTTAGTAATTCTTTACTTATAGTCTTAATATAGATCCTCTACTATATTCTTCTATAGTTCCTATAAGTTTTTTTTATTATTATATCTTTTTTACTTAATAAAGTATTAGTAATTCTACTATAGCCTTTTATAACTAATAATTTAATTAACTTTATATATATTTTTTTTTTTTAATAGGGATTAGCTAAAGCTCCTCTACCTATCTATAGAACTTTTTTAGCTATAATAAAGAGAATATATTATAAATCTTATATATTATCCCTATATTTAGCTTATAGGCTTTACCCCTAGTAACTACCTATATTACTATAAAGAAGCCTAGGTATTTATTAAATAGCTTCTTAAATAAGCGTCTCTACTTAATAAATCTAGCTAATAGTAAGACTTTTTCCTTAACTTTAAACTTAATATTTAACCTCTT
The DNA here is from genome assembly GCA_019425465.1 of Colletotrichum falcatum. Lineage (NCBI taxonomy): Eukaryota > Fungi > Ascomycota > Sordariomycetes > Glomerellales > Glomerellaceae > Colletotrichum > Colletotrichum falcatum. The sequence continues at coordinate 377,098 of SWKJ01000068.1, read as the reverse complement.
TATATTATACTATTTTATATATAACTCTATAGAGGCTTTTAGTATTATAAGGATTATAGCCTTCTAGCTTTAGAGTTACTTTACTTAGTCTTTTACTATTAAGACCTCTATTAGCCTTACGCCTACTAGCCTTATATTATATAGATTCTAGGGGATAAACCCTATAAAAGCTTTTATTAGTAGGACTTTAGTTATACTATACTAAGCTTTATTATATATAAACTCTACTATTAGGAGTTATTTTACTTAGTTATTTTAGTTAAGGTTATAAAAGGCCTATAAAAAGTATTTAATATTTTAATTTTATTACTTTATTTACTTATTTATTTATAGGTAGTAGGTAGTATTTAGCTTCTTTTTAATTACTAATAGGTAATATACTACTACCTAAAAATAGCTTATAAATAGGGACCCCCTATCTAATACTATTACTACTAAAATCTTAAACTATAAGAATACCTTATTAACTAAAAAGCTTACTAGTTAGTTTATTATTAAGGTTTCTTTTATTAGTAGGTAGATAATATACTTTATAAATTTATTTATAACTATTAAAATATTATTATAAATCTTTTTTATAAAACCTTTTAACTTAAGTAGTTTAGTAATAAAGTTAAGGGTAATATACTTTTATAGCTAGCTAAGTAGTAGTAAAGATACTAGCTTCTTATAGGGTAAGTAGTATTTTACCTTTATCCTTTAGTATATTATATATATCTTTATATACTCTTTAGTATTCTTTCTTATTAATTTTTAAAAAAATATTTAGCTAATCTTCTTAATAATTTAGGTAACCCCTAAGTAACCTCTTATTAGCTTATTATAATATATACTAAGTAGCTTAAGTTAAATAGTATAGCCTTTTAGTACTATTAGCCTCCCCTTATAGTATAAAACCCTATCTTCTCTTAAGGTTTATTTCTCCCCTAGCTTTTATTAATCTTTAGCCTTTATATTTAAGGTAGCTTATTATACTACCTTAACTTCCTCTTTTAATCTTTTTACTAAGTCCTTAGGTAAAATAATAATATTTACTAGTAACCTATTATACCTTAGTATTATAACCCTTATTTTAAACCTATTAAAAAACCTTTCTAAAAATATACTTTATACTTTATTACTCTTCTCTTTAGTAGGCTAGTAGTTTAGTTAGTAAAATAACTTATTAGCTATATTATTTTTTTTTAGCTTATAGTTAATTTTAAAGTTAAAAAATAAGAGGTCTTATAGTAGTTTAGCTTAGTAGTTATTTAGTTATAGCTTAGCTATAAGGTAGTAGTACCCTAGGTAGTCTATTAAGAATATAATCTTATATTAAATATATAAGAGGTAGTACCTCTAATATATAGCTACCTTATAAATTACTAGTAGCTTTACTTTTAATACCCTATATTATAACTTTATACCTTTTAGTTTCTTTAAAAAGAAGGCTATAAGGTATTATATATTTATATAAAGCTTATAAAAAACTATACTAATTATAAAGTTTAAAGTATTAGTTTTAACTTAAATAAGTAATAAGGGGTTAAAGTATTTTAAAATAGAGGTATAAGTAAATAAAATATATAGTTTATAGAAAGCCTTTTTTACCTTATAAGTAATTACTTACTCCCTTACTACTTTTATTATTAGCTTATCTATAAGTAGAGTATATACCTTTAAGTAGTCTTTTATAAAATATTAATAGAATTTAGTAAACCCTAGGAAGACTTAGATATTTTTTATACTAATAGGGAGTAGCTATTATAAAATAGCTTTAACTTAGTTTTTTTTTATAGTAATTTCTTTTTTTAATACTATAAACCTAAGGAATTTAATAAACTATATATAAAAAGTATACTTCTTTAGATTAATATATAGCCTTACTATATTTAACTAGCTTAATATTTACTTTATTACCTTTATATAGTTCTCTTTTTTCTTTATAAAAATTAAGATATTATTAAGGTAAATAATATATATAATATTTATAAGCTTTACTAATATATTATTAATATATACTTAAAAGGTTATAGGTATATTAACTAAGCTAAATAGTATAACTTAATACTTATAGTAGCTATAGTATATATAAAATACTATCTTTTATTTATCCCTCTCTTAGATTCTTACTTAGTAGTATATATCCTTAAGGTTTAGTTTTATAAACTACTTTACTTTACTTAGTTAGTTAAGGATTTCTTTAATTAGTAGGAGTAGTATATAGTTTTTAATAGTAACCTTATTAAAGCCTTAGTAGTCTATATATAAGTAGAGTTTACCCCCCTTCTTTAGTATAAAGAGTATTAGTATTTTAGCTAGGCTCTTTAAGGGCTAAATTTATCCCTTCCTAAAGGACTCTTTAATATACTTCCTTAGTTTCTTTAGTTTTTTTTTTACTAGTAGGTAAATAAAGCTATATAGAGGTTTTATACCTACTTTAAGCTTAATTATATATAACTAAGCCCCCCCTTTAGCTAGCTTTACTATTAATGTAACGTTAAAAATATAGGCTTATTTCTTATATTCTTTAGGTAAAATAAATTCTAGTAGGTTTACCTCTTTTACTTTCTTTATATTAATCCTTAGTAGTATCTTTAGTACTTTACTATTATCCTTATAGTATAAGTAGTAAATTATTAGTATATATACTAGTATTACTTTTACTTTTTTTTAAGCTCTCTATATAGTTTTTTTACTTTAGACTAACTAAAGGTAGCCTTTACCTTATAAATAAGTTTAACTAATTATTAATTATTTTAACTTAGGTTAAGCTTTTATCCCTTAGGGGATCCCTAAGATTATATTATAGCCCCTTATATTACTTATTTAAAAAATATAGTATTATATTTTAGCTACCCTTATATTATCTTTAACTTCTATAAAAAGCCTCTTTATATTATAGTTAGGGGTTTTACCTCCTTATATTCTTTTTAGCCTTAGTTTCTTTTTAATAACCTTTTTAAGCTTTTTTTTATATAATACTCTTTAATATATTATATTTTTATTTACCCTTAGATTAATAAGGGCTTAGCCTTTTTTTTATATACCTTTTTTTTTATATAGAAATCTACCTTAAAGTAGAGGTATAGCCTTACTTTCTAGGGTATCTAGATACTATTAACTCTTATAGGAGCTCCCTATAGGGTAATAGTATACTATCTCCTTAAGTACTTTAGTTATTTATACTTATAATAATCCTCTTTTTAGTATTCTAATAATATATAGTTAATCTCTCTATAGTTAAAATAGGTTAATAGCCCTTATAATTAATTAGGGGGTTACTAGCTACCTTTTTTTTTTTAATTATTAGTTTTAATATTAGTATACTAATTATTATAATAGGTATTAATATTAACTACTATATTTTAGTTTTTACTATTATCTTTACTATAGTAAATATTAAAGTCTATACTAAGGTTTACTTATTTTTTTTTATTATTTTACCTAGGATAGTTATTTAGTATATCTTTAGTATATATTTTTATTAAAGTTTTTATTTTTTTTACTATATTATTTAACGTTTATTATATTACTAGTAGTCTTTATATTAAAATATAACTTCTAAGGTTAAGTAATAGTTAATTAAAAATATAGACTATTTATTATCTCTCTAGCTAGGGATTAAGGACCTTTACTTTTATTACTTTATATAAGTTAATAAACTTTTAATATAACTAGCTTAGTTTTTATTTTATTTTATTTAGCTTTATTATTATACTAAAAACCCTTATATTATTATTAGTTATACTATTATATAGCTATATTTTTATTTTTACCTAAGTAATATTTTTTACTTTACTTTTATAGTTTAAGATAATATAGTCCCTCTATTTATATATTAATAAACCCTTTAGTAAGGTACTAGTAAACTAAACTTTACTTTTATTAAATAAAAACTTATTTTTTATAATATTAAATTAACTTTTTAGTTTAAAAAAAAAGTTTTATAAGTTATTTTAGTTACCCCCTTTATACTAAATTAAAGCTAGTTACTTAATAAATATATTAGTATATAAGTACTTAGGTTTTAGTTAGGGGGTATTAGGTTTTTTAGCTTTACTATATATACTTTTAAGAAATACTCTACTATATAAGACTAAGATTTACTTAATTATCTTCCTTTTCTTTACTTTTATAGCTTTATTATTTAAAAAGCCTTATAGCTATTTTTTAATAAGCTTTTCTAAGTTAAGTATATTTTATTATCCCTCTAGCTTTACTTTATTTATTAAGGGTATTATTTATTTAAAGTTAATATTTACTACTAGTTAAGTAGTAAAGTAGGCTTTAAGTACTATTATTACTTTAGTAGTCTATATACCTATAAATAAGTAGAGATTAAAATATATTAAAAGTAAGTATAGTATAAAGTAAAAAAGTTAATAATTAGTAATAAGAGGTTAATTATAATAGTTATTTTAATCTACTATTTCTTTCCCCTAAGATACCTTATAGTGTTTTCTTTTTATTCTACTACTAGGCCTACGTTTATCTATTTTAGCGCCCCTACTAGCGCCCCACTAGGTACCCCCTTGGCCCCTTGTTCTGGTCCCTGATAAGTATCCCCTATCGCTGACTTCTTTACTTAGGACTATACACCCCTGACACAGCACCCCTAGCCTGTGTTATATCTTAACATTTTGATTTGGTAACTATATAATATGCGATGAAGAAGAGCAACTATCGAATCTGACTTTACTTTAAGCATGGCCTGGAAGCGTTCGCGAACTTTCGCTGGTGATCCGGCGAAGTGAACGTCATCCTTGGCAGAAGCTCTAAAAACACAATACCAAGTCAGAGGCCCAGGCTGAGGAGAGATTAGGGCAAGGCTGAAGAAAATTTCAAGCGGTCTACATAGGTTGGGATTGCTGAGCGAAAGCTCTGTAGAAACATAACACAGGCTTAAACCACATGTAGTTGAGCTAGTGTAATCTTATAGTGACGCTACTATTCCCTGGGTACGTTGTGTTTACAACCCTATATCTAGTGGTAAATTTGAATAGTCTCTATGAATAACTTTATCTCACGATAATGAACAGGTTGTGGAGGTCCCGCCTTCGTGTCTCCGCCGATCCATTGTTCTACGTGTACTTCATGCGGGAGAACACGAGAGTGCCCAAGCCTTCATACTACTACAGATAACAGCATCATTGCCTACGGGCACCTGAGCCTGATCGTTGTGCGCATTTTGGTACAACAATTGAACTCCCGCTTGCGTCGTTGGATTGCGTCCATCGTCCGTGACGCAGTTGACAGGTGTTTCATTTGAGGCAGCGCCCTCGAGATCCAGCGCCGCCTTGTTGTTGTCGATTGTTGATTGGATCTCGCTGCTAGTCAAGGTGCTCCCGGCCGACGCGCCCGCACACAGAATAACAAATGGTGCAACGACCGCCCCAGCAGATGGTGCAGGGGCAGGCGCCGCAAGAGCAGTGAGAATCAAGCTAGAAGCTGACAAGGCAAAAGCTAAGACTAATATATTGGTTAGACGAAGGAGGTTTGAACAGAGAGGGTGACAACTTACACTTCATTGCGATAAAGTTAAGGGACTTGGCCTTGGGATGTGTGAGGCGACTGATGTAGCGCAAGAATAATTGACTAGGCTTTCCTTAAGTTATAGATTGAAGTAGTTTAATGTGTTACGTAGTCTCGTCTACAATCTGATGTAGACACCTTAAGCACTTATGATCTCAATTTCCTTGACCATGGTGTGGTGTAATACGGAAGTAAAACTGTAGTCTCTCTACGAGCCTACTAACAGGGGCTAGAAAACTACTGTGAACAGTTAAGTAGAAACACTTATGTTACGTACAAGTTTTAAATATACAAAAGAAGTAGATACCCTAGTATATTACTACTTATGTAATATTAACATCTTATTTTTTATATAGACTATATTTAATACACCCTCTCTTTCTATAAGGAGTCTTTACTTTATAAGAAAAGTTATTAGGGCTAGCGTTATATTAAACCTCTATCTTTATACTACGTAGGAAAGTTAAGCCGCACGCTTTGTCCCAGGCCAAAACGTCAGGTATCAGGGACCAGAACGGGGGGCCAAGGGGGTACCCAGTGGGGCGCCAGTGGGGGCACTAGAATAAATAAATATAGGCCTAGTAGTAGAATAAAAGGAAAATACTATAAGGTATCTTAGGGGAAAGAAATAGTAGATTAAAATAACTATTATAATTAACCCCTAGCTACTAATTATTAACTTTTTTACTTTATACTATATTTACCTTTAATATATTTTAATTTTTATTTATCTATAGGTATATAGACTACTAAAGTAATAATAGTACCTAAAGCCTACTTTATTATTTAACTAGTAGTAAGTATTAACCTTAAATAAATAATACCCTTAATAAATAAAGTAAAGTTAGAGGGGTAATAGAGTATACTTAACTTAAAAGGGCTTACTAAAAAATAATTATAAAGCTTTTTAAATAATAAAGCTATAAAAATAAAAAAGAGAAAAATAATTAAGTAAATCTTAGCTTTATATAGTAAAGTATTCTTTAAGAGTATATATAGTAAGGCTAAGAGACCTAATACCCTTTAATTAAAACTTAAATACTTATATACTAATATACTTATTAAGTAACTAGCCTTAATTTAATATAAAGGGGGTAACTAAAATAACTTATAAGACTTTCTCTTTAAATTAAAAGGTTAATTTAATATTATAAAAGATAAGTTTTTATTTAATAAGAGTAAGGTTTAGTTTACTAGTATTTTACTAAAAGGCTTACTAGTATATAAATAAAAAGACTATATTACTTTAAACTATAAAGGTAAAGTAAAGAATATTACTTAGGTAAAAATAAAAGTATAGCTATATAATAGTATAGCTAATAATAATATAAAGGCTTTTAGTATAGTAGTAAAGCTAAATAAAATAAAGTAAAAACTAAGCTAGTTATACTAAAAGTTTATTAACCTATATAAAGTAATAAAAGTAAAGGTCCTTAATCCCTAGTTAAAAAAGTAATAAATAGTCTATATCTTTAATTAACTACTACTTAACCTTAAAAGCTATATCCTAGTATAAAGACTACTAGTAATATAGTAAGTATTAAATAATATAGTAAAAAGAATAAAAATACTAATAAAAATATATACTAAGGATATACTAAATAACTATCCTAGGTAAAATAATAAAAAAAAAAATAAGTAAACCTTAGTATAGGCTTTAGTACCTACTATAGTAAAGATAATAGTAAAAACTAAAATATAGTAGTTAATATTAATACTTACTATAGTAGTTAGTATACTAATATTAAAACTAGTAATTAAAAAAAAAAAGAGGGTAGCTAGTAACCCCCTAATTAATTATAGAGGCTACTAACTTATTTTAACTATAAAAAGATTAACTATATATTATTAAAATACTAAAAGGAGAACTATTATAAGTATAAATAACTAAGGTACTTAGGGAAATAGTATACTATTACCCTATAGGGGGCTCCTATAGGGGTTAATAGTATTTAGATACCCTAAGAAGTAGGGCTATACCTCTACTTTAAGGTAGATTTCTATATAAAAAAAAAAGGTATATAAAGAAAAGGCTAAGCCTTTATTAATCTAAAGGTAAATAAAAATATAATATATTAAAGAGTATTATATAAAAAGAAGCCTAAGAAGGTTATTAAGGGGGGATTAAGGCTAAAAGGGATATAGGGAAGTAAAACTCCTAACTATAATATAAAAAGGCTTTTTATAGAAGTTAAAGATAATATAGGGGTAGCTAAGATATAATACTATATTTTTTAAATAAGTAATATAAGGGGTTATAATATAATCTTAGGGATCCCCTAGGGAGTAAAAGCTTAACCTAAGTTAGAATAATTAATAATTAGTTAAACTTATCTATAAGGTAAAGGCTACCTTTAGTTAATTTAAAGTAAAAAGGCTATATAGAGGGTTTAAAAAAAAGTAAAAGTAATACTAATATATATATTAGTAATTTACTACTTATACTATAGAGATAATAGTAGGGTATTAAAAATACTACTAGGGACTAGTATAAAAAAAGTAAAAAAAATAAACTTACTAGAATTTATCCTACCTAAAAAATATAAAGAATAAGCCTATATCTTTAATATTTTATTAGTAGTAAAGCTAGCTAAAAGGGGGGCTTAGTTATATATAATTAAGCTTAAAGTAAGTATAAAACCTCTATATAGCTTTATTTATCTACTAATAGAAAAGAAACTAAAAGAGCTAAGGAAGTATATTAAAGAATCCCTTAGAAAGAGATAGATTTAGCCCTTAAAGAGCTTAGCTAAGGCACTAATACTCTTTATACTAAAGAAAGAGAGTAAACTTTACTTATATATAGACTATTAAAGCCTTAATAAGGTTACTATTAAAAACTATATACTACTTTTACTAATTAGAGAAATCTTTAATTAGCTAAGTAAAGTAAAGTAGTTTATAAAACTAAACCTTAAGGATATATACTACTAAGTAAGGATCTAAGAGGGGGATAAATAAAAAATAGTATTTTATATATACTATAGCTACTATAAGTATTAGGTTATACTATTTAGCTTAGTTAATATACTTATAACCTTCTAAGTATATATTAATAATATATTAGTAAAGCTTATAAATATTATTTATATTATTTACCTTAATAATATTTTAATTTTTATAAAAGAAAAAAAGAGTTATATAGAGGTAGTAAAATAAATACTAAGTTAGTTAGATATAGTAGGGCTATATATTAATTTAGAGAAGTATATTTTTTATATATAGTCTATTAAATTTCTTAGGTTTATAATATTAAGAGAAGAGATTACTATAGAGGAGGACTAAGTTAAAGTTATTTTATAGTAACTACTTTTTACTAGTATAAAAGATATCTAAGTCTTCTTAGGGTTTATTAGATTCTACTAACGTTTTATAAAAGACTACTTAAAGGTATATACCCTACTTATAAATAGGCTAATAATAAAGGTAGTAGGGGAGTAAGTAATTACTTATAAGGTAGAGAAGGCTTTTTATAAGTTATATATTCTATTTACTTATACCCCTATCTTAAAATACTTTAACCCTTTATTACTTATTTAGGTTAAAACTAATACTTTAAACTTTATAATTAGTATAGTCCTTTATTAACTCTATATAAATATATAGTACCCTATAGCCTTCCTCTTAAGGAAACTAAAAGGTATAAAGCTATAATATAAAGTATTAAAGGTAAAGCTACTAGTAATTTATAAAGTAGCTATATATTAAAGGTATTACCTCTTATATACTTAATATAAGATTATATTTTTAATAGACTACCTAGGGTACTACTACTTTATAGCTAAGCTATAACTAAATAACTACTAGGCTAAGCTACTATAAGACTTCTTACTTTTTAACTTTAAAATTAACTATAGGCTAAAGAAAAATAATATAACTAATAGGTTATCTTATTAACTAAACTACTAGCTTATTAAAGAGGAGGGTAATAAAGTATAGAGTATATTCCTAGAAGGGTTCCTTAATAGGTTTAAAATAAGGGTTATAATACTAGGGTATAGTAGGTTACTAGTAGATATTATTATTTTACTTAAGGACTTAGTAAAAGGATTAAAAAAAGAGGTTAAGGTAGTATAGTAAGCTACCCTAGATATAAAAGCTAAAGACTAGTAAAGGCTAAAAAAAAAATAAACCCTAGGAAAAAATAAGGTCCTATACTATAAAGGGAAGCTAGTAGTACTAGAGGGCTATACTATTTAACTTAAGCTACTTAATATATACTATAATAAGCTAATAGGGGTTACTTAGGGGTTACTTAGACTATTAAGAGGATTAGTTAGATATTTTTTTAGAAATTAATAAAAAAGGATACTAAAGAATATATAAGGATATATATAATATACTAAAGGATAAAGGTAAAGTACTACCTACCCTATAGGAAGCTAATACCTCTATTACTACTTAGCTAGCTATAAGAGTATATTACTTTTAACTTTATTACTAAACTACCTAAGTTAAAGGGTTTTATAGGGAAGACTTATAATAGTATTTTAGTAGTTATAAATAGATTTATAAAGTATACTATTTACTTACTAATAAAAGAAACCTTAATAGTAGACTAGCTAGTAAGCCTCTTAGTTAATAAGATATTCTTATAGTTTAGGATTTTAGTAATAATAGTATTAGATAAGGGGTTTTTATTTATAAGCTATTTTTAGGTAGTAGTATATTACCTATTAGTAATTAAAAGGAAGTTAAGTACTACTTACTACCTATAGATAGATAAGTAAATAAAATAATAAAATTAAAATATTAAATACTTCTTATAAACCTTTTATAACTTTAACTAAAATAACTAAGTAAAATAGTTCTTAATAGTAAAGTTTATATATAATAAAGCTTAGTATAGTATAACTAAAGTTCTACTAGTAGAAGCCTTTATAAGGTTTATCCCTTAAAACTTATATAATATAAGGCTAGTAGGTATAAGGCTAATAGAGGTCTTAATAGTAAGAGACTAAGTAAAGTAGCTCTAAAGCTAAAAGGCTATAATCCTTATAATACTAAAGGCTTTTATAAAGTTATATATAAAATAATATAATATAAAGAGGTTAAATATTAAGTTTAAAGTTAGGGAGAAAGTCCTACTATTAACTAAATTTATTAAGTAAAGATACCTATTTAAGAAGCTATCTAATAAGTACCTAGGCTCCTTTATAGTAATATAGGTAGTTACTAAAGATAAAGCCTATAAACTAAATATAGGGATAATATATAGGATTTATAATATATTCTCCCTATTATAGCTAAAGAAGTTTTATAAATAAGTAAAAAAACCCTAGCTAATCTTTATTAAAAAAAAAAGAAGATATATATAAAGTTAATTAAATTATTAGTTATAAAAAGCTATAGTAAAATTACTAATACTTTATTAAGTAAAAAAGATATAGTAATAAAAAAAACTTATAAGAATTATAAAGGAATATAGTAAAGGATCTATATTAAGACTATAAGTAAAAAATTACTAGGGGGGTATAAAGGGAGACTAATTATAAAATAATATAAGTCTTAGAGGATAAGTATTTTATTTTATAGTACTAAGGCTAAGAAATATAGGGGGCCTATAAAGGTAGGTATCTAAGCTAGGGGGCTAAAAAAAAAGAATAATTAGGAGGTTTTAAGGGAGGGTAAGGGGTACTAAGGGGGCTTACTTATTACCCTTACCTTTACTCTTATTAAAAAAAATATTAGGCTTTTAGTTACCTAACTTAAAATCTAACTTAGTAGTATACTAAGAGTAAAGTTAATAAGAGGGGGGTACTAGGGAGTTAGTAGGGGTATATATAATATAAAAGTAAAAATTTAGTAAATCTTAAAAGACTTTATTCTAGGCTTTAAAGGCCTTATTAGTAGTAGTAGTAAAGTTATTATAGGCTATTAAGGCTTTATTAATAGTAGTAATAAAGGTATTAACCTTATAAAAGAGGGTATTCTAGGCTATAACCTCTTTTAAGGCCTCTTTAGCTATCTTAGTAGTAGAGGAGGCACTAAACGCTACCCTCTTAAGGGTAGTAACTTTATACTAGTATAGCTTTTACTTAGCCTTTACCTTTTAAGCTTTATACTTAACCTTAGGAACCTTAGTATTATTAATTATAGCCTAAAAGCCTTTTTTAATAGTAGTCTAAGCTTTAACTATAGCCTTTTACTAGGGGTAAGTAGGGAGGTACTAGGGGGGGGGATAGTAATATATACTTTATACTTATAGTAACTAACTATAAAGGTAAAAGCCTTATTAATCTCCTTAAAGGTATACTTAAGGGTAATAGTAATAGTAGAGAGGCTATAGGGGCTTATAAAAATTAATAAAAAAGTACTATAGCTAAAAAAAATAAAAACTTATAGTAATATAAGGTTTACCTTATATAGTAGTATAGTAACTATACTTATTATTAGCTACTACCTTAAAGTTAATATAAAGTAAAGAAAAATTAAAGAGGGAATACCTAGGGAGTATTAAGGGGGTATAAGGGGTACTTATACTTAGTTTTAAAGTAATAAGGGAACTTAGCCTTAGTATTTTAAATAGTAGGGGACTAAAAAGCTATTACTTAAAAGTAATAGTAGTAAAAGATAGTATATAAAAGGTAGCTATTATTTTTATTTTTACTTAGCTTTTTATTTTTATTATTAATAAAAGTAATAAAGTTAATAGAGGGGAGTAAAGAGAAAGTAAATTAACCTAAGGTACTTAAGGTACTATTAAAGGTAATATTAATAATAATATTAATAGTAATACTAATAATAGTAAAGTTAATAGTAAAGGTAATAATAAATATAATAGTAGTAAATATTATTACTACTATTACTATTAAAGTTACTAAGAGGGTAGTAATAGTAGTAATAATAATTATAATAGTAGTAGTAAAAATAAATTAAAAAAAATAAAGGTATTATAATAAAAAAAAATAAAAAAAAATAAAAAAAAAGTTAATTACTAAATATTACTTATTAAAGTAATAAGCTAAAAGAGAGTTAAATATAATATTAATTTTAACTTATTAAAATAAAGTAATTAAATAATAAAAAAAAAACTATAAAAGCCTAAAGGGGTATTAGCTACTTTATAAGAGAAGTATAATAAAAAAATACTAAGGCTATAAAAATAATATATCTTAAAGTTTACTTATATAAAACTAAAAATATTAGTTAAAAAAATAGTAAATACTATAAAAAACTAATTAAGGTATAAAATAGTAATATAAAAAGGGAATTAATAGGGGGGCATGAGAAATTAATACACAGGCATAAGCCTTAGGGGGGTATAACTGTTACCTTCTCTAATTAGCTAGAAAAATTATTATTAGTGCTATTAAATTCTACTAAACCCACACAAAGTATCCTACCCTTTCTATCTCCCCTTTACTATTTATTTATATTATCTATCCCTTCTATAACTATACTACCTATCTATTATAGCTTCTAAACCTTAAGAGAAAGATAACCTACCACGCTAACCTTAACCTTGTTACCCTCCTACTACTAGTTATATTACCTATAAGCGACTATTAATTAATTATAGCCTCCCGCTAACATCTAGCCTAGCACTATTATCTCCCTTATCTAAAAGTAGTTACCCTAGCGTTAGCTAATTCTATAGAGTTAATAATCCTAAAGGGTAGCACAACCTTATCACAAAGCTCCTAGCTAACTTACTATAAAACACACGCCCTCTTATAAATAATTACCTTACTAAAGAGCCTAGACTCTACCTTACTTACTATTTCCTTAAAGGAATAAAGATAACCTAGAGGACTACTCTCCTATAACTTTCTCTAAAGTATAGCTACTCTCCCCCTAGCAAAGAGTCCTAGTAACCTTCCTAGCCTACTATAGAACAGTTTAACAGTATTCTTTAGCTTATCCTATAGGTTACTAAGACTAATTAATAGGTTACTAAGACTAATTAAAGGCTAATAATAACACTCCTCTAATAATAAGAATTTATATATTAATAGTAAGAGAGATAGGCTCCTCTAGTTAACCTACTACCCTATTTACCCCTATAACAATCCTCCCCTCTAAGTAAAGCGTCTTTTTAAACTATAGCCTCCTACTATAGTATAAGTAATAGATCCTCTTCTCCTCCTATATATAAAATCCTAAACCTACTGATTCCTAGCAATCTAGAGTAAACCTATAATACCCTCTTTAACTAAGTTAATACCTTTATAAAAGCTTATAGATTTACTATTATAAAGAGATATTAATATATAAAAGGGGATAGGTTATATAGTACTTATTTTAATATAACTAATTTAGGAAGCCTAGACCTCTAAGGGGCGCTAGAATTTAATAATCTAAATCTTAAAAAGATAGCTATTAATAGTAAATTATTATAGAGGCCTTAGAAGAGGGTAAGTAGCTATTATATTCTTATTAAAACCCTAGGTATTATTAGTATTATTATAGCCCTAGCCTTAAAGCCTCTATACACCCTTTATATTATAGGCTTACCTAGGTAATTTAGGATACTATTAAAACTATAAGCTAATAAGTTAGGATTTAAGTATGTAATATATATACTGTTATCTAGGAGTAGTTCCTAAAGTTATTGTTTACTTAGTGAGATATCTATAACGCTAGGGCTTATATAAACTAAGAGAAACTAGCTAGATATTTACTAACTATAGTATTAATTAAGCTATTTAATAAGTAAGATATCTTATATATAGTAAAATAGGTAGATAATAAGCTAAACTGCCTTATTAGCCTTATCTAAACCTTTCCCTACTGTCTCTAAATATAGAAGCGATTCCTAGAGGTAATTAGCTTTAATAACACCTATAATACTAACTACTTTAAGCTCCCTCTCTTCTAGGCTACTAGGTAGACCTACCTTAGATCTATTTATAATACTACCTTTAGTCTTATTAATAACAAGAGACTAGAGGGTTTTTAGTTTCTCTTAGTAAGTATCTACTAACTTATAAACTAACACTTAGTCTATTACCCTACTATTATTATTATAGACTATAATAAGTAGATAAAGGCTACACTAAATAAGTAGTTCCTAGACGTTTAGTAATAACTTTATATTTACTATATTAATTTTAACGTTATACTTAGGGCTAAGTAGAAGTAAGTTAAGGACTATAGCTATAGTAGTAATAGTAGTAGGTCTAATAACAAGGGCTACTAGCTACTAATATAAGTAACAGCTATACTTAGTAATAAGGATAAGGCCTATATTAACACACCTGTTAATTAACCCCCTCCTTATATATATTATAAGGTCTTTATAATATAAAAGTATATTATTTTTACTAAGACTAAGTAAGCTTTTAAGAAAGCCTAAATAAAGCTCTATAAAGAGTTTAATAATTAACGCCTAATCCTCTAGTACCTCTATATAATATACTTACCCCTAAGAGTATAATAGGCCTATTACTTTATTTAAAGGTATTAGAACTTTAGTATTTATATTACCTCTAGTATAAAGTTAAGTAATAATAATATTAAGAGCTATCTCTTAAATAGTCTTAGTTACCTATATTAACTTATTAATATTATATAAGAGATAATTAGTAATTAGGAGCTATACTTTATATAAGCTTATACTTAGGATAAAGTACTTATAGGCTAGGAGTATATAGGTTCTTATACTAAGTATCTAGGTAAACTTTAAATAATACTTTCTTTAAAGTATCTTACATTAATTAAGATACAATACCACCTAGTAAAGAAGGTAATACCTTCTAGTAAAAGGCTATTCCCTACTCCTCTTAGAGAATATAGCCTAGACTACACTGTTTTAGTTAAGCTAGGTATTCTATACTATTATAAGATCTACTCTAAAATACTAAATTCAGCTACTTTTAGTAAGTAGGAAGTACACCCTTAGTAGCGTCTTTAAGAGACATCTTCCTTTAATCTATACCGCTAGATCCTTAACCTAAAGATTGTAATATCCCTCTATAGTAGGCTAAAGAATATAGTATAGCTAGTTCTATTATAGCTAGCTTTACCTAAGGAAGGCTAGCTAGCTAGTTAAGCCTAAACTACCTATAGTAGCTAAGGCATAGGTAGGAAAAAGTAAGGCTACCCTACTAAAAGTAGAAATAAGTTAACGCTAGCTAGGCTTACACAAGAGGCAAGTTAGCTAAGTTAAAGCTAGATATTAAGCTTATCCTAGCTATAAATAAGAAGCTAGTTTAGCGTTCTTAGTAAGGGAAGGATAACAAGGAATTATGTAAGTAGATAGCTAATATAGCCTAGTATTTGGAGGATATAGAGTAAGTAGGAAATAGTCTATAGTAATAATAAATCTATATAACTACGTTATAAGTATTATAAGAAGTAGTTAGGTAATATAGGAAAGGTTATAGAAACTAGGCTATAGGGATACTTTTTATAGCTATAAGAAATAGGCTCTAGAGGGGCCCTTTTTACAGCTATAAAAAGGGCTCTAGAGGGGGCCCTTTTTGCGGCTGTGGGAAATAGGCTCTAGAGGGGCCCTTTTTGCGGCTGTAAAAAGGGCTCTAGAGGGGGCCCTTTTCGCGGCCGTGGGAAATAGGCTCTAGAGGGGGCCCTTTTCGCGGCCGTGAAAAGGGCTCTAGAGGGGGCCCTTTTCGCAGCCGTGAAAAGGGCCCCCTCTAGAGCCCATTTCTCACAGCAATGTAGGTTAAGTAGTTGATTTAGCTTAATACAATGGCGGAATTGTGATGTTAGTGTATTTACACTCACCGCCTTTATAGGAATATACTATTTTTTCTAGCCAATCAGAGAAGGTAAAAGTCATGCCCCCTAAGGCTTATGCCTGCGTATCAATTTCTCATGCCCCCTATTAATTCCCTATAAAAAAAAAGCTAAATATTATAGGTAAGTAAAGTACCCCTATTCTAAAATAAGTAACCCCTAAGTAAAGAGAACTACACCTAAGTTAAGTTAATAAAGTTAACTTAAGGAGTTAAAATACTATAGTTAGCTTAAACTAAAATAATATAAATACTAAGCTAAAAGTAAATAACTAGCTAAGGAGATAGTTATTTACTTAGTAGCCTAGTAAGCCTAGAGGAGTTCTTAGACTTCTCTAAGATATATAAAACTAGTAGGGTAGTAAGAGATAACTAATAAGACTAAAGGTCTTAAAGATAAGACCTTTAAGGGGGGGATTATATTAGGGACTAAAATAAGGGGCTAAGGGGGTACCTAATAGGGTATTAGTAGGGGTATTAGAATAGATAAATATAGGCCTAGTAGTAGAATAAAAGAAAAACACTATAAGGTATCTTAGGGGAAGGAAATAGTAAATTAGAATAACTATTATAATTAACCTCTAGCTACTAATTGTTAACTTCTTTACTTTATACTACACCTGCCTCTGACATTAGGGTAGGCTAAAAAAGCTTAAGACTAGTCTAGGACGGCTGAAAAGACTAACGCCTTATTTAGGCACTCTATAAAAGCTAAAGATGTTTGATTTATGTAGAGAAGTATTATATCTTCTTTGTGAGAGAAGAGTAGGTTAAAAGTCTACTTAATAAACGAAGCTAGGTGTTAGAGTATAGGTATTTAGCTGTAGGCAATTTAGTAAGTTTTGACGACCTCGGTGATGGTCGAAGGCCAGCTCGTAGTATTCGAGGGGGTGTATATAGCCCTGGCTTGGTACTAGATGAGGTTGCGAATGCGGCGATGAGGCTGTCGGTGTCGAGAGAGTTGGCGCGCAGAGCACTGGTGGGCCGCGGCGAGGGCATCAGTGTTCAGTGCACTGGTGTCGAGAGAGTCGGCTTTAAGGATGTTAGTATAAGGCTGTCGATATTAAAGGCGCTGGTCTTGACAACAGATTGACGTCTCTCAAAAAGGGTGTGTCAGTTTACAGTTAAAACACTACCACATGGCAGGATGAAACCACCTAACGCGGACATTAGTTTATTGCACGCTGTAGAAGAAATTAGAGTGTGTTGTTATCAGCATATGGTCGCTAAGCTAGTTTCAACTATTGCCTGTTAGTAGTACTATAAGTCTATAACTAATGTTCAATGCTATATGGCTCTGAGTAGACATAGTGTTAGGTAAGGGCCTAGTACCCCTGTCTCGATGGAAAGAAGTCTTATTGTTTTGCTTTATAAGTTACTTTTATCTTTTTAAAACACTAGTGATACAGCCCTCCTGGCAGCTGTTCCGAATCTGACAGGGCGAACGGACTGTGAGAGCTCCTGAGCAACAAAGAGCTCCTGAGCAACAACATGAGAGCGGCGTGAGGAGAAGCAGCGAAGGATTGAATTAAGCAACGCGTGCGTAGCAAAATAATTAAGAAATGGAACAACAAATAACATCATAAGCAAGCCAAGATAGGTATGAGTCGAGAGTATTCTATAAGGTTGACTTGCTGGACGGTGAAGTCCTCGATGTGACAGCCTATATATTTACTCAAAGAGCAGGTGGACGTGCCTCGTGTACTAAGCGAAGTAGCTGCTAGCTGTCTGGAGCATATATGTGGGCCTTTGCCATTTGGGTTGATTAGCCAGCTAGAACCTACAACCCATTTTCCTGGTCCTTTGCTAAAGTAAGCCTACATCTTACCAATAGCTGAAAGAATATTAACGTATTTATATTTACAGTAGCGTGGTGTTTTCTTGTGCTACGTAGGATGCAAGGCGGTAGTTATTGCCTGTAGCGAACAGCGTCATTTTCCGTTACATAACATCGTAACCTGACCTCAAAATATAGGAAGGCTTATACCAGAATTCTCCACTATCAGCAAAGTCATTAATACTGTCAAGAAGATGGCATATTTTTTTTCAATCTTAAGGACAGCCTTGGCAATATTGCTGATGCTATTGGCGCGAGTGCCACACAATTCCGCCGCTATGACATGTTGATCATTGACATGATCACGTGGGCCTACCTGCATGACTGCAGGAATGGAAATGTGCTTGGCGTCAAGGGTGCTCCTTCAGACCGATATCTATCTGTGAGAAATGTCAAGTCTCAGTTTGATTCAACGCCACCAGAAACCAAAAGCAACGTTACTAGTTGGGTAGGACCCAGGAGAGCTTCAAACGCGGGATTCGTATGACAATACGCTGACATTACTCAATTATAACCTTCAATCACTGGCGAGGTGTAAATGCAAAACGCCCACCCTTTGAATGGACAGAATTTTCTAGTGAAAAAAACTGAAACTGAAACACCCGGTTGACGGTGATTGAATTCGTCGCGAGGCTATTCCTTTATTGAAAGAGGTGATGGTCTGTCCCGAGATAGCCACCTTGCCTCGCCTCTTTGGGAATTCATCGCCGACAATCTTCGCTCCAACGACAAACTTCAAAGGGTCCCGGCGACCATCTGGGCCTGCCAGAGACTCGCCCCAATGCTGTATCTGACTTTCATTACCGCAGCAACGGAACTGAGAAAACATCAGTGATGTGACATCCATGTTGATTTTCCTTGGGTGTGAGAATTTGCCATGAATTTGCGGCAAGAAATTTGACTGTTGGCAAGAGGCGTTTTCACCGAGATCAAGGCTTGGTTGTGCGTGTCAAGGTGTACTTGGCTCTGGGGCCGAATCGGCTTGCATCCGTGGCGGACGGACCTGAAATATTCGATAGCCGTGTCCATCCAGACTCGCAAAGCTTAAAACGCACTGGCGCTGTCAAGATGGGTCTAGTACCCACTGCCCAGGGACGGACAGTCCGTTGTTGGACAGACTTTCCGGTTCCGATATTGACGACCGCCGGTTCTGCTTCGAAGCCCGACCGGGCCGGCCAGCAAAGCCAGTTCTTAGGGGTGGTGGGGGGTTCGCTTCCAGCTCGGAACCCATCGTTCATCTTGGGGTGATGATCGAAGCAAGCCCCGCGGAGCGGGTGAGTTCATAGACTTGAAATGGGCACAGGGGATAACATATTCAGCCAAGATTTCCGGGCTTTGAGCCTTTGGTTATCAAGACAGTTTGTCTGGTGATTCTTTTCAGTAGTTCCCCGTCCAAATATCTGACATCATTGGAGATAAATGTAATATGTAAGAATTTATATGTGCGCAGGACTGAACTGCCATCAGATGGTCGGCAGTAGCTGAGTTCCATGAGGACTCCTATGCATTGTCTAGAGCAGTCGTCGCCAAATCGATGGTGGCTCGTCGGATGACCAGAGAGTCGCTTCTTTCGGGGCGAGCTCTGACAACCGTATCGATTGGCCGAACCCTTTTGCAGCAGTTCCCTACTGGATGATGATTCTCATTGGCGGAGCCGTACACGGCCAGTTGGGATTCCTGTTTTCCCACGGCCGACAGATAAGAAACCCTTGTCGGATGGCGTTCAAAAGAGATGACTCCGACGTCGGACCCGTTCTGTAGCCGAGATGGAGCCTTGCTAAAGCTTTCCGAAAGGTAACAACTTCGGTCTTCCGTAGTGCTGGTTAGCCCTGCATGCATTTCTCGGAACATCAACTAACGGCCCATTCAACATGAATTATCTGGTGCACAGCGTCACAACTGACTCAAGGTTGCTTGTCAGAGCGGTCCAAGGCGAGTTCGTTGAATGCCGGCCCATTGCTGTCTCGCCACGAAACCCATCTCGAAATGCGGGTCTCTGAACACGAGAGAGCTTTCCGACAGGCCCAAGTTTCCGATGCCCGGCGCTAAGCAGCGGCTCTTTGCCGACTCGGCCCCCTGGTGGGAATGGACATCGGCGTCATATCAGTGGCCCACACCCGTCGTCGGCGGAAAACCCGTCCCATTGCTTCCTTGACCCAAGCACCATCATTCATGCTTTGTTTCACGCACTGAGAAGCCACAAGGCAAACCAAACTTATGGACGCCAACAAAGGCATGCAAGAGCCCGAGGACTCTTCCAGAAGGACTTCGTCGGACCGGCGTGATGACGGCATCGAAGAGTATGCGGACATCATTCCCGCAAGATCGAAAAGCCGCCACAGAGGTTAGTGTGAAACCAGCCACATATCTTCAGCAGAGATTGTGCCAACTCACCGTGGCGTAGACAGTACCGAGCAACCGGACCTGACGAGATTGCCCTCGGGGGTCTTGAACTTTCAAGACGACCCCGTCTCCCGGCACCAATCCAACGTAGAAGTCCCCTACGAAATCTACGAACGCTTTTCCAAACATCGCAAGCACATAATTGTCGCTGTTGTCTCATGGTGCGGTTTGTTGTCGCCCATCTCCAGCACGGCAGTGCTGTCGGCGCTGCCCGAAGTAGCCGCCGAGTACAGGACGACTGGAGACGTGGTCAGTCTCAGCAATGCAATGTATCTTGTCTTCATGGCTGTCAGCCCGTGCTTCTGGGGGCCCTTGAGCCAAGTGTACGGGCGGAAGTGGGTGAGTCATGTTCTTGAATAACCCGCCCCCCTTTGAGCATTGAAACTTGAATCTCTCGTCATTCGGCAATCGAATGCCACGTGATAAAGAGCTGATTGAAAAATCTCAGACGTGTATAGTGACCGCCTCGCTGTTCGTCGGGTGCTCTATCGGCACTGCTCTGAGCCCAAACGTCGCCGCGTTCTTCGTGTTCCGGATGCTCACGGCATTCGCCGGGACGTCATTTCTCGTCACCGGCCCTGCTGTCATCGGCGACTTGTATCATCCGACGGAGCGTGCTACCGCCATAGGATGGTTCCTGTCAGGCACTTTGATCGGGCCTACAATCGGCCCGGTTCTCGGCGGCATCATCGTGACTTACACTTCGTGGCGCGCCATATTTTGGCTCCAGACCGCCCTTGCCGGCGTCGGCATGGGCGGCGCCTTGTTCTTCATGCCCGAGACTCTGCAGGAACTCAAGAGCGCCGGTCTCAAGGGTCTGTCGACGGGCAGGAGGGTCAGCGTACTGTGGGGGATGACGAATCCATTCAGAGTCATCCGGCTCTTTCGATTCCCGAACCTCATCCTGGTAGGGATTGCCAGCGGCTCGCTGGTGTGGAACATGTATGGCATGCTCACGCCGATACGATACGTTCTCAACCCGCGGTTCTCTCTCACCTCTCCGGCGCAATCCGGCCTCTTCTACCTTGCCCCGGGGTGCGGGTACCTGGCTGGTACGCTCGTAGGTGGGCGGTACGCGGATTACACGGTGCGGCGCTGGATAGCAGAGCGGCACGGGCGACGTGTTTCCGAGGACAGGCTTCGCTCATGCTTGCCCTTCCTCGGCGCAGCTCTCCCCGGGTGCATGCTCATCTACGGCTGGACTGTCCAACAGCGCGTCGGCGGCGTTGCGGTGCCTGTAGTCTTCATGTTTCTCGGGGGGTGTCGCAGCTGTTCTGTTTCCCGAGCCTCAACACCTACTGCCTGGACGTGATGCAAGGACGCGGCGCGGAAGTCATAGCAGGCAACTTTATGATGAGGTATCTTTTTGGTGCCGCTGGATCGGCCGTAGTGCTTCCCGCCATCAACAAGATGGGTGTCGGTTGGTTCAGTACCATTTCAGCAACGTTTTTGGCCGTCGGGGCATTGGGCGTCTGGGCTGTGGCAATATGGGGTAGAAGTTGGCGGAAACGAATTGACGAGAAGATGATTACATAGGAGTTGGGGGTCCTTTGAAGTATGCAGCACACACTCTATTGCGTGTGACTTCCAAACTCATCTTGCCTCTGTAAACGCCAACGGCACATGAGTCGCAAGCAATGCTCAAGATTCCAAAAACGTAGACCGCATTGAGCCATATCGAGGTAGGAATTTTTTAGGGTTTTTTTTTTTTTTTGGCTACTTTCAAGTTTGGGGACGTCAGTGGTCACATCTCATTGTTAAAGTTGCCAAGTAATATCCGACCATGGATATAACAGAGACCCAAGCCTACCTCTAGCCTCGTGGGCCACTGACATTACGACCAATACCAGACGGCACTGCCCAGAACCACCTGACGGAGAATGAGTTTAGAAAATCCCTTGGCCTATCCGTCGCCGTGTGCTCATCCGATGAATCCAAGATTTCCAGGTTGCGCCCCCCCCCCCCCCTCCCCCTACCGTCCATCGTTTAGCCGCCAGATTGCCGAGCGATCAGCTGCCGGCTCCGTGTCCGGTCCCACCACTGTGTCGTGACATGTACTGCAGCCCACCAATTGGGCCATTTCCTACCGGAAGGATCACGCTAGAACTGCAGCCCCCCACCATCCGTGTTGTCCATCGCAGGACCCCAGCCCCTGAACGGAATGAATGAATCAGGCAAGAGTGAGAGAGCATCCATGCTGAAGTTGGCATTTGAGCTCATCGCGTGGGGATCTGATGGGATGAAAGTCGGATACACGTGTCCCTCTGTTGACACGGCGGGTTGTGCGAACATTGGTGGCGGAAGGGAATAATCCAGAGTCTGGCTGTTTACAGAATAATCTGAAGAGGGCGTGCCCATGGTTGCAAAGCCTACCGTGGTTGCTGGCATAGTTACATGTGGAGTTTGAGGCAAGAAATCCTGCTGCTGGCCGGCAGATTGCTGCTGCTGCTGCTGCTGCTGCTGTAGGTAGAACTTCTCGACACGTTTTGCGCGGATCGCGAAATGATAGAAGCTATCGCGGTCACCCCGGTCGTCAACGTCTGGCGAACTTGTGGACTCGAGTCTGAGAACGACCTGGCGGATAGTGTGGCCAATGTCGGAGAACTGGCGTAGATGCTCCGCCATGAAACCTATTCTGGCAGCCAAAAGGTCGAGTCGCGCAGCCAGGGTGAAGCCGCAATGGAGCATGACCCAGATGATGTTGGGGAAGTAGACCTCGTGCCCGGGAGGCGTGTGCAGGAGAACGCTGATGAGAGATTTTGCGGACACGGTGCTTTCCGACAGGCCGGCTATGAGGCGTTGCAAGCAATCGTTCTGCGGGCTGCTCAGCCCGAAAGGGGCCTCGGGCAAAGACAGCTGGTTCAGGCACAGCTGAAGCGTGTGCATTTGGGGAACCAACAGCGCTGTCGGGGACCGGTCAGCGTAGGGTCGGGGGGCGGGCTGCTGCCTGCTTTTCACTTACGGCAATCGCTGAGGGGAAAGGTCAAGCTGTGCTTGAAAGCGGCGACTTTTTCCTTGGATTCCGACACGGATGCCTGTATTTGCATGGGATCCAAAACCGACTCGTTCTTGACGACGTCGTCAATCTCTTCGGCGAGCCGTTGCAAGCGGATGATGTAGGGCAGGTACCGGTCAGTAGGATACTCGGCCACTTGGGCCAGTCCTTCGGCTGTTTCGGTAATGAAGCTAGACAGGGTGACGATGCGAAGTTTCTGGAGCACTATGCTCGTGCTTGAATAGGCATCATGCTGGTCAGCCACACGTAAAACCACGGAGCTATGACGAGCAGGACGATTCCTCACCAGGATGAAAGATAGTATGTCCCCAGGAAGGTCCTGCGTTCGTCCAGAGATTCGAGTGCGTCCTGCGATGCATTCATACCCTCGACGTTCCAGCGCCGGGGGTTCTTTGGCCTGTCGAGGCGCAGGTCGGAGACAATGCTAGTCGCCAGATGGAGATGTTGTGAGTATCTCTTCGGTCTGGGCTGGAAGTGGGCCCTGGGAGTCGACGTCAGTGAGGACGAGGGAGGAGCGGATTCCCGTCATTACCAGGCAAGGTGGACGAGCAGCCCCTGGAGAACGTCCAAGCAGGTAAAGTTCCCCGACACGAGGCGCGCCGCCACGAGCTCGTTGAACATCTGGCCAAGCGCCCTTTGAAGCCGGACATCGTCGTGCGACGATGCTGCAAGAAGCGCAAGGCACAAGGCCGGTCTGGTCTGCCTCAGGGTGCTGATGTGTTCCGAGTCCGGGATGATGACGAAGGGAAAGTGGGGAGTCAGCCTAGCGCGGAACCTGTTGAGGAGGTCCTGGCCCTTGTCAAGAGACAGCTGGCCGGATTTGAACGGGTCGTGAGAGGCGGCGGCGTAGCCGGGAAGACTTGGCCGCGGCGGTTGAACTTGCTGGTCGCCCGCGGTGCCAGCAGATGAGGGGGCGGGCTGCGGCGGCGTCTGGCCCTGTTCGGACGTGATGCTCTCGGAAGCCGAGGGGCTCCCGGTCGCGCTCGGGGCCGGGCGCTCTGGAATTTGAAGCTGCTTGTTGGATCTTTTCCGGGGCGGGGGGGGGAGGGGGCCGTGACCGTTAGCCTCATCGGGACTCAATGGGAGGACGACGCGCGGCGGCGGCGGCGGCGGCGGCGGCGGCGACGGCGGCGGTCCGAGGAGCGGAGACGTTACCTTGAACGCGGGCCCGGCGGCTTACGGCCGCGGGCGTTGGCGTAGGTGCACTCCTTACCCAGCCGGAGGCATCTGTCGCAGATGCTCGTGTCCTGAGTGCGATCGCACTTGATCTTGGCATGGGCGCATGTGCGGCACGTCTTCAAAAGCGGGGTAGGGCTGCGTTGGCGGGATTCCATGACGCCCTCCTCTCAGTGTCAAGGGCGGTCCGGATCGTCTCTCTAGGTACGCATGCGCATACGATTACGCAGGTCGGTTCAAACGGTCCAGGACGAAACGAGCACCGCTACGGACACGGAGTGGGAGAAATTCCCAGGCTAGTACGGACACGGGAGGGAGAGAGAGAGACATTGGCCTGATCCAAGCGAAATGGTGGCAGATGTGGGCGGGTTCTAGACCGCAAACACACAGCCCGGGTGGTTAATGTCCGATGCGACAGAGCAGGGGTGTGTGCCACCGTGGCTTGGATTTCTCAGCGCGACAGCAAACTGGCCGTCGTCGTTTTACTCTGTACGGATACAGTACATATGCTGCGCAGGGCCGATTCATACCCATCTCCTCCAATGGAACGCCACAAAGGGACCTGTCACTTATCATCGTGAGCAGAGGGAAACTTTTGTGATTCGCTTTTACGCCTGATAACGCCGTATCCCCAACCCCCTCTGCTCCAAGCCTCCTCCTACTAACATTTCCCACAGTTGCGGATAGATCGAGCGTCTTCACCATTCGCTTCTTGAGAGGGGCTCGACGGCAGGACGGTATATTCACCTCCTATCTGTGCTGGACCCGATCGTTTCTGTATCAAGAACTCCCGGTAACTCGCCATCGCTGTGCAATTATTCTGAGAAGGGGTTCGATGGACCGGGCTTTTCTGATTACCCACCGCTGCCACGTGTAGAACGATATTCTTCAACTCAGTCGTCCCGTCTGGTTGACAACCTGCGATGGCCAAGGTTGAACCCCCCCCCCCCCCGAGTTCTGCTCACGTCCGAGTCAGTCATGAACAGGGGTTCGGACTTATCCCGAGCTTCTCGAAGGCGTCTCTCGGCACTTCTCCGCATGGCCTCAGCAAAGGATCGACCTCATTCTCCAGCCCATCGTGTTACCGGACGAATTGGGTTTCAACCGGTCGAAGCCGCACCACTTTTTTTCACCTAGTCCCTATTGCGGGGCTCGTGAGGAGCAAGGTGTGCTTACCGTACCTATGTACATAATGTACGTTTACGTATGGATGTATCCGTACAGGTATCCGTAGTACGGATAGGTAACCAGCCTTGGCTTATAGTGTTACAATCGAGTTTTGTCGTCACACCATGTCCGTTGGACTAGAAAGAGACAATGTGTTCGGGATGAGGCCCGCCAGCTCATCAACACCCCCATCCGAGAATGTATCCAATGGCCTTTCCGTGATATGCTGTGTGTAACCCCCACCGATATCCCCAGATTCACTCTCGTGGGTCATTCGTGGGGTAAAAACTCCCCGTTTTGCCCGGTCAGGATACCAGCTCCCAGATCGGCTTCAACGCGAACCAAGACTTCGAAACTGTTGACAACTCCGGGCCGCGAATGACTCTCGGGCCATCATCAACGCCGACGACTTCGAAAGGGTGGCGGAGAGGCACCTCTCGCCCGCCGGCTGGGCGTACTACTCATCCGGCACGGAAGACGAGCGGAGCCTGCGCGACGCCCGCCGCGTCTTCCGCAGACTCGCCCTCCGACCGCGGGTCCTGCGGAACGTCGACGCCGTCTCCACGGCCACCGACATCCTCGGGTTCCCGTCGTCGCTGCCGTTTTACATCTCGCCGACGGGACAGGCCAAGTACGCCCACCCAGAGGCCGAGACGCTGCTCTCGAGAGCGGCGGGGAGGAGGGGATCGTGTACTGCATGCCCACCAAGCCGAGCGCGTCAGTGGAGTCCATCTTTGCGGCCAGGTCGAGCGAGACGCAGCCGCTGTTTTTCCAGCTATATGTCGATCGGAACAGGGACAAGGCGCACGGCACGATCCGCAATGCAGAACGGCTGGGCGCCAGGGCAATTATCGTGACCGTCGACGCGCCCGTCATCGGAAAGCGCGAGCGCGACGAGAGGTTGACCGCCGGGGACGAGCCGCTGTCAGAGCCCGGAGGCGTGGCGAAAGCGACGGCGTCGGGCTTGCTGAATGCCGCTCTGACGTGGGACGACCTGGTGTGGATCAGGGAGACGACTGCGCTGCCCATCGTGGTCAAGGGCATCCAGTCGGTAGAAGATGCGCTCATTGCTCACGAACGAGGCGTGGACGGCATCGTGCTGTCGAACCACGGGGCAGGTCCCAGGACACGGCGCAAGCGCCCATGTTAACGCTTCTCGAGATCAGGAGGTACGCGCCGCATCTCCTTGCCCCGCGGGCGAAGGCCGGGTTCAGCATCTTTGTCGACGGCGGAGTCAGGCGCGGGACGGATATTCTCAAGGCCCTGGCGCTCGGCGCCGCGGCCGTGGGCATAGGGAGACCTTTCCTGTACTCGATGACGGCGGGGTATGGAGAGGCCGGTGTGAGGCGGCTGGTGAGGATTCTGAGGCATGAGCTGGAGACGAATATGGCGCTCGTTGGGGCAAGGAGTGTGAGCGATAGCGTGCCCGAGTTGATCAACAGTGAGCTGGTGGAGAAGGAGGTTACAGGCAGAGTAAAGTTGTAGGTCCGCGGGACGTTGGCCGGAAAGGCCCCCAACACCACCGAGTCCCAAAACATCAACGGTAAACAAATTGCCAGTCTCTGCTTGTTTGCCGACCGTGAAGAAGAGTCAAAGTGGGCAGGGCAAACTGCTTCCTGCCGCAGTACGACGAGGTGAAGTACCGCACCGCGCAGAAGAAGATGGCTTCAACGAAGCCGACGGAGAAGCGCGCCATCAGGGAAGGCCCCATAGCAGTTGACTTCGCCTAACCGAGTTCAGCCTTCCACGACAGACTATCATAGATCATGATCGCCAGACGCACCTCCAGCGCTGAACTCTTCCCAGCTTCCTCATACGCCTCCCGGCCCAAGGCCGCTAGCCCGGCGGGCTGCGGCGCATGACGAGACTGCCGCCATGGTTACTCTGTTCCTCAGTATTGATGTCCTCGACCTGGTTGGAAGACCTGTCAGCGTTACGTGCAATTTTCCAGAGGGTGCCATGAGTGCAATGAATCGCCCGTAGCACCAGGGTAAGAGATCACTCCAAGACACAACATCGCTCAGGACCCGTAAACGTTGTCATGGCCGCGAATCTGGGGCTGGGTATGCTGCGCGAGCCCTCAATGTCGGAAGCACCTTTCCCGCCCTCGTTTAGTCTGATGCCTGGACCCCAACTCGGCACCTTGTCTCGGCCACGGCGGACACTTTCATTGCCCGGCGAGGTTCCCTCATTATTGACCCGAATCAATCAGGTTGGGGATTAGACGATACTGTCTAAACAGGCACATCATGTTCGGTGATTGCATGTGTCCTGTTCTGATCCACGGGATTGTCGCAAAGGCGGCAAGGGTGTTTGTTGGCTGGGGGAAAAGGATAAAGTTTCGCGAAACCGGAAGACTTCTTTTAGAAAAATATCCTCAATTCGGCCAGGACCATGTCGGAGAAACAATAGTACGGCACACCTTGTCTTGAACGGGCTAATTAATGTTATTAGGGTGTTATCTGATGTATGGATAGACGTTTTGGCAATGTAGCTGGTCAGCAGTAAGAGCACTTCATCCTCATGTGTACGGATGATTGATTACGCAAAGCAAATCCCACAACAGTCGGCCGCGGAAAGAGATGAGTGAGTTCACGGAGCAAAAGCGCACGAGTCCGGAGATACCATCAAAAAGGTGAGGTCCATCCAGGATTCGAACCTGGGCCTACGGAAATCCCGAGATCAGAATCCGACGTCCTAACCAACTAGACTAATAGACCCTCAAGGTCCGGAGATATCGAAGCGGGTTGATGTGGGGGGTTCGTGAAGGGCTCACAACCCTTGGGTGCGGGTCCGACCGACGGGAAACGGCGCAACGATATTTGGAATCGGAAGAATTCATGAGGCGGCGGGGGCTGGTCAGGGATTCTTGGCGCAGCTTCATCTTCAGATGTGCCTTGTCATGTTTTACTGGAATCACCGGCGTTGAACCGTCACCCAACGGCACGTCTTTGACGGCGCTAGTACTATATCTGGACGACACTCCGGAACTCCACTAGGAGACAAAACGACGAGGGCGGCAGGCGGGTCTCAGGGCCCATATGGCAACGGGTTCGTTGTCTTGGCGCTGGCGAGCACACGCTCTTAGCTATGCTTGGGAGGGGGGGGGGGGGTCGCGCGGATGGCTCTGTAGTGAGAAGAGAGCGCAAAGACAAACAAACAAAGTAGCCGTACGGATGTTGTTGGTGTTGGCTGCGTTCTAGCATCGAGAAGGTAGAAGAATACCATGGCCGAGAAGAAAGAATCGACGATGCAGCAATCGTTTCGGCGGCGTCCATGTTGCCGCTTGTATTGCACCGTGGCCGCGACGCACAGATGCTTTGCTCTCGAACGATACACAGCTGAGTGTCCGGGTCTGTCTGGCGCGAGCCCATGTCCGTTGGGCTTGTCCCCAAGTTTTGGATGGGCTTGCGCTCAGACGAACCATGGACCTCCGTTTCAAAACGCGCTCAATGGAAAACAACCTTTGTTTCGATGGATGTCAAGATCGGACACCGCCAAGAAGCGCGATGCGACAGCAGGACATTGACGTCCGATATTCACTCGCTGTGCGTCATCGCAAATAGCACGCCCATGACAGACGGTCGATGTGCTTGCTGCATGTACGAATACTCAGCACCCACGGTTGTGCGCCGCATTCCTTTTGGGGCCGTCCGGTCGTTCAGTCGGCATGGCAATAAATGATGCTGGGTGGGGATTCCGTTGCTGGTCCCCTGGACAATCGACTCAAGGATCGGAAGACGGCGACGGGGGCTCCGCAGATCGCTTCGCATCACTTAAATGACAGGAACGCGACGGCCGACAGTGACAGACTCACCCATGCAATAAGTCGGGTTTGTAACTGCATGGTTGTGTTTCCACTCTCATGCTATACCCGTGGAGAGCCACGAGACGAGATGACAGGGAGGGTGTTTTCTGACGTACTACGTAAATCAGCGACAGACTGTGTTTCTATGCATCGATTTGGAAACCTTCTTCATCTGTATTGTGTTGAGTATTTGGGTGTGATGCCTATACTGTGTTTTTCCCACCGTGTTACTATTTTTGTGTACCAGTGCGACCTTTGGAGGGACCGCCCTGATAACGTACCTCAGCAGGAGTACTGTTTGGGGGAATACCCCGTATGTAGGTACGTAATTAGCAGTGCAGGTAATTGCCGCTGCGGCACTTTGCATGTTGCATACATCGTACGGGCCGAGTTCCAAGCATGCGGCCGTTGAGAGAGATGATGAGTCCGAGACATTGTACGAGATGCGATGCAGAGAGGAGAACCAGAGGATGCATTCAAACCCAACGGGTGTGTGTCCACCGGGTGCTTAGCAACGGTGGCCCATCAGCGCCTGTCGTAGTGTGTGTGTGTGGATGGGAGCCCACTGCTTAATGGCGGGTAGTCGAAGAGCGAGAAAATGCGTCGGTGAGACCAGGGGATGCTTAACAAAAAGACGTCCAAACCCAGTGCCCAAGTCTATCGCAACGTCTCATTTTTAGTGTCAAGAGGCGCGGAGCAGCAACCGTTCAGCCCGAGTTTAGACGGATGACGGAGGGGGCACGCTAGTTGCAGTTGCGAGTCGCAGACCGACACTTGTAATGCCGAGAATTGCGCAAAGTATCCGTACACTGATGCCTACGTGGCACGCAGGAGAGCGGTCGTGGTTCCGCCAGGCAATCTTTTGTCGTTTGCTGCGTTGGCGAGTGTGCGCTGGCCATACATGATAGTTTACACTCGATCAGGATAAGTCGGTCTCGTTGTAAGCCTACCGTAGCGCCGCGCGCTTAGTTGATGATTCCGCTGAGGAGCATCGGTTTGCTCAGGGCTTCCCATCGAGCAGCGCAAGCGCCTGGGTGGTGCTCCCCCCCGGCCCCCGGCAGTGCCTGAAGTCGGGTGGATGAAATGAGCAGGTATTTGCTGCCGACGTTGGTGAGGAATCGGTGGTGCCAACGAGGCGTCAAGATGGCCCTGCTTGCGACAGAGGCCTGTCGATAACCTCTGAGACGTAAAAGGGGATTGCGACTCGCGCCAGCGGTGCGTGATGGGCGCGCAAGCTCGGCTTAGAGGCTACCCCCCTGGTGAGGAGGACATTAAGACGATGATGGCCTGCTGGCGATCTCCGGCACAATTAATACTCTCAGGCAGTTGGTGGAGCTGGTGGTGGAGAGGTTTCGGGTTTCATCCGAGGATTTGCAATACCTAGAACCAGAACTAGCCGGCCGCGAGTTGCAGCATCCACACACGAGTCCGGATAACGGATGGGATGCATGGTCATGTGAAAGCGGCAGACGGAAAAGACGGCGACACATGAGACGACGGCCGTCGGGTTGCGAATTCTTTTTTGTTTTCAATTGAAGGGAAGTAGGGTGGTGCAGTGCGGTGCCCATCAAGGGTCATGTCGGTGTCGCTGGGACAAAGCCACGGCGCTGCAGCATCGAGGTTTCTTTGCGGCACTGGCGACGCCGCGATCAGGAATGAGATGCGATGCGATGGGTTGCGATGTGCCGGGGAGTACAATGCATGGAGAGGTCCGTAGGTTAGCAGAACATACCGTATCCGTACCTATTCATAAAGGCACTGGCGGAGGAGGATGCGCCGCGGACTGCGAGTGAAGGGGAGAATATACGAAGTACGGATATCCGTACATACCGGTAGTTTTCGTACGCTGGAAAGGTGCTTCTCCGCAAGTGATCCGATCGGAACGGGGGATGGAGGATAAACCAAACTAAATGATGCCATTTCCCAAACAATGAGTAGCTGCGACGCTATGGCCGAGCGCGACTCTACCGCACAGACCGTCGTACGGACGTTCTGGGAAGGAGCGAGGTGATGCTAAGATTTGACAGTTGACTTGGGAAAGAGCGCAGGGGGGCTGCCTGGTCATTGGTGAGAGAAGGTCGATAAGAAGAATTCTCCATCTGCGTCTTGCCTGCTTCGCTCGGCTGCTTCCTTCCCTCTTTCCTTACACCCAGCTGCTCTCTACTACGTAAACCCAAAATGCCGCACTGGCGGCAAGGTTCTCTCTCGTTCGGGGTCGTGGTTGCCAACCAACTACGACAGGCACTCTCGCTCACTCTCTCAATCGACCATATAAGGCTTAGCGTCAGGAACGAAGTGGTGCCAATGCAGGAACACCCCTGGCAAAGGGCAGGGGGGGCCGTTAAGGGTTCGGTCGACTGCTACCAGGTACGAAGACCAATCACCACCGACTCGGGGAAATTATGCAATGCTACCTTTTATGAAATTCCGCGGTTTTTCTCGCGTGCCATGCCATTCCAGTCGCACAATCTCATTGACCCCGGGGTCGCATTCCAGATCCGCGCCAACTTCATTTCTCTCGGCCGTCCAGGTGACTGAGTTGCAACAGATTGTGTCATTCGGCCCATCAATAGTGCCGCCGCCGCCGCCCTCGTTTTTGCGAAACCACAGGAACTCATCCGCCCGCCAAGACCACACAATTGGTTGACAATGTCTTTCTGTGCCATTCCACTTGGCATATCGGGCAGAGGAAATTCGGCCGTTGAGTGTGTCTTGCCAGTTCCACACTCCGTACCTACTTGCGCCGATTGTCACCATGGCCGTCTTGTGCTTCTTTTGCTGGCATGTGCTTGTATTGCCGGTGTACGGATACTAAAGGTTGTGCCCATCAGGATCGCCGGTCCTTTGGGGTTCTAAGAAAAGCGCTGTCATGGCTTCAGGCGGGCAGCCAACAGGACGCCATGTTGATCGCTTTGGTTGCCGGCGTGATGCGGCTTGGTTGCACAACTATTCGTAGGTAGGTAACTGCTAATGGGCGGGCTATTCATAAAGCCAAGGCAGAGTAACGCGGTGAGCGGCCAGCGAACGCAATGCTGTGCTTTCGCGCCTTAATTTCCCAAGGGGATGCAGGCCCCTGCCCGCACTGACGTTTAGAGTACATGTGTCGCAGCTATCTACCCTGCTCAAGATCTAGTACTGTGTACATGACAGTCGAGCCACCATGTCTGATTCGGGCTAGCAATCCCGGTGTCTGCATGGCCTTCAAGGTTTGCTGGAAAGACAAGAGCGACGCGGGTACCTTGCGTCTACCTCATTGTACGGATACCTACGAAGTACTCTACGAATACAACTCCATAACCTTCTTTCATTGGCTCTCCCAGCCGCGATCTGTGTCAGACTAGCTGTTTGCAGACGAGGCATCTCCTTCCTCCTGTTCTCTCTCTCGTGTAACTGTGCCGTCCCTCTCTGACTCTCTCCTTCAGTCTCTGCTTCTTTCTTGCGCTTTCCCCGGGACCACCTTGAGAGGATGAGGATGAGAGGTCAGGGACAAGGAAGGTAGGGCCGAGCACCTCCGCCTTTCGCTCT
This sequence comes from Colletotrichum falcatum, assembly GCA_019425465.1. NCBI lineage: Eukaryota > Fungi > Ascomycota > Sordariomycetes > Glomerellales > Glomerellaceae > Colletotrichum > Colletotrichum falcatum. Next base: position 343,955 of record SWKJ01000068.1, on the reverse strand, counting down.
TGCAACCCAGGTCCCCCAACCACGGACCACAGCTACCTTAGGTACTATAACGTCGTCCGGGCTTGGCTTTCGCTTTGGGGGTGCCCCCTTCCCAGCCGGTACACCGTATCTCCATCCCATCGTTGCATCGTCGTCGCCGTGGTCATCGTCGCTCCTTCTCTCCCCCCCTCCCCTCCCAATCATCCCCACCCCGGTCCTGGCCACACCATGTCACTCATTTTACACGCTGGTTCGCAGTTGCCCTTACCCGCCGCCTCTCCCCACATCCAAAAACCCATGCCATTTCTCACGCCTCGTCTGTCCGCCCCCAGCAACTCTCTTATTCAAATCACTCCCCTCCCCTCCCCTCAAACTCACACAGACTTCGTTGGCAAAGTCTTTTCTTCCTTTCGCGCACAGTCGTTGAAACAAACATCACCACCAAACCCTGAACTACTCGCCGAGCAAGTATTCGGACTCACGTTCCTTCCTATTTCTATCCGCCATCAGACGCCGTCTCGCGGTAAACCACCCTCGCTTCACGCTTACAACTCTTGTTACCGCCTCCCCACTTGAAGCCACCTCGCTCAGACGCTTTCGCAAACAGCCCGTAGCCTTCTTTATATACCGCCTGGTCCAACACTCTTCCACGTTGCAGAAGAGCATTCGTTAGCCGGACTTTTCCTCGTTACTCCATCTTTGAAAGACTTCGATCACCAAGTATATATATATACTTGTCATATCGGTTGGAGGGAAACCGCATATATCTCATCACGACCAATCTTGCCGACAAGATCCGCGGACAACATGAAGGTCACCACGATTCTCGCTGCCTTTCTGCCCGTCATGGCACTGGCCCAGAGCTCGTCCGGCGGCAGTACAACCACCATCACCTCCACTGCCACGCAGACCAAGACCGTCACTCTGGAGCGCGCTCACACCACCACCATGACCTACGGCAGCAGTAACGGCACGGCAACTTTCAAGCCCACGGGCTCGGGCGCCTCATCTGCATCTCCCATCGCCTCTGCGACGGCTATTGCTTCTGCCTCGGCTACGACGAAGCCCAACAACGCTGGTGCTGCTCTGAACGCCGGTAGCGTTGCCTTCGCCGGTATTGCTGGCATGATCGCCGCCGCCCTCATGTAAAGTCGCATTTCTCAATGCGCTCCATAGGAGAGGGAGATCGTGAGAAGAGGCCTCACGGGGGATCGCGATGTGGTTGGGGGGATGATACCCAACCGGCTATTACTGCCACACCGAGCACTTGGATGCGACATCTTTACCATCATTTTCTTTTGTCTCCGCCTACGACCCTGGTTCGGCGCCACATGGCTACCCTTGTGAGCGCAGCCTGAATTTTTACGATACGAACGAGCGTAAAGATTGGATACCATTCGGGTAAACGGCACCGCCAATACCCTATTCCTCTTCGACAACCCCACGCGCGACGCTTGCATCGCCTGCCTGCAGGAAAGGAACCCACAGACGCTTGTCACTAGGGACGTTTGACGGCGATCAACTTTTTTCATGCTTTGCTTCAAGCCGACGCCACATGTCTACGACCACTCACTTGAGAGCCGCGGACGGCTGTCAACTCAATTTTATTAATGTTTCGATTCTTTCCTAGCAGCACCAGGGGTCGTACGACATGTGCGGTCAATCTCCCGTTGGCCTCGTTCATCTCCAAGCCCGCACGTCATCCGAGGTCATGAGATGACGTGCTGGATTCGGCACGGGACGAAACCGTTTCACATTGTGCAAGCTACCGGGCTTTTTATCGGTCCTGATCTCGAGGTCTGACAATGCCGTCGGCGCAAATGTGCTTGCTGGCTGGAAATTTACTTTTACGAGATCTTTCGCCACGCCTTCCTCCTCGGAGAAGATGTCATACAGAAACGATCAGGACGGATGACGTAGGGATTTACCGGAGTTTTTGTGTTGGAACAAAAGTTTCACATTCTCTTCGAGTTGTTGATACCCCTATTTGTTGTTGTATGTTTGCCGGCGAGGAGCAGGGCATCGCGAACGTTTGTTCTGGGGGGTTGCCTTCTGCTTGAAGCATCCCCAACGTCGACTTGCTCGCGTTGCTCGACACTTTTGACCGGACGAAGAATACAGAGTATTTGCTTTTTTTTATATTCGGGATGACGAGTTATTTGACTTGAACGTTGGTTTTATTCACGAGGACGTTTTGCGTTGTGAGGAAGACTTGGATGCCATTTGAGAGGGGTTTTGTTAAAGACATGATACGGGGGGTTTTTACTAGCATAGATGGCTGAATGAAGGTTGTTGATGCAAAACAAAGCCTGACGCTCTTCTCTCTCCATGATGTTGTGTGTCCAAAACTACCGAGTTGCAAGTTGACAGTAAACATGTAACAATCTGCATGTGAGAAGCGCTCAACAGCCCGCGCAACTATTGTCAATGCGCGTCTCTTGATTGGGAGGAACCTGGATGCTAATGAGACTGCTGCCGCTCCTCGAATCCGTTGGGACGGAAAGCCCCGGCACGCCGTTGGGCGACGTCTTCAGAGGCTGTCTTAATCAGCATTCCCGCTGTCAAGTGGCTTGCTCTCGGCCGTTGATTGGCGGATAGCGATGAGTGGACCCTCCCGATACCTACCTATGCCGATTCAATCCTGGGACCACGGGCCTAGTAGCTGCAGGGGCCTGATCGATTTCTAATATTTTCTCGGTCCCTTTCGTCCCCATCAGAGCCTTCCGCACCCAACTCCTCGACAAGCTTATACCGCCCTACGAGGAGGACAGGACAGGACAGGACAGGACAGGAAAGGACGGCCCAAAGAAGACAGTTTGTTCCATCGCCATGGCATCAGCGATGGCGCCCCTCGCGCGCGTCCAGGCACCCCTTCGACGGGCCCTCGCCTCGTCGGCTCGCTCCCGAGCCTTCGCCACCGTCCCTCCCACCGTCGGCACGACATCCGAAGGCTCATCACAGCCCCCGAAATCGGCCGCGCGGCGGCCGACGTACTTCAAGGACAAGACGGTCGCGTCGCTGGACGACTTCATCGCCGGGACCGCAAAGGACGCCCTCACGGAGGCCGAGGCCTACGAGATCCGCACCGTCGAGGTGACGGGCCCGACGGGCAAGAAGAAGACCATCACGCGGCTGCCCGAGTGGCTCAAGACGCCCATCCCCGCGGGCAACGCCAACTACAAGGCCATCAAGAAGGACCTGCGCGGCCTGGGCCTGCACACGGTGTGCGAGGAGGCAAAGTGCCCCAACATCTCCGAGTGCTGGGGCGGCTCGTCCAAGAGCGCGGCGACGGCGACCATCATGCTCATGGGCGACACGTGCACGCGGGGTTGCCGCTTCTGCAGCGTCAAGACGAACCGCGCGCCGGCGCCGCTGGACCCGCACGAGCCGGAGCACACGGCCGAGGCGCTGGCGCGGTGGGGGCTGGGCTACGTCGTGCTGACGTCGGTCGACCGCGACGACCTCGCCGACGGCGGCGCGCGCCACTTTGCCGAGACCATCAGCAAGATCAAGGCCAAGAAGCCGAGCCTGCTCGTCGAAGCGCTGACGGGCGACTTCATGGGCGACCTCGACATGGTCCGCATCGTCGCCGAGAGCGGGCTCGACGTCTACGCGCACAACGTCGAGACGGTCGAAGCGCTGACGCCCTACGTGAGGGACCGCAGGGCCACCTTCCGGCAGAGCATCAAGGTGCTGGCGCACGTCAAGGAGGTCAAGCCCGAGATGATTACCAAGACGAGTCTGATGCTCGGCCTGGGCGAGCAGGAGGAGGAGATTATGGATGCACTGAGACGTGAGTAGCCCCCCCCCCCACTCGCTTTCTCTTTCTTTGCACTCCCCGCGCGCACGCGCGAGGCGGCATGCCACCAAGAAGAAAAAAGAAGAGAAGAAAATAGAAGAGAAAAAAAAAGAGTCAAAATGCTGACAATGATTTCCCCATACAGAACTACGCAAGGCCAACGTTGACGTCGTCACGTTCGGGCAGTATATGCGCCCGACGAAGCGCCACCTCCAGGTGGAGAAGTACGTCACCCCCGACGAGTTCGAGATGTGGAAGCAGCGGGCGCTGGACATGGGCTTCCTGTACTGCGCCAGCGGGCCGCTCGTCCGCAGCAGCTACAAGGCCGGCGAGGCCTTCATCGAGAACGTCCTCCGCAAGAGGGCGGGGGAGAAGGCCGCCATGGCGGGGAGCAAGCAGCTGGGCCAGACGGTCGCCTTGGAGGAAGGCTTCAAGACGGTGTAGACGGAGGGGAGGGCGGAGTCAAGGTAGGCCGGTACCGGGCACGAGCGTGTAAGATTTGGAAGAACGGGAGGATTGGAGGGGGGAGGGGCTTTCGGATGGCATGGTTGGGCGTTATTTTTCGGAAGGGTCGGGACTTTCATTCATCACGGGCATCGCCATCTTCAACCCCGCGGCTACACATATGACCCGAGGTGTATCTGCGTTCAAAGCAATCCTTGAGCATATACGCCCATGAGGTAGACACACACACACACACACACACTGGCGTTCAACAACGGCCACTTGGAGAGAAGCAAATCCTTTTAATCACGGCGTCCTTCCGCCGGAGCCGCGCGCGGCAACGAAAATCCGACCTGGGCCGTGAGTTCCTTTCAACCGCGGCCCGATTCGCGGAAGCATTGTCTTGGGCCCAGGCGTATATGCGGGCATGATGGGAGGCGGGGACGAAGAAGCCATTCATTCCTTTCGGACGCCGAGCCCAATTTCCCCGCGTGCCAGATAGCGCGTCAATAATCGCGAGCTTTTGGCCGGAGCTCATGTGTCCCCCCGCCCAGACTCGGTACCAGCAGGCGTCCGTCAGTGTTTCTATGTGACGTGTGACGTGTCGTCGAATGGGCGAAGCCACCTGGCGATGCTTGCTGTGCCCTCTCCCTCGATTTCTTCGTGAGGGAGACGACATTCTCCCGCCCCGAAGCGCCCTCCGGAATGGCAACCTGTGGATGTCTTCCCACCCGTGCCTCCTTCCCCGGTTCCTCCCATCCGACGAACATCTCTCTACCTATGCGTGAGCTCTAGGCCGAGCCGGGACTCGCGCCGTAAGGTTATTGGCGATACAACCCCCCACCAGCCAAGAAGATGGCCAGGGGGCCGGGGCTCATACCCATTACACATGAAAGTGGTCTTATCGTTTTCTCTTGCCCCTGCGGAAAGCTTGTTTTTGTCCACCATCCAACGCCTGAGCAATTTCGTAGGCAGCGTTCACCTCCCTCGCGTCAGACGTCGAGACTGAAAAGACAAAATGGGCCAACAAAAGTCCCTGCCACCACGCCCCGAACAACACTGGAGAAAGACCCCGGAGCCAGGAACGTCGTCGCCAACGGCGGCCGCAACGCTCAGGATTCCCACGCGACGCCGAGGTGCACCCCCGGCTGTTCTTCACAGGGCTGGCTCCCTTCAGACCAAGACAAGCGTGCCCCTACTGGACCTCGCCCTTTTCCACCTTTTGGTTTTTCCAAGCCGGATTCTAATCTGGAAAAAGCCAGCTCTCTCTCTCTCTCTCTCTTCCATGCGCTGACATCATCCCTGCTTTACAAGTCGTCTGCAAGTCCGCTCTGCGGGCCCGGGGCGTCCTCATTTCCCTCCCTCATTCATCATTTCCCTAAGCGCAGCCTGCCCAGCACGCCGCCTGGAACGTGTAGCGCCCTCGTGGCCGTCGTCCCAATGCACTTGCGAAGCCATAGCAGCTAGCCACAAGGCCTCGGCACATTGTATTTTTGGAGCAATGTCGCGAGCTTGGTGCGTTTGCCTTCTCGCCGCGCCAGCTCGCCAAACGGCACGATGGGCGCCTCGTTCGGCTTAGGCGTTGCTAGCCATGGCCGGCGCATGGCCGTCAATTGGACAATGGGCCGACGTTTTACGGGCCAAGTAAAAAAGGTTGTCTGGCGGCGCCCCCCCAAGTCGCCGCCATCGTTTTGTGCGTGGCTGACTGCTTCATTTCCAACCTGCGAGACACCGCATCAGCCTGCATCGCGTTCTGTTCGCCCGCGTGGAAAGGACAAGAATCAACCGAAGCACACATGTCGCGGGAAATCGGAGCAAGGTCAGGTTACCATGAGCGTCATTACTCTGTAGGCTGTTGAAGCGTTGGAGAAGAGAAAACGATACATGCTTGTCTCGTATTCCTTATCCTCCCCCCTTTTTAACCCCATCCCTTCCGGACGTTCTTCCGCCAAAGTGCGGCTGAGTGGCTTGCCCGTGCTCTTGGACGCCGCTCTCGTCCGTTGCTCTCCTTTATTCTAGGCTAACGGCATTCTTGTCGTCGATAAAAACTAAAGCGTCTCCGCTGCCCTCTTCACCCGGCTCCTCTCTTCTCATCTCTGGTATTCAACCCAGGGCAAATCTGTCTGGGCAATTCTGAGTAGTCGTACTGATCCCGCGGTTCGCTCCACCATGGTCCAATGTGTATAGTCATCTAGGATACTGTATCCGTCCTATCGTCGTTCTAGATTCTTGGTCAGAATCGTGCCCCTCATTTCTTCTTCTTTTTGACTTCCAACTATCGAATCGTTCAGCTTTGGCCTTTCAGCCCCTTAACTCACCGGCCGCCTCATTCGCCGGGACGGGCTTACACACAATCGTTCTACAGTCGCGTATCAAGCCTTCACCCGTCGTCCACTCCCTCTAACCAGTCACTCATTATCTATCTATAAACACCATCCTACCCCTCGTTTGATCTCGTTTTATCCGCAGCATCCATCATCACCACCTCCAAGAATGCGTGTCGCAACCGCGTTCTGGCTCGCGGCGGCCACCCTCGCTAGAGCCGCATACTGGATGGAGGACGTCCCGCACCAGGGCATCTCGGCATACCACCCGGACCCCAGCTATCAAGTCTTTCGCAACGTCAAAGACTTTGGTGCCAAGGGAGACGGCGTCACCGATGACACTGCCGCCATCAACCTCGCCATCTCTTCGGGCCAGAGATGCGGGCCGGGCACTTGCAAGGGCGAGACCACGTCGCCAGCAACCGTCTACTTTCCCCCTGGGTGAGAGGTATTCTCGGTTTTTTTTGGGGGGTGGCCAGTGGAGACTAACACACAAACCGTCAGAACCTACCTCATCTCAGGCTCCATCATCAACTACTTCTACACACAGCTTATTGGCGACCCGACCGACCGCCCCGTCATCAAGGCTGCCGCTGACTTTCCCACCACCACGACCTTTGGTCTTCTTGATGGAAACCAGGTATGTTTTTTTCCTGGAAGCTGCATTGTCGAGTCTTCCTTTGGTTCACAAAGCTGACTGTCCAACTCCCGTAGTACGGTGCAAACGGCCTGGCATGGGGTGCCACCAACGTCTTCTTCAGGCAGGTCCGCAACCTCGTCTTCGACACCAGAGCCATCCCGGCCTCGGCGGCTGCTTTCGCGATCCACTGGCCGTCGTCCCAAGCCACTGCCATCACCAACTGCGCTTTCTACCTCGCCGAGGGGCCGGACAGCAAGCACACCGGTCTCTTCATCGAGGAGGGTTCTGGAGGTCTCCTGAACGACCTTGAATTCCACGGAGGACAGTACGGCGCCACCTTCGGTAACCAGCAATACACCCTTCGCGGGGCTCGTAAGTCGTCGGCCCGGACCGGTTCCTCCGTTTTGACCGTGTTGCTGACATCGAGACACCCAAGGCTTCTTCAACGCCCAGGTAGCCATCAACCAGCTCTGGGACTGGGGCTGGACTTACAAGAGCATCTACATCGAGAACTGCGGCACCGGCATCCGCATGCAGGACAGCGCCACCACCTCCATCACTCTGCTCGACTCGGAATTCGTCAACGTCGAGACTGCGATCCGCTCCAGCCGCGACCCGGGCGCCCCCGTGCCCACCACGGCCGGCGCCCTCGTGATGGAGAACGTCGCCTTCGCCGGGGTCAACTCCGTCCTCCTCGGCCCCCAGAACAACACCATTATCCCCGGATCCTCGGGCAGCGTCCTCACCCGGGGCTTCGCCATGGGCCACATCTACACGCCCACTGGCCCGACGGACTACACGGGCGACGACGCCTCCTACTTCCCCGTCTACCCTGCCCTCCAGGGCGCCTCTCCGAGCGGCGGCGCCAAGTACTACGAGCGCTCCAAGCCGCACTACGAAGGCGTCCCCGCGAGCAACTTCATCTCGGCCCGCTCCTTCGGCGCCGCGGGCGACGGCGACACGGACGACACGGTTGCGCTGAACAACCTCTTCAACTACGTGACCGCCGACCCCTCGGCCAACCTCGTCGCCTTCGTCGACGCCGGGACGTACTACGTCTCCGACACCGTCTTCATCCCCCCCGGCGCGCGGATCGTCGGCGAGGCCCTCGCCTCCGTCATCATGGGCGGCGGCCCCAGGTTCCAGGACATCACGAGCCCCCACCCGGTCGTCAAGGTCGCCCTCCCCGGCCAGTACGGCAGCCTCGAGTGGTCCGACATGATCGTCTCGACGCGCGGCGCGGCGGCCGGCGCAAAGGTCATCGAGTACAACCTCAACTCCCCCGGCGAGCCGGCGGGCATGTGGGACGTGCACGTCCGCGTGGGCGGCTTCGCCGGCACGCAGCTGCAGCTCGGGCAGTGCCCCAAGACGCCCGAGGTCACCGTCACCGCCGAGACGGTCGACAGGAGCTGCATCGCCGCCTTCATGAGCATGCACGTCACCAGGCCGAGCTCCAACCTGTTCATGGAGAACTGCTGGCTCTGGGTCGCCGACCACGACCTCGAGGACCCCAACTACTCGCAGGTGACGGTCTACGCCGGCCGCGGCCTGCTCGTCGAGTCGACCAACGGCCGCGTCTGGCTCTCGGCCTCGGGCAGCGAGCACCACACGCTCTACCAGTACCAGCTCGTCAAGACGCGCGACGTCTACATGGGCCAGGTGCAGTCCGAGACGCCCTACTACCAGCCGAACCCGGTCGCCTCGATCCCCTTCCCCCGGGTCCAGGGCTACCACGACCCGGACTTCGAGGCCGACTGCGCGGGCCACGACCCGGGCGCGCCGCCGTGCGAGATGGCGTGGGGCCTGCGCGTCGTCGCCAGCCGCAACGTCGTCGCCTTCGGCGCCGGGCACTACTCCTTCTTCAACAACTACAGCACCGACTGCTGCCAGATCGGGGCCGGCGCCCGCTGCCAGCAGAGGATCGTCGACATCCGCGACGGGCCGGCCGGCTGCGCCGTGCCCACCGAGGGCGTCGAGGTGTACAACCTCCAGATCGTCGGCACGACGGCCATGGTCACGAGGGACGGCGCCGACGTCGCCTTCTACAGGGACAACATTGCCGGGTTCACGGCCGGCATCGCGCTGTACCAGCACTAGGCTGGCTCCTCTCTTCTTTCTCTTGTGCCAGTACCTAATACGGATAATCGTCATATTTTCTTGTCACTCATTGTTCCCACCATTGTGTTCTGCCCGCGCCAGGTGGCATTTTGACTTGCAGACTGTATCTATATGTATAGGCTTGATATGGGCAAGTCCAACCATGCCGCTCAAATAATCGAAAAGGTATCCCTGGAGCGTATCACTGCCCTTTTCATGGTAGCATCTTTGACTCTGCGGGCTTTCTCGTATGCAACATTGGCCCCATCCATCGTCCGTCAGTTTGTATTTTGCCGTCGGCTCCATACGTGGACGTTGCGTAAGGACGTTACCGAGGGGCGCTCCCCTCGCTGCAATTGAACGGGGTCTGAGGGGAGTATAGTGACTCGAAAACACTGTTGATTAAGCTCGCCGTCTCGTAAACATCCGAACAAAGTATGTACCACGGCGCCCATCCTCTTTTGGCCCCTCTAACGGAATAACAATCTCGGCGGTGATCACTGAGAACGCCACCATCACTTTAAATACCAAAACTTTTTCCATTATGGGTATCATGTCTCCGCCAGGATGCTGGCCCAACAGCGCCCCTTGTCCACCAGATCACATCAGACCTCGACCCACAACCTCCTCAGGCTTGTGAGCGCCACCCAGATAGCCTCGTCTGTCCGGATGGTGCGGCTTCCCTGGCCAGGGAGCACATTCACCCAGTGATCGAACAGCTCCTTCGTCTTTGCGGGCGTCATCTCCATGCCCTCGAGCTCCTTGTCGTTGAGCGCAGCGAACTCGATGCCCCTGGGGCCGCCGAACACGATGAGCAGGTGCTTGAAGTCCATGGGCGCCGCGCTGGGGAACGCCTCCGAGAGCGTGCGCCCGCGTTCCGATGTGCCGATGCTGACATCGTAACCACCCTCGTACTTGCACTCCGTGAAGACGGCCGACAGGGAGTTGGCGCGCCGTACCTGGTAGCCCCAGTAGTAGCCACCCTCTTCCCTCGGCGCCGACGGATCACACGCCTCTGCCCTGTCTGTGTTGTAATCCGGGTAGGACAGCGTCACGCGCGTGTTGGGGGGCACCTCGTCCTCGATCAGGACGGGGTCCTTCAAGCCGACGTCGATCAAGGTGCCGCGGGGCGTTCCCTTTCCAGCGACACCCTCGCGGTACGGCAGCCAGTCGGTCGGGTTCGGGTGATGGGGCATCTCGAGCGCGGGGAGCTGGTTGGCGAGGCGCAGGTTGGGGTGTAGCGGGAAGAGCATCTTGCGCATGAAGGGCGGGACCTCGAGGTAGCCAAGGAGATGCTCAAGGAAGTGGCACCCGTCAACGTCGCCGGTGTAGCTCTTGGTGTCGACGTTCTTGGGGCGGGACTCGACAGGGCTGTCGTCAAAGAGAACGACCTCGTCGATGGAGAAGACGGCAAGGGCTCGGGCGATGCGGCCAGCAACGGCAGTGCGGCGCTCGGCGGTTATGGCACTAGAATGGGGTCAATTGGGGGTCCGGTACGCATGGATGGGGCATGGGACAACATACTCTGTGAGAATGCTGCTGGGAATGGCAACCGAGACTGTCCATGTACGGCCGCCCTCGTAGGGTTGGAACCTGGAAGAAATCCTCGTTGTGTCGACATAGTTGTCTTCGTCTGTCTTTCTCCTCTAATCCGTGTGAGCATAGCTGCGATGTGTATTGAAGGGGAGATTGATTCTATCATACCTTTGTTCTTTGATCGTAGGCCATTGCGCCGGTAATTGACACTTGAGTTTTCTATCTCGAGACGAGGGATGTCCTGCAGAGGCTTTCGGCTTCACTCGGTGTTCCCAAAAAGTTTCTGAGGTGTCCCACTCTCTCTGCGGATCCTGGGGTAAATCCGGCAGAAATGCGGAGGCATGCCATACCGCCTTCCTTGTCAGGTATCCGCCACCCTTCCGCTGGAGCCTAGGCGGTGCGGAAGCTATCCGTCAACTGCCTAGGTAGGTAGGTAGGTACCTAGACACAACAGCGTTGCGCCGCACCTTCCAGGTGTTCATTCCGACATCCCTCCCTCCAACTTCACGACTCTGTGCCTCCGAACGTTCCCCCCGCCGCACCGCAGCTCTTGATACCATGAGTCTCATCAACATCCAGTCTGCCAGTCAATGGCAAGGCGTCCTCAGCGGCAACAATATCGTCATCGCCGATTGTAAGTCCGTCCATCTTTCGAGCCCATCACCCCGCGCGCATCCGATAGCCCGCTGACAAACACCGTCTCCTAGTCTACGCCGACTGGTGCGGCCCCTGCAAGGCGATCGCGCCGCATTTTGAACGCCTCGCCAAGGAATATTCGAAGCCGAACAAGGTCGCCTTTTGCAAGATCAACGTCGACAACCAATCCGCCATCTCCCGCGCGTACAGCGTCAGCTCCATGCCCACCTTCATCGTCTTCCACGGCGGCCAGGCCGTCGAGACCATCAAGGGCGCGAACCCCCCGGCCCTCACGCAAGCCATCCAAAACGCCCTCAAGCTTCCCGACAAGGGCGGCCGCTCCGCCGCCTCTTTCAAGACCCCCGGTCGGACCCTCGGCGGCGACCAGCCCTCCCGCGCGAGTCTGCGGCGCCCGGTGTTGTGGCACTTCCGCGGCATCCTGGACAGCATCATCGCCTTTATCGGGCTGTACCTCGTCTCGCTGTTCTCGGTGCGTTGGCTCACGAGCGATCCGGCGAATGGCAAGAAGAACCGCTTGCTGACGGACTGGTAGATTGATCCCCACAAGGCCGCCGAAATGTCGCGCTTCAACCGCGTGAACCCGCCCCCGCCGGTCGTCAAGTCCGCCAATGGCGCTGGCTCCAAGCCCCGACAGCCCCCGAGGGGCCCGGTGTTCAAGACCCTGGCGGACCTGGGAGGCGACGAATAGTGCGATGATGTGGGTTACAGGCGCAAGGCGTTTCTGGTATGTCTGGGTTGATGCGGCTAGCTTTGGTGAAGCCGCCAAATAGGATTTAGTTACGAGTACGGCATACAACTTAATTGTTCCCCCAATACCGTTTCTTTTTCGGTTGATCCCTGATAACATTGCCCTAACTAAGCCACGAGGCACAACGCCTTTGACTCTATTGTGGAGCAGAACGCCCGCAGTGCTCGATCGGCGCGTTTTGTCCGCTTGTTTGCAACCACGGTGGGTGCAAGAAGACTTCTCCATCAAGACACTTTTGCTAATTAATGCCAATGGCACGTGCGCATTGACTTGTGAGAAAATCTTCAGTAAGATTAATGGATTAGCCGGTCTGTCAGGCCTACAAAGCTATAAATTATCGCCATAGTGGCGTTATATGACTTATATCCGATACTGAACACGGCATCCGCGGCGGTAGGTGATGAACATCCCACTCATTCAACCATGCGGTCTACAATAATTGTCCTTCTTGGTTACGCATAATCAAGGCGATATACCCCAGCCATTCATCACCTCTACCATGCGTATTGTATCACCCTTTCGGCCTGTAGTGCCAACACCAAGACTCTTTTGCTGCAAAACTCGTATGTAGCAGTTGTGAATTTGAAGCTGTAATACGAGGGGTCGCAACGGAGAAGTGAATCAATACTAAGGTTTTACAGTTACGGATATATATAACCGGTATATGCAAGTCATATCAGATCTTTTCTCATTTTCAAAAGCCTATTTGAGCTTTTGAAGACTTCATGCACCAAACTGGCGACCCGGAAGTACCGAAACCAGCGGCTTAGCAACCAGAGATTGATTAATTGAGATTCGTCCGTCTCCTGCGCCCGACTCGGTCACTCCGCTCCGCAGGGTCGTACTTATTTTCCGGCACGCAACTTGTCGTATCGAAGCACCGCCCCAAGCAGCACATTAGCACCGATCGCGCTATACACAGGTCAGCCGCATCCAATCAATCAGGTTTGCGGGGATACAGTACCAGTCCTCCGAGGAGCAGAATTCTGTAGGGTTGTGACTGATGCCCTCCCTTGTCGGTGTGAAAATCATGCTTGTCGGCACCCGCATGCTGGTGTAGCAACTGTCATGGCCGGCGCCGCTGATCATCGGTCTGAACAGCTTGCGCTCCTTGCCCTCGGGGAGCGTAGAGCACACATCGGCCGCACTCGCCTCGACGGCAGCGATGCAGTCCGGGTGGAACTTGACGGCCGGACTGTCGACCAGCAGCTCCCACTCGACCACGCATCCTTTGCCGCTGTCGTCTTGGCCGATGCGCTTGAACTCCTCCTCGCAGCGGCGGACCATTTCGCCCAGCACCGCGTCCTCTACATGCCGCACGTCAAGGGTGAACTTGACTGTGTGCGCCATCGTGTTGATGGTTCCTGGATCCGTAGTGAAGATGCCCGTCGTGGCGAGGCCCTTGAACTCGTGGGCGATGGCGTTGGCCGCAACGACGAGCTTGCTCGCGCAGAGCACCGGGTCCTTGCGCGCGTACAACGGCGTTGTCCCGGCGTGGCTATCGCGGCCCTTGACTGTGATGTTGAACCATTTGAAAGCTTGCACGCCTGCTCTCACGGTTAATGCCAAGTCTTTGTCGGTTGTCATCGCCGGATCTGCGCATCTCACCTTGAACGACACCAATCTTTTCCTTCTCGTCTTCCAGAATAGGCCCTTGCTCAATGTGTAGCTCAAAGTGCGCGGCAAACGGATTTGTGCGATACGAAGCCGCGCGTTCACCCGTGTATCCAATTCTGTCGAGCTCCTCCTTCATGGACTTGGGCTGACCATCGCGTGCCGTCACCTCCCTCAGGTCCCAGGCCGTTTGGAGTGGGATGGCTTCAGCCCAAACACCTGCAGCTACGGCCATTTTCGGGAACCGCGCACCCTCTTCGCTGGGCTTAGTCAGTACCAAATCGGAAGAGAGAGAGAGAGAGAGAGAGATTTATGCAGCCTAAGAGAGCAGACATACTTTGTCCAATCGACGACGCCAATGGGCCCTTCGGTCTCGTAGCCATTCTCGCTCAATACTCGCAGCACCTCGAGACCCGCGATGACACCCAATATGCCGTCGTAGCGACCGCCAGTAGGCTGCGTGTCGAGATGGGATCCCATCATGATTGGCGGCGCATCTTTGTTCTTTCCAGCACGGATTGCGAACAAGTTGCCCATCTCGTCATAGAAGGTCTCACAGCCGAGCGACTTGGCGTGCTGCATGAACCAGTCTCTTACTTGCTTATCTGAATCAGACAGGCTAAGTCGGTCCATGCCGGTGTCGATGGATGGTCTGCCATTGTCAGATTGTGAACACGTGCTTTCGAGTGATTGTCTACGAGACTCACTCTCCATATCGATGTGCGGCGCCATATTGGCAACTCTCATGGAGCAGTCCAGCCAAGCTCTCTTGGGTGATCTTGAGCTGACTCGTCGTGTCTGGAGAACCCATTGTTGCCTTGTTGAGTCAAAGTTTCCTATGAGCCCGGAGTCGGTTAAATAAAAAACAAGACAATTCGAGGGGAATGATGTAGCTAATACGATCTGGTCGAAGAAGTTCAGGGGGGGGGCTTCATGACATGCAGTAATATATCAACTCACGCATGCTCCGAATCGGTAAACAGCCAACGGCAACTGAGGATGCCCCACGCCGGGCGATATGACAACCCAACCAAGAAGTGATTATCCACCGACGGCATAGCACCGCCGTCGGCCGTGATCCGCCGTCGGTGTTTACCCCGGCTGACCCCCGACGATGCGGGGCCATCCCTACTTATCGGCTAGCCCATCCCCAGGTTAATGCAGCAAGGTAGCCAATGGTAGCTTTGCCGGTTATCTGACCCGGGTCGATATCTCTACAATCATTCCGCCTCATGGGTCCCACTCTGCCCGCCACATCGGGAATTCAATGAGGAACTGCAGTTATCAAATCGAGTATATACAGCGACCTACACCACCTCGTGAGAATGTTGCCAACGGCCTGGATTCTTGCTGCAGACCACGGTCAAACTTTAGCATACCGTCAAGCCAAACCTCAGAGCGTCTCTTACCACACCCGTCACGATGACGAACCCGGACAAAGACTTGTCGGACAAGGATCTTGAGGTCCCGCGACAAAATAACAGCGGCAGCGTCAATGCTGCCGAGATTGTGGTTGACCCCCAGGAACGGGCGGTGTTATCCAAGTTCGACAAGTTTGTAATGCCGCAGATGGCCCTTCTGGTCCTTTTCGCCTATCTCGACCGAACAAATATTGGTTTGCAGCTCATCTTACCCATAAGTCTTTTCAACGGACGTGTTGCTGACCTGTGAGCCCCAGGGAACGCTCGCGTGTTCGGTCTGGAACAAGACACGGGCATGACGGGCACCGACTTCAACGACATCTCAATGTACTTCTACATCTCCTACGTAATCTTCGAGACGCCCTGGGTCATGGCCGTCAAGAGGCTGGGCCCGGGCCGCGTCCTCGCCATCGCCATCACCAGCTGGAGCGCCATCACCATCGGAAACGGATTCATCAACAGCTACGGCGAAGCGATTGCCCTGCGCGTTCTCCTTGGTTTCTTCGAGGCCGGCCTGTTCCCGGCCCTGATCTACGTCATCTCCGAAATCTACCCCCCCGCGTCGCAGGGCAAGCGCGTGGCCGTGCTCTACATCACCATCGCGCTGTCTGGCGCGCTGGGCGGGCTGTTCGCGTACGGCGTGCAGAGCATGGGCGCGCGCCACGGGCTGTCCGCCTGGAGGTGGCTGTTCATCGTAGAGGGCACGATTTCGCTGGTGATCGGTGTCATGTGCTGGATCAGTTTGCCGACGTCGCCAGAGACGGCTTGGTTTCTCAAGGAGGAGGAGAAGGTCGTCATGATGCGCATCAAGGAGCGAGACCAGCCTCTCAAGGAGAAGAGCTCGTTCTCGTGGCCGCAGGTCGTCATGGCCATTACCGACCCCTTCGTCTACCTCGCTTCTGCTGCGTTGTTCTGCTCCTCGATCGCCCTCTTCGGTTTCGGCACGTTTCTTCCTACTTTGCTCAAGGGTCTCGGGTAAGTTTGAGGGCATATCCCGGACAGAGCGCTCGCTGACGATCTCCAGATATACGTCTCTTCAGGCGAACTACTTGAGTATCCCCGTTTATGTCCTGGCGTCCATCTCGACCGGAATCACAACATTCGTCTCTGACAGAATTAACCGCCGCGCTGTCTGTCTCATTCACTCGCCCGTGTTGGTCATATGCGGGTATGCCATCGCGGTTGGCACCGGCCACAAAGGCGCTGGGTTCTTCGCCATGTTTCTCGTGGGCGCTGGTGTTTACTCCTTCAACACTGTCCTCGTCACGTAAGTCCCCCCGTCTTGAGAAAAGACGAGTAAGGCGCATATGCTGACCCCCCGCTAGCTGGGTTTCGAACAATATTCAACCTGATTACAAGCGCTCTGTCGCAATCGCCATGCTCATCTCTCTTGCAAACGCTTCCGGAATGGCCTCGTCCCAGATTTACCCCTTATACGATGCCCCAAGATACATCAGGGGCAACGCCATTTCCCTGGGAGGAGAGGTCATTGCGTTGATTTGCGTAGGTTTGATCTACGTTCTTCTGAAATGGCGCATGCGCCAGAAGGAGCGTCTGCTGGCCGAGGGCAAGGAGAGCAACGGTAAGAAGGGTGACCAAGCATTGAACTTCCAATATGTGTTTTGAAGACCCTTCAATCACTCTTGTGGACATTGATGTATAATATCGCTCTAAACCACCACGAGGCGTCTAGTGCAGTTCAACTAGTATTTTATTTAATATCACGATACGTAAACCCTGATAGACCGCGTCTTTTGATAACCACGGTAGATAACATCCAATGATGCAAATCCGCTCTTTTTGTTAGCATTGTAAAACGCGAACGGGTTCATTAAAGCTCCTCACTAAGCCCCAAAGACATGCATAGCTGCTTGTCAAAGTGAATCCGCAATAACTGATCAATCACCACCACCCCCTTCTCCACCGGGTTTTCAACACTAGGTACTCTTACCTAGGTAAGTAAGAAAACTAACACTTTCAGCCTACTACTCACGTACATCTCGCCAAGAGAAAGGTAGCTAAAGTCGTCCCACAGCACATCACAGGGGTTTTTATAATATGGCTCATACCGATATCACTAAAGCACGTAGAAAACAATGCCAGGTAGAAACACTTCCGGTAGGGTCTACGACTTTACTTAAATGTCTTCGCTTGCTTCAGGATCCTGACACGGGCTCCCGAAGGCCTTTCCAATAGATCGCATCCACCTTCACAATAGCAAATCGCAGAAATGCCCATGACTGCACTCTTGTGCGTAGAGCCTTTCTCCAGGTATCCAGCAAAGCTCGGTCGAATGACACCATGTGCGGCTCGCTCTGCTGCAGCGACAGCATGTAGCAAAACAGACCTGGGTATGACAAGCAGTGTCTGGTGTAAGCCGGCCAGAAAGCGGACTGGTGTCTTACATCGAGCCCACAGATGAATTTCGTTATGGTCTGCACCAAGCTCCGCGAGGCTTGGAGGATGGAGGCCGAGGATGCCGGTAGCACGCTGGGATTGATGTCGGTACTTATGATGGGGCGCAGAAGGGCGCGGAAGATGAGAATGTGAGCGGTATAATATGTAACATACAACGGAGCATGGCCCTCTATGGAGGGCTCTGCAGACGGTTCTGTTTCGGGGTGCAACTGGAGAGACTCGGGCAGGTGGTCCAACCAGTCGAGAAGTTGTTGTCGGGGGCCACGTGCTTGAGATATCAGCATCTCTAGTACAGGACGCTGTGATACCGCGCGAAGGGTGCTGAAAGCGTTAGTAGCGTCACCATGGCTGTCGTGGTCCTGACACGAAGAAACTCACAAGAATAATCGGCAGATCTCATCGGCGATCCTGGTTAATGAGCAAAGGTGGATAATGTAGTCTGGCGATTGAGATCCGTCGGGAAGTGCCGGTGATGCAGTGTCAGTGACAAAATCATCCGCGGTAAGAGGTGATACGTCCCAGTCGTCATGTCTTATCATAGACGACCGGCCATGTGTTACAGCCCGCCAAGTATGTTCGACATAGACAGACCACCACAGTCTTCTCCGCAGTCGAATCTCCCAAGGGGGTAGGTTCCAGCCCCTCGGATCCGCATTGAGACCTAATGACTGCGCCATCCCGAGCAAGGAAGCAGCCATCGACCAAGCAGAGGGGTTCTCGACCGAAACGGAATCAAAGGAGACCTGATTCAGTAGTAGAAGAAAGATCTGAACAGTCGAGAGCCGCGGGAAATTCAATTCTCTCTGAAGACAAATGTATGAGATTTGCCAAAGATGATGGATACTTGGCTTCGTATACGCATTGTTCATACACAGCGTCTCATCCCATGGCGTGAAGGGCAAAGCGAGCATGTAGATTCCTGCCAACAGCCCGGTCGACGACTCTGCGACGAACCTTTCTATGTCTGGAAGGATACGCGACCTGGACAGGATAGGCAATGCTTGGAAGACAAATCTGAAGTATCTGTTGAGAGTCAGTCTGCCCATGTTGCTGTGGGAGCCGAAAAGGGGGGTGGGCCTACAGCCTGACAAGCGAGGCCCCAGTGGCCTTGTCGACGATGTTTTCCAATTTCTCTCGCTCGTCGACCTTGGGAAGACATTCATCAATGACTCTTTGCGATTCAGTGGCTGTCCCGGTCTGGCTTTGCAAGAAGTGGAGTGGTTGGATCTTGTCACCAGTGACATTCCGGTATGTGACTCTGAAGAAGTCAATCTCACCTTGGTCATTGTGAGGGAAATGATTAACCAGGAATGGATCCGACTCGTTCGATAGTCCTATGAATGTCGTAGAGTGGTTCGAACGTTCATCTAACGAACTCCTTTCGTGGACACACTCCATGTTTGACTCTCCCGCAGCTGAGCCGCACGTAGGTTGCGGGGCCCCTTCACCGCCAGATATTACATCACGTCCTTGTGGTGGTTGCAAAAGGGCAGCCGCCGGCGAGTCTTGAAACTCTAGGTTCTGGGCGAGTTGGCCGTTTCCAAGATCCCAGTTCAAGGGGCTGCTACTGGGCCACACAAACTCCGAGACGGCATGTTGATCCTCGGCAGAATCATCTACAGGACGATCAGCATATTTGGCCGGGGCGTTGCTTGGTCGGCAGAGGTACATGTCATACTCAACATGTCTTGCTGCGCTTGCAACATTAGACCCGGGGATAGAGTCATTGCATTCTGGGTGGGCGATTGACTCTGCGGCCCGGCAGCCGCCGAGGGAGAGGCAGTTTGACGGCCCTTCGGCCTCCTACCTGGATTACCAACAAAAGTACATTCCCGGCCTATCCTCTTGCACAGCTGGCATGGCTGCAACGGGTCTGGGATGTTGCAGAGCGCCTTGCGTGCGCGGCATAGGTCACATGGTCGCTGTGCCTTGGACCGATACCGTCTGGTCCCTGCTACTGTGGGATCTGTGGCTGTTGAAGATGCACTCATGATGCAGAAACAATGATTGGGGAACTCATGCCGAAGACCGGCTCAAATGATCTGGCACATCGGCCAGTTGTGTCACGGCCCTGGGGTTGGCCCAGTGGATAAGGTGGCTGATAGTGGTGTGGCTGGAAGGGCGACTCACTGTGGCTACTGCAGTGTGAAGGAACTTTCACGTGAAGGGACACGTGATGCAGCTGCTATCACGTCAGAGAACAACATGGTCTCACTTTCAAGGGATACATCCGTACGCTCAATTGCCATCTATCTGCAGCGGTGAACCCTGAATTATCAACGAGACCAAATATTTGATGTCGTCGCAAGTGATTCCCGGAGAACAACTTCTGTAGCGGGCTCCTCGGCCAAGTGGGAGGGCGACTTGCCGAAGAACTCCAGCGTCGAGCCGAGGAAAGCCAAGGGACGATCTGACTGTATAGCATCTTGACGGCTCTTTTCCAGTGATACAGGACTTCTCTCATTCCGCTCCTCGTCTATGGATATACGAGTTTCCACCCGGCCTTTTATCTACAAATTCTTTCACAACTCTCCCCAATACCTTGTCCTTCTCAAACCTTATCTGCACCTTTATCCGGTCCTTCGACTAGACCTCGATACATACCCCTGTCCGAAACTTCATCTTGCCCACGTTCACGTTAACGGCCCTAGAGCACGAAAGAGCTCGCCTTAGGACTGTACTGTGGGCCAGCTGGAACAATCGATGTTCGAGATCTTTTCGAAGAGGTCGGGCTTGGGTCTGGATTCAAGGGCGAGATTGACGGTCTCTTCCTCACGCGGGGAGGGGTCCTTGTCAGATGCTGAATCTGTAGATTTTGCAAATCTACATCAAGTGACTTGGAGGCGCCATGTCTGCCGCCCATCGGTCGTCGATAATCAGGGTTTAGCTTCTAATCAGAACCCCAAAATGGATCGAGATTACGATGGGAAGAATCACTCTCAGAAATTGGGGTGGTAGTGGATTCCTCGGGAGGTTCGTCATCGTCGTTGTCGTCTTCGTCATCGTCCCCGACCGCTCCAGCAAGCCTCATCATCAAGGACATGCGGTAATGGACTTGCAAGATCCTGATGCTAGGGAGTGGTCGAGCAATGGGGTCATCGGTCCTGACATAAAACAAGTGACCATCTCGGATGGCCTGTCCTGTCTCGGCATTGCGGGCATAGAATCTGAGCGGCTCCCCGGTTGGCGTTCGTAGATCCGTGAGGAGCTCCTTGGGGTCCTGGTTCAGTTCCAGTCCTTCGTCGTCGAATTCGCTTTTCTTCCCTTTCATAGGCCGGAGTTTCGAGTCTTGTAAGATTCGGAAACGGAGTGCTAGGTTCCGAGGGTCTGAGCGCTCCTCGACCGGCTCGAGAGCTATTTTTACCTGATCCATCCAAAAATGGATCAGGCAATTGAGAGATATCATGTTCTCGGCGACATCAATGTGCCCCAGGTTCATTTCTTCCATGAACCCCTCGATCACTTTGTCGCCCCAAAGTTTCATCAGAGACTCTGTTTGCCGAGAACACCTTTTTGCGCTGAGAATGGAGGCATGAGGGTAGATATGGGCCACCTCTGGATCTTCCGATCCAACTAACACACAGCGACTCTGGTCCCGTTGGAGCGCCTATGAAACCTCAGTATAGTATGTGCAAAGATAAGGACAAACTCACCGTTTGGCGCGGTGCGTCTCTTTTTGGGGCCTTCTCTGGAGGTGGGCGGAGTTTGTGGCGTCTCTCCCTCTCCCTATACATCATTTCATTAGCAATAGACATTTCAGAACGAGGATGAGGATGAGGATCAGGATGAGGATCAGGATGAGGATCAGGATGAGGATCAGGATGAGGATCAGGATGAGGATCAGGATCAGGATCAGGATCAGGATCAGGATGAGGACGACAATCATGATGAGAATTGGGATGAGAATTGGGATGAGGATGAGAATCGACTCACAAATGTTGATGATCAGAGGCAAAGAATACCGAAACTCCATAATCATGCCACGGAAATCCAATGGCCCATTGGACTTGATCGTCTCTTCCCACTTCTTCATGGTTTCCAATGGTGTAACCCAAATAGCCGCCCACGTGAAGCGGCTTATGAGGCCCTTGTCGATCCGTTTGGGGGACTGGCCCTTGATCTGAACAAAGGGAGTATTGGCAATAAATTTCAACACCTTCAACTTTTCCTCATAGTCCTCAAGCAAGGCACTCTGGGATGGCTGCGGTAGTCCCAGAGGAATGTGCAGGTTCTCATTCATGAGCCTCAGCTGTTCATTGTCGCTTCCGCAGTTGTTCATGACACTGCCGAATTGAAGCAGGTTCTTCAATTTCCAATCGTTGGCTGTCAAAGGCTCTTCTGGGTCCAATATGCGAGCAAAGTCCAGGTATGTTCTAAACGCCTCCAAGAGACTCTCCTTCGCGTCTTCGGGGTACGTCACCATGATAGGGTCTGTGTCCAGAACGCCAGGGTTAGATGGAAATTAGGGTGAAAGTGAGGATAAAAGTCGATGTGCAAAATAAGAAGAGGAAGGAATAAGTGGTGGTCGTGGTCGTGGTGCTTCTTTGGAAGTGAAGGACGATTCTGAGTGAATGTAGGGAGACTTACTTGGCTACTGACGACGTTACTGATGTTGCTCCGAGTTTGATTGATTGGGGAGAGTAGGTGGGTAGTTGCGATGGAGCTTGGAGGTGATGAGAGAAGAGATGAATAGAAGAATCAGACGAGCTTGGAGGTGATGAGAGAAGAAGAGAAAATAAAAGCAGGAGACCTTTTTTTGTTAAACGTGCCTGCCTCCCTAAGGAGCCTTTGAGTACAGAAGTTTGGTACTACCTAGGTAGGTAGGTAGGTAGGTACCTATCAGAAGGTGTGGACCAGGGCAGGGCCTCAGCTGTAGTTTAATTTGTGGGTCCTGCACTGAAGACCTCACCTAGGTAGGCGCCAAAAGATGTACTACCTTATTAGTTACCCACCGTAAAGGTATTCGGTCTTCTCTCGTAAGGTTGTTGTCAGGGGTGGTTGGTCCGAAGTGAAGAAGTCGACGATAGGGCCACTTAGCTGGTCAACAAGAGGGCAACTGTTGGGTCAGTAGTTTTGACTTAAGGCGCAAGGTTTCCGGCGGCTTTTGGCAGAGTTCAGTGTCTGGCAAGCGGCGAGGACCTTTGCGGCAGGTTCTGCAGAGTCATCCGGCATCAGTGACGCCGTCGCGTGGCTCAACAGGCGGCGAATCTGCCCGACCTTGTTCATCGCTAGTACGTCAAGCCACAGCGACTCTGTTGTCGCCAACGGGCCAAAAGGCCACGATTGAAGTGAAGTTGGAATCAGCAATTGCTCTGCGTTATCGAGTGTTTTGTACCGTGTTGAGACATCGAGATTAGCACAGGTCAGAGGTGCTGCGTATCGGGGTTTTACGTAAATAGTGATATTACATATGTACTGGGTGAACTGCACTATACCGCTTATAGGGGTTTGGAGCGACATCATGCATCAATAATACTAAGTTTAAAGAATGAAATTTATATTAGACTTTTAAATCATTTAGGGCCTGATCGGCAATCTAGTAACGGGCGGATTCCAGATAAAGAAGGGCAAATGTCGAATAAGAAAAACCAGAAGTACCACCCAAACTCAAATCGTGTTGCACTAGGCCTAAAACAGTAGGGTACATCATGATTTTAGTTTAAAGTTATAGAACTTAATTGTTTTTGACATTAAGCCTGTACCCCAGTACAAACTACTTCCTACGACCCTAATTCTAGATAACCTTTCTTTTCCCTATGCAAATGCTTATCCAAAAAAAATAGGTGGGTTGAGTTTGCTATAACGTTACTGGAGTTGGCGATAATGGGCGATAGTGCTGGGCGATAGTGGGCAACAGTGGGCGATAATAGGCGATAGTGCTAGGTGATAGTGGGTAATAGTGCTAGGCTATAGTAGGTAAGGGTCCTATCAGTACATCTATTAAATAGACTTTCCCCTTGCAGTGAACTCTAGTGTTACGACCCAACAAGTTACAGGTGACGCTAGCCCCACCAGAGGCCTGGAAGCGCGGGCGGCGCAGCATCTTGTAGGGAACAGAAAGACAAACGGGACAACGCAGAAGGATAACTCCCCCGGAACGGAAGAACTATAGTACAAGTCACGTGATGATAAGAAGGACCGAAATGCAATAAGCGGTCCCAGGACAGGACCGACATCTCCAACGCGGTCCCAGGACAGGACCGACGTCCTAGGAGCGGTCCAGGACACCACTAGGAAATGAGAGACTTGTATATAGGATGGACTAGGACGCACTCTAGGACAGACTTCCATAGCTCTTCAGCAATCAACTTGTGATACTTCTCACGATACCTTTCAGACATCCACCTTAGAGTTCATTTGACAATCCAGCTATACGAGCTACCTGAACGACCTTTGACCATTCGACTGATCACCGAGTGATCCTCTGACACACACACCAGTTTACTGTTACCGGGTATCAGACCTCAGCTATACTTCTAGCAGAAACCCTACTATCGGATATCTGACCGTAACATCTAGTTAACCCTAACCCTATGTATTTTCTTACCGGGGTACGGCTGATACTGGGATTTTGCCAGAAATGCCGATCGCGCCCTTAGTTAGAACTAAAGACCATAAGAAAGAATGTGGGTGCATTGCTATTCAAGATTAATCAATTTTATATGATATTAAAAACAGGCGAACTATGATCACTTTTATCTAATGTTAAAAACAGGCGAATTATAACACCAACATCTTCTCTCAAGTGCCTTAATGTGATATATTATCATTTTCAAATAAGTAACTTACTAAGTACACGAGACTCTCTAGTATGGATAATAGCGTTCTAGAATCTAGCTACAGCAGCTATAAATACAGTATCAGTGTCCAATGTTTTTAAACCAGCTTTTCACTTATTAACAGCACCATCTGAACTCCTAACATTAATACTTATTACTTGCTTTCAAAACAAACATGATTTTTTACAAGGCCCTATTTTTCCAATTCTTATTGTTGCCTTTATTAGTAAATGCAGCCGTCACAGTTTACGTCTCTACTTACCAAACACTTAAAAAAGGAGATTCCAACCACTGGGCTATCTTTTTAGATGGACCTCGAAGGGTTATTTTACAATTAGGCAAAAGAGATGGAAATGAATATTACGTTGAGGCACCAATCTACGACCAGTCACCCACAAGAGCCCGTCGCCACAAGAAAACTTATCACGTTGGCAAAATCAACTCTAACAACAAATTTGACTCTGCAATTAGCACTATTCAGAGCACACCTGTCAATCACTACGGCAGCACGTGGAATTGTCAAGCCTGGTCAATAGAAGCCTTGGACCGATTGGCGGAAGCGGGTATATTTACGTGGGATGGAGATAAAAGAGAGCTTCTAGAGAGCTTGAGAAATTAGGGTAGCATGGGTGGGCACAGGCAGGAAGGGAGCAAGAGCTTTAGTACATTTAGAACTTTTGGTAACTTTTGACGTTAGGAGTTGCATTGCAACCATCAAGTTCGGCCATGTCTCGTCTTACATTTGCATGATATGCTGATTTGGTGATATGAAAAAGACGGGGATGGTTTGGAATATATAGAATATAGAGGCATATTGCTCGGTGCCCTGGCTCCAATCCACTCGTACGTGATAAGCTTATACATATCCAATGCTGTACTACTCGTGACCAGAATAGAGTGCAAGTAGCCCTCTATAGTAAGTCCTTTATTAGTGTCCCTAATCAGATCCACTCTCGGTGCTTACAGGCTCCGTTGTTTAAGGGATACTATTAAAGACAGACTATGTGTAAGTTGTGTACTAGACATAATGAAGCAGTATGCATCTTGTTACTCTCCATAGTTTATTTTCGTCCAAAGGGCCTCAGGCCTCGTCGGACCTTCATCGTCGGTTTGGATAACGTTGACAAGAAGACGGCAATGTATCGCCCCACGCAGGGCGCCAAGGAGGACCGACGGACACTGAATTACCTCACGGGCCAACTCATCGAAAGCTTCACCTTCAACAACGGATCCACCTATGAGCTCATGTCCTTCGAAGGTAGGCTCTTGTTTCATGGCCCTCTTCGAGTGGCCTTTACGTCTATGACTCTGGAACTCGCCGCTCACCTTCATGCCCCGCATCGGACAGCGTGCAACAGGTTGAGTCAGAACCCCTTGAGCGTCTAGTCGCCCGCAGACGGCAGACTTCGTCCTCGTGGTCGTCGACGTTATAGACAGGATCGAATTGTCGAGGTCGCCGAGGAACTCTCTAGGTCAATGTCGTTTATACGGAACCAGACAAAGTGCCGCGACATATGGGTTCTGCTCGGCAAGCAGGATCTAGCTGCAGGCACGGAGCGACAAGACTGCGTCAACAAGGCAAGGCGGCGCCTGGCTGCCGTCACCGACCGGTGGGATGATGACTGGACCGTCAGGATTGTCGATACGCCCGGCCTTAGTGCCCGTACAAACGCCGGGGTACAGGCCGTCATTGACGACATTGCAGGATTCTTACAGAGCCGAGGCGCGACCGGATGACCCCGCGGCACCGCCAACACTGAGAAGAGCTCTCAGGATGCAGTGCTTCCCGAACGAGACTCGTTCGAAGCAAAGATAATGGAGGCGAATCGGACACGGCCAAGCTCTGAAGCGTTCTGGCAGCCGATTCAAGAATGTACACTCGAGTCCTGGGATCACTATAATCATCTCCGCGCTGGCTACTTTGTCATGTTGGAGGCTGCCACCCTCGGCAAGGCAATGGTG
The DNA here is from genome assembly GCA_019425465.1 of Colletotrichum falcatum. Classification (NCBI taxonomy): domain Eukaryota; kingdom Fungi; phylum Ascomycota; class Sordariomycetes; order Glomerellales; family Glomerellaceae; genus Colletotrichum; species Colletotrichum falcatum. Next base: position 317,537 of record SWKJ01000068.1, on the reverse strand, counting down.
GCATGCTCCGATATGTTCATTCTGCTTTTGGACCAACTGCATCACGCGGACTCGAACAAGTTCCCCAAGAGCCCTCACAGGTGAGAGACCTGGCTCGGACACGCAATCCAAGGGTTCCTCGAACGCTGACCAGTTTGCCGTTTTGAACTTGCAGGACCTTGACTGTCTTTTGGCTTGCGCAGCTCCGCCTTGCTGCAGCAGGCTACCGGGCCGAGAACGGGCTGTCGTGTCTCCCCGGCCGGGACGATTTCGGACAAGTTCTCTTGGAGACCCCGACCTTGATGCATGTTTCTCTCTGGGACCAGTACTAATCAAAAGAGCTCCTCTTCAGCCCTCGTGCTCGGGAGGTATGGTGTCCCCCCAGGCATTAGAAACTTCCAGCCTGGCAGAATCGCTGTATCAAAGGAGGATGCATAAAGGAAGTCGCGCGGGGTGGTGCACCGTAGTGAGAGCGGGAAGAGACTGTCCCATTGCTCTCGGAATCAAGCGGAACTCGGCTATCTAATATCGATCTGGTCTTTGAACAGATCCGCCAGACTCTCCACCATTTCACCTGCCGCCTCCCGACCGACGTGAACCCAATCAGAGTCTTGGACGTGCGACCGAACCTCGGCCCAGTCCAGCGGACACTCGGGCAGCACCGCCTCCCCATGCCAGTGCCTGCTCTGCGGGGGCAGGTGCGGCCGCCTGGCCGCGGTGAAGTCACTGGATGCCCACTCGTCGAGAGTCTCGGGGTGGGGACCGACGGCGCCAGGTTCTCCTTCAGATTCCGGAAGTCTTGAAGCGGTTTGAGCGTGCCGTCCGAGTTCTTCTGCACGATACCGTATCCGTTCGGGCCGTGAAAGAACTCGTAGGCGCAGGCGCCCGAGTACACCCGCGACATCTCCGGGGAGTAGATGGCGAGGGTCTCCAGAAAAGGCCTCGCCTGGTCACTCGTCTTGGCACCGTACTCGGAGAAGAAGACGGGGACGTGGGCTTCGGCGAACCACTCGAGCTAGGGGGGCGGTTAGTCGGACGAGCCGCAACCCATCCTGTTTCAGGACAACTGCAGTCTTACCGTGCGGTCATATGCAGAGATTGCCATGGAGGAATTGCCGACCCAGGAGTATTCGTTAAACTTGAACAGGAGTCAGTTTCGTCATCTTTCACTGCTGCGTTCAGACGCACTCAAGGGAGACGGTGGCGTACGCAGAAGAAATCGAGGGCCTCGCTCGGGTCGCCGCCGGTGAAGTACCAGAACTCGTCTCGGAAGAAATTCAGCATCTTGGAGGAACTCAGACCCACAGGCAGCACCCTCTGGCCCTTGACCTGGGCTGCGAGTGCCATGTACATCTTGACATCTCTGGTCACGGCACGGATGACGCTGGCTGCTCTCGTGCCTGCTGCGTTGTTGATGACACTGTTTGCGGCGATGACTCCCAGGGTGTTGGGGTACGCCGCTAGGCAGTCGACGACGGCGAAGTAGTTCCGCAACAGAGTCGGCGTGTAGGACTCGAGTGGCGAGTTGCGGTTGATACAGCTCTGGGGACTCGACAGGCACTAGATGGGAAAGAAACGGTGAGATTGGCTGCACGCTCGAGGGAGAAATGGGTTGGCGGACCGCGATAACGTATATACCAGCGCTGGCGAGTATGCCCATGGCCTGATCGTGGCTCTTGGCGGCGTCGATAACATCTTGAATCCAGTCAGCTGCCATCTCGGCTGCTGGGGTTATCGGGAAACCTATACATATGAACAGGGTGTTGACCCCCAGCTCTTTGAGCAGGGGTACACTGAGTTGCAGGTCTCGGACGTTTTCATCCGCCAACGGGTCTCGACAATCAGAATCCATGTTGCTGTGTCGACTGTGCCGTTGGTATACGACCCCTCGGATCATGAACTTCATAGGCAGCAGTCAGTAGATGGACTAGCGCCAAGCGTGCAATGGCTTTTGTATCCGGGAGGACTTCTCACCCTGGTGTTCCCCGTCCAAAGGTAGCGGCCCCGGACGGTGACGGGCTGCGTTTGGGCTTGGTCCCCCATCGCTATTCGAATGTGCGATGGAGTTGAGATATTCTGCAAGAGCCTTTGGAACACGGCTGTACAAGACTTGCCGAGTCAAAACAAGTGGCAACTTTTCGAAATGGGCGTGAGAGTTCAGTGTACACTTTTCCAGGAGGGTAGGGCGGGAAACAGAATGTGCAATGGCTTCGGTTGAGACACGACGCTCGGCTCGACCTGTTTAGGCACCTACGTAATGCACTGCTGGAAAGGAAGACAATCCTGCCCCGACCCCCGCTTTCCCTTGGGCTGCCCGGGAACTACCTCACCTATTGGGCTCGGCCAGTCACATCACATCAGATTCATGTCAGTCTTGCCTCTGTGCAGTAGTTGGGTACTTTAGCTGCTTAGGTAGGTAGGTAGCTAGGCACGCTAGGGCTGATGGGACGACGCTTCTTTGGGTTCGAGGCCGTCCCGCACTGTCGATGAGTGATGGAACTGAATGCAAGGAACATGGAATACGGTTGCCCGGCACGATGCGCCTTGTCGCAGTTGGAGTGCGAATTATCTGACTACCTACTTTGCTACTTGTACCCGGGGAGCATGGGGGATTGTTGGTATCTGCAGGTACTCGGTGTCTCGGCCGATGGGTTCCGGCCCCGGTCCGTCAAAGATGATCCGCTTTCCTTGGCCGTCTGCCGCCGCCGTTCGGCCACAAAGAACCGCCACAGATAAGACTCGGACAATCGGTAGGTAGGTACCTAGTTGCTAGGTAGATAGGTCCCTATGATATGGGCACTGGGTTAGCGGTTGACAACCTGCACGCCCCTATTATTTGGATTGCCACCCGATTTGCAAGTCCACAATTTGTATTCCGGATTTTCTCGTTAGCGGACCGTAGGCACCTACCTACCAACCTATTTGCCTATGTAGGTACCTAGATATGCTAATGTCCATGTCAATAAACCAGCCTGAGGTACCTATCATAGCAGGGTGCTTCCATCATCAACAGTGCTTGGTCCAATCGGGAAGCTTTTATTTGCAACAAGTGGGTCCTCTTTCCAGAGCTGTCCAAATTTCAAATGCGATGGCTGCAAAAAGTTCAAGTTCCTCTTCCCACTCCTCTAGTCTGTGTCGCCACCCCACGAAAAAAAGAAGGAAAGAAAGCGGTCAATCATGTTGACTGCGGGAGGTCTTCGAAATGCCTGCCCGAGCTGTCGGGCTCGTCTGGCGAGCTGGGCGGGGAAAGGCCTTCCCATCACGTTTCCAGCCAGTCGATCAGGTCGATCGAGCTTCGCGCAGCAGAATGACCCGGCTGCTCTGCCATCTTCGAACACGCCCGTTGGCCGTAGAGCATTCACGACAACTTCGCGGCAGCTCAAAAAGGCCAAACCGAAACGGGACGAAACAGAGGAGCTGGCGCGCAGCGCCGACATGGAGACGACAGTTCGGGAGGCGAAGCAGAGATTCCGGGATACACTGCCCAAAGGCTACCTCAGCGACGAAGAGTACGCGCTGTACGAGCGGTGGTACGGCCCGCCGCTGAGAGAGACGTCGCCAGAGGACGTTGGCATCCAGTACCTCAGCGACGAACACACTGCGAACCTCGGACGACAAGGCTCCGGCGGCACGACCATCCTTCGCCAAATGGATGGCGGCACGCTGCAGGAGGTGCAGTTTGCTCCAAAAGACCCAGCACCAAAACGGACCGATGGCGAAGCAGAGACCACACAGGACGAGGGGCACCAGGCGCCCATCGGCAGCGACAAGTACATCAACATCGTGGCGAGGAACAAGAGAGAATACAATGCTCTCATGAAGCTGCAAAAGGATTTCGAGGACACCGCCCGCGCCGCCGAAGCGGCCGAACGGGATTTCCTAGAGGAGGAGGCGGCTCTGCGGGACGAGGAACGGGAGTTGGAAGAGGACGAGGACGAGGAAGGCCTCGACGAAGGCGAGGACGGCATCGCGGACCAGGGGACCTCGATGCGCGCCGGCCGCTTGCATCCGTTCACGAGGGAGGGGCACTTCTCGACGAACCCGAGCACCGTGAGCCTGCCGCATGCCGGGTATATCGTCCCGGTCACGGGGATCCTCGACAGGACCGACATCAAGCACGTCAAGGAGGCTGCCGAGAAGGCGTTCGGAGGACCCGGTCTGCCGTACTCGCCCGCCACGCCCGCGTCAAAGATGGGCATGGAGCAGCAGCCCCTCGGCATGGCTGCGTGGCAGCACAAGATGTCCGACATCGAGGCAGACGCCTTCGTCTCCTCGTTCCTGCCCCCGCGTACGCGTCCTCCATGGGCACCCTGGTCGAGGTGCGCAAGCGCCTGGGCACCGACTGGCTGCGCAAGCTGTTTGAGAAGCCCGGCGGCCCCCGCGTCCTCGACGCAGGCGCCGGCGGCGCCGGTCTCCTGGCGTGGCAGGACATCGCGCGCGCCGAGTGGGAGGCGATGCGGTCGCGCGGCGAGGTCGGGACCAAGAACCCGCCCGGGAAGCAGTCCGTGGTTATCGGCTCCGACAAGCTGCGGAGCCGCGTCTCCAAGTTCCTGTACCACACCACCTTCCTACCGCGCCTCCCGGACTACCTCCACTCGGTCGAAAACGCGCACCTGCACCTGGACGCCAACGAGGTGCCCCAGCCGCGCAAGATGTACGACGTCATCATCGCCTCCCACCTGCTCCTCCCCGTCAAGGACGGCCACAGGCGCAAGGCGATCCTGAACAACATCTGGTCCCTGCTGAACCCGGACGGCGGCGTCCTGATCGTCCTGGAGAAGGGGCAGCCCCGCGGCTTCGAGGCGGTGGCCGACGTCCGGGAGCGCCTGCTCAGCGAGTTCCTGATCCGGCCGGGCGGCGACAAGGTCACGCAGGGCGAGGGCGAGGGCGAGGGCGAGGGCGGGAGCGAGGGCGAGGGGGGGCCGAACCCGGCCTTTGAGCGGGCCAAGGAGCCCGGCATGATCATCGCGCCCTGCACAAACCACCGCGGGTGCCCGATGTACCACACCGCCGGCAGGAGCAAGGGGCGCAAGGACTTTTGCCACTTCAGCCAGCGCTTCGTGCGGCCGCCGTTCCTGCAGAGGATCATGGGCGCGACGCAGCGCAACCACGACGACGTGCTGTTCAGCTACGTCGCCGTCCAGCGCGGCGTCGCGGCAAAGGAAGGGCCGCTCGCCGGGGCGGAGGCGACGGCGCGCGCGTTCGAGGGCTTCGAGCAGTCCGAGACGGCCCCCGACATGCTCTCGCTCCCGCGGCAGATCCTCCCGCCCATCAAGCGCCGCGGCCACGTCACCCTCGACGTGTGCACCCCGAACGCGCAGATCGAGCGCTGGACGATCCCCAAGAGCTTCAGCAAGCAGGCGTACCACGACGCGCGCAAGGCCAAGTGGGGGGACCTATGGGCCCTGGGGGCCAAGACGCGCAGCCAGCGCAGCGTGCGCCTGGGCAGGCCCGAGGCGCTGGACGACGGCGGCGTCCGGGCGCAGCGCGCCAAGGCGGCCATGAGCAAGAAGAAGAAGGTCATTGGCGTCGACATCAACGAGACGGGCGTCGTCGGCGGCCCCAAGGAGAACGTCGAGACCCCTACGAGGCGGAAGGGTAGCAGGAAGGCGGCCCATCAGAGGCTGATGAAGCAGCTGGCCAAGGAGGATGAGGAGGAGGAGCAACGGCTGTAAAGAGGAAGAAGAAACACAATGTAACAACAGGGTCATGCATGTACTAAAAAAACGGGCGCGGGGAAGGAAGAAAAAAAAAGGCGTCAGATTTGGCATTGTGACAAGACTCGGCCATGATACCAACCAGAGGTCGGAGAAAGACGGGGATGGAGGCATATCACGGTACCCGAAAGTGGCCCAAAGACGGGCCGCTACATACCGGAATCACTTGACAATAACCACGACTCGAACCGATTTTTGCACCTCCGGATTCCAAACGTGTCGATGCAAGCTTATCTGACATGCCGACGCTACCTAGGTCGGCGGAGGCAGCCACGCGCAAGTCGTCTTGGGCAGGGTGATGACAGCGGAGATGCATCGGCGTAGAGGGGAGAGAGAGAGAGAGAGAGAGGCGTCGAGGGGGAGGATCTCCGGCGACGGCTCCGCGGGAGTCGGTGCCAGATGCCGCTGATTGGTCGGCACCGCCAGGCACGCCGATAAGGACTGGGGGGCACGGCTGTCGGGATGGTGTCATCGCCAGCGAATGAAAATTCGGCCAACGGCTTTTGCCCGTCGCATGATTGGGCCCGTCCTGTCCGCGTTCGGCCTTTGAGGGGGGCGTGAGTATCCGTAGCGTATGTAGGTGATTATGCTTGAAGGGGCATGGATGGCATGCATAGAGTTATTATTAAGAAAAGGGCATGGCAAAGTGGCCAACGGTGGTATCAATGCTTCATCTCCTGTTTCCATAACAAAGCCATGCAAGTTGTCTACCGACTTTGGCTTTGACTCGGTTCTACCTGTTTCGTTCCATCTCTGCCCTCGTAGCTGTTCGTCTTTTGTCGTCTCATTCTTACTTGGCATCACAACTCTCCCCACTAAGACGAGCGAGTCTCTGAGGAGACAGGGGCTCTTACACCACTTGAAAAGGACATTGTCGACTCACACAACACTTCAAAGACGAGGAGCGACTCTCGGGTCTCATCTCACTTGACCCATCCCTCAAAATGGCGACGACGACGACGACGACGACGACGACGGCGACGACAGCAACAACAACATCTCTCCTCGCCGCCCTCAATTGCAAGGGCAACACACACCTCATCATCGGCACAAACCCCTCGCCGCCGCCCGCTGCACACAGTCCCTCGCCGCCGGTGCCACCGCCATCCTCCTCGCCCCGGACACCCCGGACCTGCACTACGGCCTGCAGAAGCGCGTCGACGCCGGCGAGGTGGCATGGCACAAGAAGGCCTTTGAGGCGACGGACCTCTTCACCCTCGGCCGCGACGAGGTCGACAACGTCGTCGACGCCGTCTTCGTCACCTCGGGCGCCCGCGACCCCTCGGCGGCGCACATCTCGGCCCTGTGCAGGCGGAACCGCATCCCCGTCAACGTCGTCGACGCGCCGCAGCTGTGCTCCTTCTCGCTGCTGTCGACGCACACGGACGGGCCGCTGCAGATCGGCGTCACCACCAACGGCCGGGGCTGCAAGCTCGCCTCCCGCATCCGCCGCGAGGTCGCCGCCGCGCTGCCCAGGGACCTCGGCGCCGCCTGCGCCAGGCTGGGCGACGTGCGGCGGCGCATCCAGGCCGAGGATCGCCTCCCGGCGCAGCCCGACGAGGCCGACGACTCGCTCGACCAGACGGCGTCGCTCAACAGGCTCGTCACCGAGGCCGACCTCGACGCCGCCAAGAACAGGCGCATGCGCTGGCTGAGCCAGGTCTGCGAGTACTGGCCCCTGAAGCGCCTCGCCGCCATCAACGACGGCGACGTCGAGTCCGTACTCGATTCGTATGCCGGCAGCGGCAGCGGCAGTGGCGCGCCGAGCCCACAGCAGCAGCAACGGCAACGGCAGGGGCGGATCATCCTCGCGGGGAGCGGGCCGGGCCACCCGGACCTCCTGACGCGCGCGACGCACAAGGCGATCCAGACGGCGGACCTGGTCCTCGCGGACAAGCTCGTGCCGGCTGGGGTGCTGGACCTGATCCCGCGGCGCACGCCGGTGCGGATCGCGCGCAAGTTCCCCGGCAACGCGGACCAGGCGCAGGAGGAGCTCCACGAGCTCGCGCTCGCGGGCGCCAGGGAGGGCAAGACGGTGCTGAGGCTGAAGCAGGGCGACCCGTTCATCTACGGCCGCGGCGGGGAGGAGGTGGCGTACTTCAGGGAGCACGGCCTCGGCGACCGGGTGACGGTGCTGCCGGGCATCACGTCGTCGCTCAGCGCGCCGCTGTTCGCGGGGATCCCGCCGACGCAGCGCGACGTCGCCGACCAGGTCCTCGTCTGCACGGGCACGGGCAAGAAGGGCAAGCCGCCGGCGCCGCCCGAGTTCGTCGCCAGCAGGACGGTGGTGTTCCTGATGGCGCTGCACCGCATCGCCGGGCTGGTGCGGGAGCTGACGTGCCACCTCGAGGCGGAGGAGGGGCCGGGGGCGGCCGAAGGAGAGGGCGGCGGCGGAAGCGGCGGGGGCGGGGCGGAGAGGACGCCCAAGAGGGCCCTGTGGCCGCGGGGTACGCCCTGCGCCGTCGTCGAGAGGGCGAGCTGCCCCGACCAGAGAGTCATCCGGACGACGTTGGAGCACGTGGCCGAGGCGATCGAGACCGAGGGAAGCAGGCCGCCTGGGCTGCTCGTCGTCGGGCGGGCGTGCGAGGCGTTGTACGAGAGGGAGAAGGGCCGGGCATGGGTCGTGGAGGATGGGTTCAAGGGGTTTGATTTCGACGAGCTTTCCGGGTTGTCCTGAGGCCCTTCTCCTGTTGCCTGGGTAGTAGTAGGCATATGAACGGGGTTTACTGGTGCATGGCCTGGATCAAGAGGGGGGTACGGACTGCATTGCGAGGCGCAGGATATAGTTTTGGAGAATCCGAAAAGAAATAATGCCCTTACATTCATCTTGTCTCGCTAAGCTGGGAAGATGGTGAGGAGGAGGAGGAGGAGGAACCTCTTGGGAGCTTTCTCGTCTATGACTGGGACAGAGACTCTGACACGCGAGGATTGCTGAGGCCAATGGGTCCGTGACTACTAGGTCCAATGCCCATCAATGCCTGGTTGTTTTCGCAAGGGCAACGCTGTTTGTTTATTGCTCGACTGTTCATGAGAGTCCAGATGAATTGCGGTTCTGGACTCGAGACTGCCCTCTGAGGTTCCATCCGCCTGAATTGATGCATCCCTCGGCCAGGCGGGCGTACCTATTAGTATGCGGCTTATCATCGCTCAAATGTAATTTCGTAGGAGAGGAGACGCTCAAATCGACAGCCAAACTCTGGCTCAAAGAGTAACATTCTTTACAATAAATACTACTTGGGCTCACCCAGGGCTACCAGGAATGAAGCATCGGACAATGTAACATGGCCCGGGGCCTACACCCTCCAATGTCCCGAGTGACAAGCCGGCATGTGCAGGACAGGGATAGAGACGCCGTGAGGGCAATCGCATAATCTGTCTACTTGGGTAGACTACAATCAATTATAAAAACCCATCAGAACATACATGTGCTGCATTGTGGCTGATGAACGCGCCGGATCCCACGTGCATGTCATTGTGTCAGATCTCACATCGAGCTGCTAGTCTTGTCGCAAACGCTAATGCTTCTAGGGCAGACGCTGGTTGGTACCTAATTATTGGTACCCAGGTAGGTAGGTATGTAGGCAGTAGCCCCTCCAGCCACCACTCTCGTTCCGACACACGCAAACCTCCTCCAAACAACTTCCAACAGGCGCCGGTCCAAGCCATTCCGTCCTTCTGCCAGAGGACCAACAAGTGGCTTCAGCTCCAAAAATGACGGCCGGCAGCCGTGCCGCCCAGGCTCTCTCGTTTCTCGAGCTCCCGGTTGAGGTCCAGACTCACATCCTCCAGCAATTGGCCTCGCTGCATCATCAGTCGATGCGTGCCGTCCTCTTGACATGCAAGCACCTCTACCAAGTCGCGCTGCCCTTGTCCGTCCACACATACGAGAATGTCACCTCCAAGAACATGAGCCAGCACGCCCAGAGGCGCAGCCGCAACCTCGACTTCCTCCGGTACATCACCATCACCAGGCCCGAGCTCGCCCACAACGTGCGACGTCTAAGCATTATACACGTTTCCACCAGCCTGATTTACCGGCTCGCCCCCACCAACAAACGGCCGCTCGGGCCCGCCAGCGATGAGCTCGCCGTGTACACGGCTATGATGGATGCCTCGGGCCTGTCCAGCCACATTGAGAACTGGGACGCCGTCAGGGACGAGTGGCTGCGGGGCCTGGCCGACGGCCTGGTCGAGCAGCAGATTGGCCTTCTGCTGCTGGCCTGTCCGAGGGTCGAGATACTCAAAATCGGCACCCCGCTATCGCCTCGCCTGCTGCCTCGCCTTATCAAGGCGGCGGCGAGGCGCGCCATCATCTCCGTCTCGGCCCCCGGGGCGCCTCCCGGGACCAAGCGCCCCCTGCTCGACAGCCTGCGGGAATACTCGGGCGAGCCCGAGAGCCCAAAGACGCTGTTCCATTTCTTCAACATTGGCAAAGAATTCCTCCAGCTGCCGCAGTTGCGCTCCTTCACCTGCGCCAGTCTGTCCAACAGCGGCCCCAACGGACACCTTTTCACCCAGGAAGCCAACCCCCCGGGCTGCTCAAACGTTCAGCACATGACTCTGGTCGACACCAACGTCACGATAGAGGGGCTAAGAAGCCTCGTGTGGGCTTGCAGGGGGCTCAAGTCGTTCCATTGGACTCCGGGCGATAGTACATTCTCCGACATGCAGATCAGGCTGCCAGACCTTGCCGAGGCTCTGGCACCCCATCGAGAGACTCTGCAGCACTTGCACATTGACTACGAGGACCGCTGGAGGGACATGGACTGGTACGGCAAGCCGGACAACTTCTTCATCGGCACCTTCCTGAAGGACATGGTCTCCATCAAGACCCTACACATCGGCATGGAGGCTTTCATGGGGTTCACAGACCTCTGCAAGATGCACGACGAGCAGGTTCCGGCGCCCCAGGAGGAGCGGCTCGCTGAAATTGACAGTGTATCTCGGCTTGCCAGCCATATCCCCCCTAGCCTCCAGTTCCTCGAGCTTCACGGCTGCACCCTGGCGATAGTGCCCCACGTGCAGCACCTGTTGGATCTGCTTCGGACAGAAGAGGCGTTTGCAAGGATGCGCAAGATACGCCTGCGTTTCAATGCACATCTTGTTGATCCCAGGGCCCTGAGCTTCACGTTCGACCCCAGACGGGTCGATTTTGGTTATACGTTCCGCTGTCCTCCTGCCATCGTTCCTTCCGCCATCATGCTTTGAAACTTGACGAGCCAGCCGTGAGCTGCCGGGCGGCATATTCCGGTCTCTTCCTGAATATAATGACCATTTGGAAACTACATAGTTCCAAGACATATCTTAGTAAATGACACTAGCTTTTCTGCATCCGGCATCCGGCAACTTTCTCTCTGCCACTTACTTCATCCCCAGTCAAGGCCGCAATACTCTCCTCGATTGCGCAGTGGTTTTGAAATGGTCTGCTGACTATGCACTAGTCTCTGTGCATGTCACACAGAAGCAACACCGTCAAGTACGGGCAGTAATTGACGCCTTGGATTCCATTCAGGTAGTTCAGTCAATTGTTGTCCTAATACTGGTTGTCGCAGTACATACTGTCGAGAGCCAGTACCTTTGATTTTAGAGATGGTATGAGAGAGGAGTAAATGGATGAGGAACTGGGTTCGGAAAGAAGATGGCACGTCTGAAATATCGGAATGATTCTAACAATGGCAAGGTTCATGTGGCCGTTATACAAGTACAAACAAGCTCACCCTATCGGTCCTCGCTAGTCACTCGCGGGCCGTGGCTCTGAGAGAAAATTAACCAACCACTAACTACGCCACTGACGTGCGCAAGAGTCTAGCGCAAGGGCAAAAGCAGCGTAACCGAGTCTGACAGCCCAAAGGTCACAACGCGGACATGGAGATCGCCCCGCGGTGAGCCGTGCCGTTTGACTTTGCGCGATGAACCGAACTCGGCTCTGCCTTGGACGTTGGCTGATGTGTAATGTCGACCCGGGATCAAATGCAACGGCTCATGGCCACCATCAATAAGCGCCAAGGCTCCATGAGAAGAGCTGACTCGTGGGGTGAGTTGGACATGTCTGACTAGTGATGCGTTTCACAACTGGTATATGGCACTCTCGCATTCACATCGGAGAATAGGCTATACTAGTATCTGAAACAATCATCATGTATATTACATACTACTAAGTCACCTATCGGAGGCGATCCTTCTCAAGGTGGAACAGACATGTAGTAATAATATACTCTCAAACGGTCGGAAACACAGTATGAGTAGTACGCCCGATACGACTAAAACACAAACATAACCTCAAAAGGTAGTTTCGCCAATTTAGAAAACAACTCGTATTTTTCCAAAACTTTTGCGACGCGTCAGTCTGACAGTGATTGCCAAGGCAGCCTCCTCGTCTCTTGGTCCAACCCTCATCATGAATAACACAAACGCACAACTTGCGAAAGACTGAATGCAATTGTTCCATCTCGCCCCCAAAACGGGTCTGTCTAGCCCAGTCCACCCGGTACATGGATATCTTTCAAACACAGTCCAAACTGGCTTCTAATGGGGAGCATCTGTCGAATTGACCTTGATCGTGTGGTAATAGGTGAGCGCCTGCGAAAATCGGCAAAGATGGTGCTGTTGAATCCACCATTGAAAGTCAATCTTGGTAATAGCTTCGGTGCCAACCGCACGATGACTGCACTGAACTCTATCACCAATGTTGTCGGAAAACCTTGGTCCTTGAGCCGTCAACAACACATCGAATAACAAGGCGAAATCCTCCGTCGCGACAGGTATGATCCATGCATGACCCAGGCGGCAATATCCGACAACCTCGACAGTTATCTCAACCCTGCGCTGACTCGGCAGTTTATCTGAACCTTGCACTGATCAACACAGTTCAAACAGCTGGTCAAAACTCAAAAAGCCGGATCCCACTGGCATTTATTAACCAACGGTTGCGCATGCCATTGCGCGTGCAGTTCCGTCTCCCCTATTCTTCTTCTCGCACGTCATGCGGTCTCAGTCCCGGCGGCAATGACTCTGGACCTAAGCCTTCTCTCGCATTTCACGAGCGTGTTTGGCGGCTCCAACGGCAGGCCCGGCTCACGACTCCCGATCAAACTCATCTGCATTATACTTTCCTTGAGCATCATCGTAATCCTCGGGCTTTTCAAGGCGCCGTCCCATCCTTACATCGTCGTTGCCTCGGACAGCATCCGGAATAAAATCAAGGGCAAAGTCAGTGACAACATCCCGAACCAGGTCCACTACGTCTGGGCTCAGAATGACACCAACGCCGATCTTCTCTTCACGTTTGAGCAATATCTTTCTGTATACTCTGCGTGGTACTATTGGAAGCCCGAGACCATCTATCTCCACACCAACGCCCACGAGCTGACAATCGCTCGTGCGCGGCAAGGAGTCGTCAGCAAATGGGCCATGCGCATGCTGGCGATCCCCGGCCTGAGGGTCAACCAGGTCGAGATGCCGAATACGACGAGGCACGGCACCAGGTTCAGCTTCAAGGAGCACATCTCGGACTTTGCAAGGGTCAGGGCGGTCCACGACTACGGCGGTGTGTACATAGACTTCGACATCCAGCCCCTGCGAGACGTCGCCGTACTGCGAAGGAGCGGGTTCAACGCCATCGGCGGCCGGCAGAATGACAACAACCTCAACAGCGGCTCGTTCATGTCCAAGAAGGGCAGCAAGATGATTGCCAAGTGGATGGACAAGATGCACGACGTCTACGACGGCGGGTGGACGACGCACAGCAACGACGTCCTCACGGTCATCGCGCGCAGCCTCGTCCCGGACGCCGGGGAGATGCTCATCATGGACAGGGAGGCATTCGCGCCCATGGGCTGGCTGTTCGACGACGCCCGCGAGCTGTTCGGACTCCACAACGACACCGCCTCCCCCTTGGAAGGGCACGTCCCGGGCCAGCCTCTGCCCTCCTACGACGACAGCCAGCGCCCGCCGTGGGCTCGGGACTTTTCCTCCTCGTACCTCATCCACAGCTTCACTCCGGATTGGAACCTCAATCCGGTTCCGGACGTGACGGAAATAACCCCGGCGTATGTTCTGCGCAGACAGAGCAACTTCGCCTGCGCCACATACCCGGTTGTGCGAGACATGTATCACAGAGGGCTCGTGACGCTGGAAGATGCCGAGGTGTGAGTGAAGCAAGAAACCCGTATCTCGAGGTGCCCGTTTAGCGTATGTTTGTTTGCATGTGCTTCTGCCGTATTTGCGATGCCTCGCCTGCAGGTGGCCACATTGTTTATGAAGATGGAAGATGGTGGAATGTCAAGCAAGGTCTATGCTAGGCATCCGACGCGAGTACTTCGTATTTCACGGGAGCCATTCTAGAACCCTGCCGCAATGCCGAGTTGATTACGTACATTTTGATGCAGCGGGCCTTTTTTCTTCCTTCTTTTTTGAACACTTTTGAACCCCATTTGAAGGCCAGGAGCTCGGGGGAATAGGCAGTCTTCCGGGGTACGGTGATGGGCAATCGGGCATCCTATTCTGATAGCCCGTCCGAGAGCCGAATATCTGTTGTTGCGAAGACTGAGAACAGCCGCAAGATGGAGACAACGGACCGTACCACCAGGTTCCACGACAATACGACGCTGTCTACGGAAACTTAAAAAAACAACACCGCCATATCCAGAGACCCGCAAGCCGAGCCCTGCTCATCGTATCAATATCAGCACAGCAGGGCGGCGGAAGAGGGCGTCTGTTCCGGCCGGATCCGAGTTAGGGCATGATGTGGTTCGCATCTCCGCTTCGGCGAAGAAAAAGAAACACTGCGTATTACGTACGTAGGTTAGTATACTTGGTACATGGAAAGAAACCCTAGCAGTGAGTGACACGAGAAGATCATCGCTGCTAATTAACCCACATCCCGTGTTCTCGGCGGCCCATGCAACCGCCGCCAGTGCTGCCCAACAACGATGCAGTCTGGATTGGCGCAGCCATACCGCCGTACGATGAGGTACCGACGGAACCAGCTAGGATCCAACGGGAAGTGATGTACGCCGAGGTGGTTCGTCCCATCGACTTCTATTTCTGGCCACTTCCAGTGTGGGACCCCCGTATGCAATCTAGGCACAAACTAAACCGCAAGCGGTCGGCCCAGCGGTGCCGTGCCTACGAAGTACTGTACGTAGTGTTTGTTCCTTGTCGACCGGCCCTGGATTTCCTCGCCGGGGTCCAGGACTCCAGAGCACTATGCAATACGGCCTTTTTAGCTCTGCCGGACAGGCATTCTCCACAGAATGATCCTCAGCCCCCCCCCCCCCCCCCCCCCCCAGACGCAGGCGCTGGTGACGTCGAAGCCACCAGCGTCGTTTGCCCAGCTGGGCCGACCCTTCGCTTGGCAGCAGTGCCGGGTCCGCGATCCAGCGGCGGAATCGTCTATAAGAGACCGTTGCGCCTCTTCTCATCCAGCTGCAATACACCACTCATCAACCACCAGCAAGCTCAACAAACAACGACAACACCCCAAGACTCCTTCTCCCAGTTCTCACCATCTGCAAATCTCATCAAAATGAAGTTCACCCTCGCCACCGTTGCCGCCCTCTTCGGCGCTTCTGCCATCGCCGCCCCGGCCCCCCAGGCCAGCGGCCTTGCTTACGAGAACATTGACATCTCGGACCTTTCTGTTCGCAGGCAGGAGAACGGCACCGTGACCAGCGTCAACTTCCTTCTCAGCGGCAACGATGCCAAGGACCTTGCTTGCGACGCCGCCACCGGCGTCCCCTCCGATGTCATCACCTGCGGCGACTCCAAGTACAGGTTCACGATCCGCAAGGGATCCGAGACCGACTACGCTCTGCGCATCTACCACGAGCTCGGCCCTGCGTAAGTCCTCCTCCCCCAGCCGACGAGCTGCACCCCGCTCCCAAGAGCAAACCACTAACACGAGTCCAACAGGGTCGGCTACTGGGGCCAGGGCGACGTCGCCACGTACTGCCACGCCGGCGGCCTCGGCGACCTTCTCTGCAACCAGATCAACCCCACGACCATTGTCATCAACAGCAACCCCCCTCCCGTCAACCCTTGAGCGCTGGGTGGGCATCTAGGCTTCACACGCTGCCGTGTGGGCGGTCTCGGCGACCGTCTCCGCGATCAGATCTACACCGCGGCCATTGTGCTCAACAGCAAACGCCTTCTCTTCAATCTTGAGCACCTTCACCTTGAAGTCTGTGGCTCATTGTTCATAACTATAATGTGTAAATAATGCAATAAATATACATTACACCTGACGCTTTCTGGCATGGCCGCCGGCGGCCTCTTGAGTGTGATTATATGTACTGTGCCTGTGACGCGAGGCCCGTCTCCTTGGAACCTGCCATGAAAGCTGGCAAGTTGCGGACTAGAGATTTATGGCTTCGCTGCGTTGAGCACGCTCGCTTGCCGTTCATTTGCTTACTACAGCCGCCATACGACTCCCTACCAGGCGAAACATTCAATGGCCAACCGGAGGCATAGCATGGATGGTTCGGATAACGGGAACCTGACCAAAGAGGCCTTGATGCTGAGGCTCTAGGCACCTGACACCACGCCTTTCGTCAAGCGCAGGCCTCTGCATGATTGGGAGGCCCATTGTCGTTTAACCGATTGGAAACGTATTGTCATGAGGGAAGCTATGAAAAAAAGTTGGTTTTTTTTTTTAGCGCGCAAGTGTTTAAAAATCATCAGACTAAGACTACTGCTACTCTGCTAGCGTTGCTAAGAATTTCGGGAGAAGAGATGCAGGTCTCTTAAAGTCATGATTTGAGTATCATCAACTTTCCCGATTGGGCCGCCCTAGGCCCGAAAAAGGGATCCCCAGCCCAGTGATGACTGAACTATGCAAGCACTGTGCATCCTGCAACGGATCTCCCAAGCCTGGACTGTCTGGACACCTGGATAATACCGGGTGAAAGAATTGCAGAAAGAGGATAGAAAGTCGACGCGAAGCTGAATCCGTGGCAAAGGAAGCAAAAATGGAGTGCTGAGGGGCAGATAGCCCGCAGTCGGAGAGAAAAACCGATGGCATCACCAAACATTATGTAAACACCTACGGAGTACTACCTTGGCTTACAGCGACTTGGCAGACTGCTTGTGCACCATCTTGCTGTCATCAATTTCATACGTCCGTCCCCCTCCTACTCCCATGTGGTCGCTGAGAAAGCACCGGGAAATGCCACGGAGATGTTAAAATAGAAGACGGCGACAACAGGAAAAGGATTCTTGAAAGATGGCGATCGTAACGACTGGACAGATATAGACAGATGTAGATGACAGGCGACGAGTAATGGTTATTAGCAGGCACGTACTCCGTAGACTGCAGGGGTAGCAGGTCCGGCGGCCGGGAAAAGGTACGTCCTTCCGTCGGGTGTGCCCCGCCTTACCTAATCCGGGTACCTACCTGAGCATTGGAGGTGGCCAGGGTGAGGTAGGCACGAGCAGTTGCGTAGCTGCGGGAGCCTCTGACCAAACCTCAACCTTGCCTCACCTCCCCCGACCACACCTCCCCCCCGGATCCCAACCCCGACGCTCCCCACGACTTCACGATCCGAATACACACAATAACTCCCACACGAAGACGACGCCCCGGAACTTTTTGCCCAACATGTCGGACGGCGCCCTGAAGCCCGAGAAGGACTTCTCGAAGGAGACGGACAAGCAGATCCCAGAGGCTGAGAAGCTCGCCAAGGTTGGCCTACCCATTGTTTGGAGCTCGCGAAACTTTGGCTAATCCGAGTACAGAGCGACATCTCGGCCGCCATCGAGAAGCTCAGCGTCCTAGAGAAGCAGACCCGCCAGGTAAGCCACCTGCCCCTCCCTCCTGTCCCGGGCGTGCGCTGTGACAAGATGCTAACCAATTGCAGTCCTCAGATCTTGCGTCGACATCTCGTATACTCATCGCCATCGTGAACATTGCCAAGAATGCCGGCGACTGGAGCTTGATGAACGAGCAGGTCTTGATCCTGTCCAAGAAGCATGGCCAGCTCAAGCAGGCTATTACGAAGATGGTCCAGGCCGTCATGGGCTTCCTTGACTCTACCCCGAACCTCGAAACTAAGCTTTCCGTCATTGAGACGCTGCGGACAGTCACCGAAGGCAAGATCTTTGTCGAAGTCGAGC
Source organism: Colletotrichum falcatum (assembly GCA_019425465.1). Lineage (NCBI taxonomy): Eukaryota > Fungi > Ascomycota > Sordariomycetes > Glomerellales > Glomerellaceae > Colletotrichum > Colletotrichum falcatum. The sequence goes on along the minus strand of SWKJ01000068.1, from coordinate 299,730 downwards.
GCGCGCGCATCACCAAGACCCTTTCCGACATCAAGAAGGAGCAGGGTGACCTGAAGGCGGCAACGGACATTCTGTGCGAGCTGCAGGTGGAGACTTTCGGCTCCATGGACCGCCGGGAGAAGACCGAGTTCATTCTCGCACAAGTCGCTCTTTGCATCGAGGTCGGCGACTGGACTCAGGCCAGCATCCTGAGCCGAAAGATCAGCACCCGCTACCTGTCGCGAAAGCCGAAGAAGACCCCCGAGCAGCTGGAGAAGGAGAAGAAGGAGCGCGAGAAGAAGAAGGCGAGGGGCGAGGAGGTTCCCGAGGAGAAGGAGGACGACACAACCGACCTGAAGCTTCGGTACTACGAGCAGCAGATCATTCTCGCCAAGCACGACGACAAGTACCTCGACGTCTGCAAGCACTACCGCCAGGTGCTCGACACCGAGGCGGTCGAAGAAGACCCCAAGAAGCTTCACCCTGTGAGAATTTGCCACGTTATCTCGAGCCAGAATCAGCCGCTGACCCATCGTGATTGACAGGTCCTGCAACGCATCATCTACTTTGTCATCCTTGCCCCGCACGACAACGAGCAGCACGACTTGCTCCACAGAATCCAGAAGGATTCCAGAATCAGCCAAGTTTCTCAAGAGGCCGATCTCCTCAAGCTCTTCACCGTCCACGAGCTCATGCGCTGGCCCGAGGTTTCCAAGACTTTTGGTCCTCACCTCTGCGAGACCGACGTGTTTGACGCGCAGCCCGGCCAGTCGGATGACGACAAGGCCCACCAGCGCTGGCTGGATCTCCGCAAGAGAGTCATCGAGCACAATGTCCGGGTGGTCGCCAAGTACTACACTCGCATCCAGACGCAGCGCCTCACACAGCTCCTGGATCTCACGGAGGACGAGACAGAGAAGTACATCAGCGAACTGGTCACGTCAAAGACCATCTACGCCAAGATCGACCGTCCCGCGCGTATCGTGAGCTTCGCGAAGCCCAGAGACGCGGATGACATCCTGAACGAGTGGAGCTCCAACATGAAGAGCTTGCTGGGCCACCTCGAGCGCATCGATCATCTCATCACCAAGGAGGAGATGATGGCCAGCATCCAGCCCGGAGCCTCCAAGTCTGGCAAGGGAAAGGCGACTAAGGCGCATTAAACGGTTAATGGGTAGCCGGGGCCATGGCACTTGAAATACGGCGTGTAATTATAGAACACTACCCTAGACGGAGGCAATGAACCAGGCTGGGATGTGTAAAATCATGCTTTGGTCTATTTTTTCTTCCTCTCTTTTTTTTTTCTCTTGATCGACTATGCTTTCCAAGATCCCTCTCTATGTCAACACCTCGAATCGTCTAGTCGTAGCTGCCGTGTCTGCTAAAACTTTTAGATGTTGCTCTTGGCCGATTCCTCGTCGGCAATCTTTTTAATGAAGCCAATGAGTGGCATGGCCCACTCCTTGGAGATGGGCACGTAGTGACCCCCGGGATGCACGACCACCACGGGGTCCTCACAGCGATCGACCAACCCCTGGCTCCGCGACTCGTCTACCACGGTGTCGAGGCTGCCGATGAAGTGCAGCGTGGGCGTCTTGATCTTGGGCTCGTAGGCCCAGCGCAGGTCCTCGGGCGGTGCATAGAAGCCCGAGTAGATGGCGGCGAACTTGAGCGGCCGCCCGCCGTTGGCCTCCCTGAGCGCCTGCACGGGCGCCCTGAGGACCTCGGGGATCTTGTCCTCGGCGCGGTGCGGCGTCTCGAGCATGGCGGTCAGCAGCGCGGCGAAGGCGCCGCCCTGGCTGAAGCCCAGGACGCCGTCGACGCCGCCGTCGCCGCCGGCCTCGCGCACGGCGTCGGCGACGGCGGAGATGCCGTCGGCGAGGAAGCGGTAGGCGCCCGTGGACTCGTCCTTGCGCCACCAGGCCCAGGAGTCGATGTCCTGGTCCTCGCCGCTCTCCTCGTCCGGGACGAAGCCGGGGATGTCGCGCGGGGAGAGCTTGTTCGGGCCCGTGGGGTAGAGGAGGGAGGGGACGAGGTTGAAGGGGCCCAGGGACTTGGCGACGAGTTTCTCGAGGGCGCGGGTCTTTGAGCGGAAGAGGGGGCCGGATTGGGTGTATCCTCGAGAGTGTTAGTGAGATGATGATGCATGTCTTCCCAGGTCGGTCGCCTGAGTGGGTGGGGTGGTTGTTCACACCAACCCCCCTCCCCCCACCACCCGGGGGGGATAGACGATGTGAGTGACGGGACACATATCTTACCGTGGAGCATGAGGATCTTGACCTCCCGCTTCACGCTAGGCTTCTTCGCCGCCGCGCCGTCCGGCGTTGACCCGCTGGTCGATGACATTTTGCAGTGAAATGTGTGAGCGAATTGGGTTCGGAAGTTGGATCCCGCAGGTACTGAATGGCAGGGTCTGGGACGGCGAAGCAGAGAGTTGACCCGGAAGTGAAGCACGAGTCTCATGTGTGTTTGTATATATGGTGTTATTGGAAGGGCGTAGAGTGAGGCCGGGAGGAGAGAGGTGTGGATTCATAATCCACCACGCTGACTCTTCGCCGAAACCGAGGTGGATGAGAAACGGCGATAAGGAGCCCGCCGAACTGTGCGGCCGCCTGATCACATCACACTTGCGACATTACATTTCCAGGGACATGCAAAGATTTGGATATTCTCTGCGCTTTTTACCCCCCTATTCTTCAACATTTTTTTTTAGGTCCTGGTTGTTGAGGCCATGCAGTGATGTCACGTGATGGAGAATACCGCCCGGGGGTCTTCAACGAGGTCGCCATAAACATTGCCAATTGAATCCATTCGCAGCCTTCTGTGCGGTTTCTCAAGCGGAGTTCGTTCGCTGCAGTACGCACACACGAAAACCGCTTCCCACAACTCGAGTGAGCATGTCACCGTCTACCCTGTCGCAAAGGGGATCCGCGGGATACGAACCCCCTCCGTCTCCGGGAAACATTTTGACAGATGTAGGGTAAACCAGATTAGTACAACAGCTCAATTGATGGCGAGCCGTGTGTCTATGGTACAGCGTCCATGAAGATATACGCGTTGGCGGGTCTTTTTCATCCTCGGTACGTTTCCCAAATGCTCGGTCTTGTCTATGCATAGCCCCGGACCATTCCACCGCGAACTTAGTGACCCTTCTTGGCGAGGGGTTGCGGGCGTCGTTCTTCCACTCGTCGGCTGCGTCTCCAAGTTAGTCTCGGACAACATGGCAGGGGCGGTTGGCGCGACGTACACTTCATCATGGCGTTCTGGGCCGAGTTGATGCCGTAGGCGATGACCAGACCTGCAAAACATATCAGCCCCTTCCGCGCTTCTCCGTCGACCCTCTTCGCCGTATTTTAATCCCTCGCGGTTACGAAGTCGTTTCGCTCGTGTTACTGGAGATCAATCGGAGGGGGGAGGGGGGGGGACTCGGACATACCGGCAGCGAAGAAAGGCGCCATCGGCTTAACTGCAAGGGAGGTCAGCAATTGCACGGCGGACACACGGGGCAGGGGAGGGCGGGCGGCGCGCGATACGTACGGACGGGCGTGGGGTACTTCTTGAGTGCGCGGGCTCCGAGCCAAGTCATCTTGACGGTTGTGATGCGGGTTACAGGGGGGGGGAAAGAGTTGGGGAGTCTGGATGGGCGGGCTGTATTCGGAGGTTCTATGTGAAGCTATCAGAACGAGCCTTTTTCCTCCGATTGAGCTTTCGGCGGTTGGACCCGTAGCCCAGTGCGGCAGCCTCAGGCCAAAACTCCCGGTGAGAAGGAGAAGAAGGGTAGCTGAGTGGAGCCTCGTCCGTTTGTGGTCCGGAAGGCGCACGGGCCAAGTGGCAGGTTGCAGGACTGACATAACAACGCAGCAACGTTTATCCGTCATGTACGTATCATCCACCCCGGCCGATAATGTGACATCATTCGACCCTTCTCCGCATCTGGGCACATTTGGAGGCGATACGTACCCACACCTCTCACCAAGCTCCAGCTCCATTGCCCGTTCTCCCGTCTCCCCAGTCCCACCGCCTGGGAAACCACCGAGCCCTCGGCTTCAGCTCTCCCCAGGTTTGGGGGGGCTTAAGTTAGCTTGGACTGGGATTGGCGTGGTGGTGGTGCCAGACCCCGAACCTGTAGCGTAGCAAGCCAAACATCTCCTCCCTTGTGTCACATCCATCTTGTCCCTGCCACACACACCTCCTGCACCTCCTGAAGCTCTCTCCCTCTCTCTTGTCTTCACCATACTACTATACAAAGTGCGGGGGAATCTGCAGAGAATCAGAGACACGCACCACGTTTGCACGGTTGTTGCCCGACCTCCTTCTTGCCTTGATCCAATTACAATCATCCCATCAGCTAGTCGTCCACTGCGAGCACGGGCGATACCACCACAACCTTGACACCTTTACCGCTGCCTACCTTACCTACCTACCAGACGGGATACCACCTGACTGCTCCCATTCCCCGACCAGACCAGACCAGACCAGACCGGGTGTACCAACCGTCTGCGGCCGCCGCCGCCGCCTCCTTGCGCACAGTCGACTTGCTCCCCGTTCTGTGATAACCCCCTGCTCTCGGGTGCTTCCTGCTTCTTGTCGACCAAGACGTACCGAATCTGCTCTGCCTACCTACCTACCTACCTACCTACCTACACCACTTTCTCCTTCACATTTCCTTACCAGAGGCTTGTTCTTGCAAAACAAAGAGCACGTTTGTCACATTGTGTTCGAGTCGACAACGTACTTCGTTTAGCAAAAGAGACACCTCTCGGTCACTTTCCACAAATAGCACACCAACACATCGTTTGCCCATACAACCCCTCCTCACCGAAAAGATGTTGAGCCAGCGATTGGTGCGAGCGGCCGGCGCGGCGACCCCGCGATCCGCCCTGCGAGCATTCAGTTCGACGAGCCAGCAGCTCAAGGTGCCCTCCATTGCCGACGTGACCCCCGCCCCCCAGAGCGTTGCGTCTTTCAACGAGAAGTCCAAGAAGTTCCGGGAGCAGTTGGCCGAGCAACAGAAGCAGCGGGAAGCAAGTGCGTACACTCGATCACCCTCCCCCTCCCCCTCTCCTTCCGCTTCTGGATCCGCCCAGGACTTGGGCTCATCTTTGAGTGCTACTTCAGGACAGAAGGCCGAAGCCTCTCAAGAGCCTCCGCGCAAGGCCGGTCCCCTGACCAACCTCATCTACGGCACCAAGGAGGGCCGCGAGCTCGACGCCCAGCTCGAGGCCAGCTTCAGTCAAGTCCTCGCCCGAGGCAAGTACGTCCACTCGATCGTCTTCCACGAGGTCAAGCCCGACAAGGTCGACGAGTACACCAAGCTTGTTGGCAGCTGGTACCCGCGCATGGCCTCCATGCCCGAGAACAAGGTCAATCTAGTTGGAAGCTGGAGGACCGAGGTTGGGGACTGCGACACTTTTGGTATGTTGTCCCGCGACCCCTCCCCCGGGCGGAAGCGAAAACCAGTTGCTAATTTTAGGGCCGGCAGTCCACATCTGGGAGTACCAGCGCTACCAGGGCTACCACGAGTCCATTCATAACATTGGCTCGCACCCCGATTTCGCCGAGTTCGACAAGAAGCTCAAGAGCCTCATCACCTCAAAGAAGACGTCCCTCATGCAGGAGTTCTCCTTCTGGCCGACCACGCCACCCCGCCAGCTTGGCGGCGTTTTCGAACTGCGATCGTACACCCTACACCCCGGCAACCTCCTGGAGTGGGAGACCCACTGGAGACGGGGCCTCAAGGCGAGACGCGAGGTCATGGAGGGCGTCGGTGCTTGGTTCGTGCAGATAGGAGATCTCAACACCGTCTACCACCTCTGGCAGTTCGCCAACCTCGAGGAGCGCAAGATCCGCCGCGAGAAGAGCTGGAGCGTCGAGGGCTGGAGCGAGACTGTTCACAAGACTGTCCCGCTGATTCAGAACATGAAGTCCAGCGTCCTGATCCCCATGCCCTGGTCTCCAGTTGCATGAGGTGGAGGAGGGGGGCCGTTTTGACTCGTCGGGTTGATATACCACCTCATTGGCGTGCACAGCATCACATGCCTTGATCCGTCAACCCGGGCCGCCCTTCACTTATCGACGCTCACATGGTTCACCTTTTTACATAACCGACACGGAAGCCTTACCCGTTCGGCTCGTGTCTGCTTGCCTAAGGCACTTGGAGGATCCGTATTCATGGAATTGGGATTGGAAGGGGCAGATGGCAGACAAACAGACGCCCTTTTCTTTTTTATTTGTAGGCCTAGGTTACGCTCTGGCAACTTGTATGTGTACAAATCTCTGGTCCAACAAAAAAAGAAAGAAAAAAGAACCAGCACATAGGAATTTGAAGAAGAAAAAAACAGTAGCCTTTACCAAGGCGTAATGATTCCATTTCCCTGCCAAACTCCGGGGGGGTGGGTATCCAATGTCAACTACAGACTATGAAGGGCTCTCGCCTCATTCGTCAAACTCCTCGCCCATGACCGCTGCTAGATTCCTTCTGGCACTGGCCAGTGTGTGGCCCAATGCAATGAGCTTGGAGGAGAGCGACATCAGGTTGGGATCCGGCAGGCTTTCGACTCTGACCTTTTCCCGCACGTAGACGTCGTTGGCCTCGCCGTTGCTGGACGGGGTGCCCAGCCCGCTGGGAGTGCTCTCGCTGCTCCGCGGGTGGCCCATGCCGTGCTTGTGCTTCTGCCCGCCGTCCGTCACGGTGCTGTACGTGAAGCGGAACGGGCGATCCATCTCGTCGTGCTCGAGCCTGCGGACGGTGCCCAGCGCCAGGCCGAGCTTGGTGCCAAAGTGCACCGGCGTGTCGACGGGTTCGAGGGCGCGCAGCCAGAGGACCAGGCTCGACTCCTGCAGGCCGAGGTGGAAGCTGATGCTGGGGCCCAGGGGCGGGGCGAAGTGGACGGGCGGGCAGGAGTCGGTCTGCCAGCGGGGGTCTGTCTTGTTGGGGGGCGGGCCCTTGAGGAGGGCGGAGGACTCGGCGAGGGAGGCGGCGATGATGCGGAGCTGGGCGGCGAGCTGGGCGGGGTTCGTGGAGGGGGACGGGGTGTCTGTGAGGGAGAGGAGGTCGAGGCACTCGGTGAGGTGGGTGTGGACCGTCTCGAGCGCCGAGATGTGAACCGGGTGCGAAGGGTCGAGGGTGAGGGTCTGGGTCGGGAGGGTTCGGAGCTGGAGGTGGATCGTCTACGGGTGCGCGTACATGGTCAGCTGAGGTTGCGCCGGCGGTGCAGTGCAGAGCGGGAGAGGGAAGCGAACGAACCCCTTTGACTATGCGCGTGCCGACCCGCGTGACCGTCCCCTTGACGCGCTCGTTACGCTGCGTGCTCATGACGAGGGTGCTTCCAGGGTCGACGGGGGCCAGGAGGGCGTAGCAGTCCTGCAGGCCGTGGCGGACGTCCTTGAGGACGGCGTGGGTTTCCGTGACGATCCATTCGAGCTCGCGCCTCTGCGGGGATGGACCGATCCTGATTAGCATTGCGTTCGTCTCTCCTTTTCTTCTCTCGCGAATCGAGCCTGCTTTTTTGCGGCGGCGGGGACTGCGCGATACAGAGAGATTGAGGGAATACGTACGAGGGATTCCTGCCTCTTTTGAAGCAGTTCCGCCGGGGCCACGGGAGGCCAGATTGCTATTGACATGTTGGTCTTGTTTGATTTGCCCGAGTGTCTGGAGTCTCTCGCCGAGGGGCGATGGGGGCGGTGGGTGTTTGGCGTTGCAGGCAGCCGCAACAGGGCGTTTGGTGGTGGGATGATTAGCTCATGGTGAATGACAGTTTGAAGCTCGCGTCGCGCATCGCATCATCTCGTCATCGCGGGAGGTTTCGAGGATCAGGGGTGCCTAGTACACAGTACAGTGTGGGGGGCGTCGAGCTAGCGGGCGTGTGCCCCACTGGTGGTGTACATAGGTAGGTACGGATAGGTACGTACGGATACATAGTACGAATACGGATACACTAATAGTAGAGGCGGACGGCGTTCTCCACTTTATGCATCTTGACTTTTTCTCATCCCGAGAGACGAGACGGAGACGGGTTCATGGTCGGTTCCTGAACGTCTCATTCGAGCTTCTCAAGGGCACGCTTGCACACAACTCTCGAAATACTGGACACATCGTCCCATGAATCACAATCCCTCCCACTCTAAGAGACGTCGTCTCGAACAATAGTCGAAGCTGTCAGATCGGTCTGGGTCACTGAGGGCTCATCTCATCACACCTCCTTGGATTCTCATACGGCTGCTGCCTATCATGGCGCCCTCTCGGTCACCGACACAAGGCCAGGCTGGCAAGGACGGCCCAAGGCAGAAGGGGCAATCAAAGGTGGAAAAGTTGCCCCGACTACCCAAAGGTAAGCCGAACCTGTTATACCCCGGCCTTCACCCAGAATTCCACCCAACTAACACATGCCCCCCCCCCCCCTTAGGCTCCAAGATACGGAAACGAGCGCTCGTCCGCCCACAGCAGCCCGTCTCGTCAAAGTCAAAGTACATCTGCGTCGGCGCGAAGTGCTCCTTCATGTCGGTCGTGTCGCGCGTCCGCGCGCAGCTCGACAAGTCCCTCAAGCACAACGCGCCGCCGACGCGGGGCCTGAACCTGAACCAGCGCATCGACCTGCTGCACCGCGACAACGGGACCAGAGGCGGCGACGGCGAGGCGGTGGTGCTGGGCGCGGGCAAGGCCGTCGAGAAGGTCCTGGTCGTCGCGGCGTGGTTCACGGAGCAGAGCGACTGCGCGGTCGAGGTGCGGACCAAGACCGTGCGGGTGGTGGACGACGTCGTCGTCGAGGGCGAGGAGGACGCGGGGTTCGAGGACGAGAGCAGAGTGCGGAAGCTGAGCGGCCTGGAGGTCACTGTGCGGCTGAGGTGATGGCCCGGGCGGGATCGGTGTGGGCGGCATTGCATCGTGAGGATGGCTGCGCCAACTTCCGGCTCGAACTCTAGGAGAGACGTGTCGCCACTGGTGCAACGAAAGCCCGTGGCGCATCACCATTGTTGGTTGTGGACGGTCAAGTGAGAGGCAGTGAGATACTTGAGAAACTGAGACGAGATTCTGAAGAAGTTAATGATACCCGGCCGTCAGGCCTCAATACATGGAAAACATATCGCGTAGCATTTTCATGGTCTCATCTTGGATGTGGTGTCATACCACCTTCCCCCCCCTTTTTATTTTCTTTTTTTCTTCTTTTTTTCTTCTTACTCTTGCTGCGAGCAATAAACTCATCAATTGAAGATGCCATAGTTGTCAACGCTGGTGACTGGCGTACGTAGAGGCCTCAGTTATCGAAAGCGGCTTGCGGTCTCATATCCAATTGGGTGATTTTAGTCGCTTGTGCCGAGTCAACCCACGAATGCGGGGATTGATTGTAACCAACTCCCCAAGGAACAAGGGGCCATATCCGGGGTCATTCGCAGAGAAACAAGATAATCCTTGTCACCCATGCATTTCTATGTAGAGGCTAGAGGCCGATTGGCAACGTTGACCACCCAGGTTTGCGGTCCTCGGCAACCTTTATCTACTCCGCCAGCGGTACCGGACGTTTCGGTGTGGGGGTACTACTGCAAGCCGAAATCGAGTACCAAGGGGGGCCTCCTTTGACATCGAGGCCGTTGAAGAGTAGGTGAGTAGGTATACTAGCAAACTAGGTACAGAGAGGAAGGGCACGGTTCCCGCTGGAAAGGCCTTTTTTTCTCTTCTGACGAAACCCCCCCTCACAGCTCTCCAGCCAAACTCTATCAGAGTTCATCCATCTCTCGTCCGCAACACGGCCAAAGACGATGTTGCATAGCCTCGCTGTCGTCCTGGCGGCCCTCGCCGGGCCGGCCTCCGCCAGCTATGCCTTCTACGTCGGCAAGGACCTCACCGCCGACGGCAGCGTCATGGTCGGCGGCACCGGCGAGGAGGTTTCCTCCCACTGGCTGCAGCTGTTCCCCGCCCGCGACCACGCGCCCAACGCCACCGTTACCGTCGGCGTCACCGACAGGGCGAGCATCCCCGGCGAGCGCTTCACCATCCCCCAGGTCGCCCACACCTACCGCTACCTGTCGATGGAGTACTCGGACTTTGAGGGCTTCCCGGCGCCCCTCACCAACGGCGGCCTCAACGAGAACGGCGTCGCCGTCCGCGACGTCTGGGCGCAGAACCGCGAGGAGCTGGTCGAGATGACGCCCACGCCCCAGCACGGCATCCAGTACAGCGACCTCGCGCGCATCGTCATGGAGCGCGCAAGGACCGCGCGGGAGGGCGTCGAGATCATTGGCGACCTGGTGAACCGGTACGGCGAGGCGACCTACGGCGGCAACACCCACCTGGTCGCCGACAAGGACGAGGGCTGGGTCGTGTGGGAGATGGCCGGCGGCGAGAAGCTGTGGGCCGCCCAACGTCTCAGGACCGACGAGGTCCGCGTGCTGTACCCCGGCTACATCGAGGACTTCCCCACTGACTTTGCCGACCGCTCCGACTACATGGGCTCCGACAACATCGTCTCCTTCGCGGTCGAGCAGGGCTGGTGGGACCCCGACGGCGGCGAGCCGTTCAACATCTTCAACGCCTACGGCGTCAGGGGCGACAACGTCACCGCGCGCGACGGCGGCTTCAAGTTCATGTCCCAGGCCGCCCTGGAGGAGGCCACGCTCGAGATGGCCCCGCTCACCGAGGAGAAGCTCATGGAGCGCGTCCGCGACAGGCGCATCGCCGACGACGAGGCCGGCTACGGCCAGGTCGTGAGCCTCAAGGCGGGGGTCGACCCCGACCTCCTGCGCATCTGGAACGCCCCGGCCACCTCCGTCTCCTCGCCGTTCGTGCCGTGGTGGCTCGGCGTCAGCGACGTGCCTCCCGAGTTCGGCGAGCACCGGTACCTCACCACCGGCGCCTCCGGCAGCTTCCTGAACCCCGACTACCGGCTCCAGGAGGCGAGCGCCTTCGCCGGCCGCGTCTTCAAGCGCGTGCTCTACTACACGTGCTCCGCCCCCGACACCTACCTGCCCGTCGTCACGCAGATGCTCGCGGGCTTCGAGAACCAGAGCCTCCGCGACGTCGTCGGCTGGGTCGAGAGGGGCGCCGGCCTCCTCATCGAGAACGGCGAGCGCGGGGCCGCGCGCTCCTTGCTCACGCACTACGCCCACGGCAGGGCCGCCAAGGCGCTCGAGCTCGGCAGGACCATGGCGGACGCGCTCGACGGGCACGTCAAGCTGACCGGCCAATGGCGCAACCCCGTCGGCAGCGAGATCAACGACGCCGGCGAGGGCGCGGAGACGGTCAACTGCCTCGTCGGTTACGACCCTGACCGGCCCATCTGGAAGCAGGCTGCGCGTCCTGCCAAGCGCGCAGGCCAGAGGAACAGGCTAGTCGTTCAGCGTCGTCAGAACTAGGTTCCCATGTAAAAAAGTGATAATAATGCGGAATAGTCAGCACCGGCTACCATTGGCGAACACTCGTAATAGGGGCTGGTTGTGCCCGGCTTCCTGGGTGCCCCTTGGGGCAGACACACACCCTATACCGGCTTGAAGCATACAAAAACCAATCTGTACATATATCACAAGGTCTTTCGCCGGCCTGGCCTTGTTTTGGTAGAAGCATCACTTGACCACTTTCGTTTCCTTTCAACCAGACTCTGGTTGAAAAACAACCAAGCAGGCCTCTAGCTATACCGGCCTAGTCCTTCATCATGTTCTCCACCTTCCTCCCGACAGTCGCGCTCCAGACATCGATCTTCCTGTACCACCAGTCTGATAGATACAAAGAGACGCCCAGCAGGGTGACCCAGCCGACGACGAGCCCCGCGTTCCGGCCGAGCTGCTCAAAGAGCCTCGGCATGATCCAGAAGCCCAGGCTGTGCAGCACCGGGCCGTGGACGAGGTAGAACGAGAAGCTGATCCTGCCGAGGTACTGCGCGACTCGCCCCTCGAGGAGCCCGCGGAGGAAAGGGCTGTGCAGGACGCAGGGGAGCAGCAGGAGGGCCCCCATCGCCTGGTAGAACATCCAGCCCGACAGCGGGATGTAGTATCTCGGCACGAGGGACGACAGGAACGCGAAGCCCGGCGTCCACTCGGCCCCGGCGTCGGGGTACGAGAGGAGGTAGAGGGCGACGAAGAGGGCGGCCCAGCGGGCACCCCCGGAGCCCAGCGCCGACTGTCCGAAGCCGGCTTGACGGCCGTCCCTGCCGCTGGTCACCGGCGGCGCCAGCCCCCGGTCGTCCGCCCGCCTGATGTCCGCCTCCGAGAGCAGCACGCCGCCCATGAAGGTGGCCATGTCCCACCGCCCGAGGACCAGGCTGTACGCGGAGAGGAGGGTTCCGATGCGGAACCGCCACTTGGCCCTGAGGGCCGCGGTGCCCAGGAGGAAGAGGTAGATGAACATGGAGCCGCGGAGCTCCATCGGGATCGTGAAGGTGTGGGGGTCGTAGCGGGTGTGGTAGTGGCCGAAGTTGAACGGGTTGGCCCACTCGGCGTAAGCCCTCGTGAAGTTTGAGAGGGCGTAGGTGACGTTGTCGTGGATGAAGGGGTGCTCTTCCCACGAGCCGCCGAGCTGGACCCAGGAGAACTGCGGCGGCGGCCGTCTGGTGGCGTTGGGCCGGGTCTTGTCGGCGTCCAGGACCGCGGGCTTGGCGTTCAGGTGGAGGAAGTCGTGGTAGGACGCCGCGGGCGTGCCCGTCTTGTCCTTGGCCGCGGCGTCCGTCATGGTGATGTTGATCGTCGTGCCGTTCAGTCCTTGGGTTTCGTTGGCCGCCCTGGCCGCCGCCGCGATGTCGTCGGCCAGCCCATACAGCATCGCGGGCATGAAGAGCTGGGACGTGGTGTTGACGCACAGCGTGCTCGTCTCGTTGTTTGTGACGTTGCCCAAGAACGCCGGGGTCGTCAGCCCCAGGTACCTCGCGAGGCCAGGGGCCCCCTCGACAGCGCGTGTCCCGTTGGCGCATGTGCTGTTGAGATGAGCCACTACGACGGTGCCGTTGATGTACTTGGAGTCGGGGCCCTTGTAGATGTCGTCCTCGGAGCGGAATGCGCCCATCTGGGCGAGCAAGGCGACCAGGAACATGCTGACGGTGGGGGGGATGTACAGGCGGAACACACGTCGGAAGACGGACGACGCGAGGCCCTGGTACGCGGCCTCGAGCCGTCGCTCGTGGATGGCCCTCAGGACGTGGCGGCAAAGGACATAGCCCGAAATGGCAAAGAAGATGGCCACCATCGGGCGCCCGCGCTGCAGGAGGCACAGGATGGGCAAGGATGACCGCTCCAGGTAAGGCTCGGGGGACCCGGGGGGCATGGCCCCGTAGCCAAGCATGATGGCAGGCGTCCATGGCCACAGGAAGTGGTAGTTGAAGACGAGGAGGCAGGCGACCCCGCGCAGGCCGTCGAGGCATCTGATCTTGTCCGCGTTCCTCCGCGCCGCGGCCGCGGGCGACGTCGTCTTGTCATGGCCGTCTTGGCCGTACCGGTCTTGCTCCTTGGACCGGGGGGGCTCGTCCGGGAACCCGTCCCGGCCCCGCGTGGATTCTTCCCACATTGTGCCTTTCTGTCTTGCTCGGCCGTTGCGAGAAAACATGCGGGTGGAAGAAGACGTGTCTCAGAATGGATATGTGATGATGGATGGACGGGTGAAGACGATGCGCCGGGGATGCGGCGGCCGTCATCCGCTAAGTGAGGCTCCTCGGACCGTACAAGCTTACACGAACGAGAACAAGCAGCATAAGATACAGCAACGGCAGTACGGGGTACGGACACAGTAGGACGATGGTGGGGGAGGGTAAAGCGGGCGGGACGAAAAGGGAGAAGCGCCCTTTGGGGGGTTCCTAAATAATGGTTTGGGTGGACGAGAGCGACGATCCCGGGCACCCCTGTCCAGTTATGTCATCTAAATCACAGCCCTCACGGAGCCCCTGAGTTGGAGACCGCCCCATCTTTTGGTCAACTCAGTCTCCAAGACAGACTGTCCTGCCACCTTGGCTCGTCCACACAAGATCGTCCCGGCAGTGGGTAGGTGGCAGCACTGGGTATCCATGGATGGAAATCCTCGCCGTCCAGACTGCCATGCTACGCGCGTCGTTGCATAGCCTCGCGGGACAATACGATGTCTTCGTACATGGCATCTGGCTGGCCTTTGGACGCGCAGAGCTTCCAGCCCATATCTCACGACGCTAGGTTTGGTCTTTGTACATCTGCAACCCCCCCCGCCTGGAACCGTCGTCCATTTTCCCTGCAACGCCTCCGGCCCACTCACAGTCGACTCAATGCGACCTGAATCAAGGAAGCCAAAGTCGGCATTTGCCAGCCCAAGTCCGTCGAGAAACGAAGAACGAAGAAGCCCCGTCCCGGAGGCGGCCCCCCGGAGAGCCCGCCGAGGCAACCCCGCAGTTTCTGGTGTCAAATCTGGCTGCCCCAAAGCTGCGATGCAGAGATCGACCGAGACAGAACCTTAACGAACCGGCGCAGCCGTCGACGACTGTGTGTGTCTGTTGCACTCATTCAGGCTTTCGTCTACAACCTTGACACCAACTTTATGTACGGCGCCGTTAGCATTCCGACAAGCACTGCCCACCCGGGTACACTCAGTAGGCCAAATGCGGCATGGTGAGGCCACATGGCCACGCAGCACCACGCCGTTAGCCTTTGTACAGGAAATAAGGACGGCCACAGAGGCCACAGGGAGGACATGTCAGAGTGAGTTTGCTGACTGCAAAGTGCATACCCGGCGGTCTGTGTCTCACCGGCCCACTGTAGCTGTCGATTGGGTCACATTTGTTGCCGTGGTAAAGACTGGCCAGCCACCCAGTACTCTATTAGATGAGTCGTGCGGCGGCAACGCGACGCGTTTTCCGTCTCGTTTTGAGGGTGCGGCAATAGGGTTTCAGCGAGTTCAGGCTGACAACCCTTTCTGCTGATTTTCTACCACAACGGCGGGATTCCCGACTCGATTTCCAACTCCAGAGCCTGCCGGCCGAGCCCGCATCCCGGCCAACGTGAAACGCCCGTCCTTGCATCGGGAGGACGGCCGTGTGCTTCAGCCGTCCACGAATGCCTGGGTCTTCCCTAACTCGCACGCCGCTCTCATCGGTCTCGAGTCTTCCAATCGTGGCTTCCTCGCCGTCGCGTGCAGCTGTCGGGGGACGAGTTCCTGGGGCTACCGGACTTGAACCTGTCATTCGCGTTACCCCCCCCTCTTTGCGCTGTGTTTCAACATGGAAACTATCTTGGAAAGTGTAGGCTGGGTTTGTTAGCTGTCGTTAGGTTCGCAAAGATCAGCTGGATGGCCGAACCCGTCGCAAGGATGGGGGTATCGGCCCCTGCCTCATCGCCTTGCGTCGACCCAACTTTAACGTCAAGGACCCTGTGAAGATTCTCTGATGAATATAAAATTCGGGGCTACTGAACCTTCTGTAGACCGAATTGACCGTCTTCTTATAATGAAATGTCTTCCAGAGTGCTCATTTCGCTGTCAATTACCGCCTCCTTTTGCGCCATTACTACGTATGCGTTGCCGATTAACTCAGAAGCATCATATTATCGTGCACGTGGGCTTCGCAAGGCTTCTTGCACGTTCTACCATATTGCCACTAGCCACGCTGTCCGGGTCCAGTATCTGGCAGCAAAAGGACTCTATCCATAGTTTACAACTTGAGCAGATCATCCTCCGTGGTCTGGGCAGAGTTCCAGAGGCTTCTGAAATCAGCTATCCGAACCTGGCTAGGAGACATGCCGAGTGTCGAAACTATATGCACAGACCAGCGGGCTAGGAAAAGAGTGAATGACTCTCAATTCTTGATTGGCGTGCCACCATAGGAAGCTTGTAGGAAGCTAGTTGGTATTACCTCCTGCTGGCCGACCAAGGCCAATATCGTGAAAACCTTAATGAGCGAACCCAGAGCATGTGATACCCAAGGCATGGTCAACTTTGTTATACGTACGCAGTTGTACTTGTGATTACTGCTCACACTTGGTAGGTATACTCCCCTGACACCTATACAAATCACCAAATCCCAATGCCGTGCCATAATGCAAAGCCCAGTTGAGGTACAACCTGCTCGCAATGCCACTCTTCTGTTCCGTATTTGCAAAAGCTACAGTAACCTTACAAACGCGCCGAAGCCTTGCCCCTGTCAGTCCCAGCTCCGTCCGAGTCTTGTCCGTCTTCCGACTCGCGATCGGACGCTTCTGACTCCGTCGTCTTCTCCTCCCCCCCGGACCAATGTTTAGTTGCGATGTATGCCCCGGACCCAGCAGCCGTGGCGCCGGCGCCGGCCTGCACCACACCGTTCACTATTGCGGCCCCGTACCCAGCCATCCCGGCACTCGTCAGTGTGGAGAAGACACTCGGTGCCACGACGTTGCCGATGCTTGCTTGAACCGCAGCCGCAGCCGAATCTGCCGTTGACGCAAGTCAGCGTATATGTCTGGTTTCTAATAACGGGTGGTTCTGGTCGTCTCGGGCTGGCCACTTACTGCCAATGACGCCCTTGGTTCCGAATCCCGCCACGGTCAACAGAGGGCTAGAAACCAGGGCCGGCGATGCCACGACAACGAGGCTGGCGGCGCCGACCGTGTAGCACGCCGCTTGGCCGGGATTTTCAGCAACCCAGTCCTTGGCCTACGATCATTCATGTGCGTTAGCCTCCGTCCATCCGTGCCCCGCGCAGCACCTCGCGTTTATTGCATTCAACCGTTACCTTTTGGTATGCAGCTAGAGCATCAGCAGATGTTGTGTGTGCTATCATGGATCCGAGGCTCGTCTTGCTATCTTTTGGTAGCGCTAGATCTGGGCGCACTAGAAAACTCTGCACCAGCCTCTCTGAGATGTCGGCAGCTTGGTCGTCGCGAGAGTGAGACATTGCACTGTTCTTACAAATTCTGGTCTTGAAGTTCGATGGTATGCGTCATTCAGAAGAGTCGGTAGAATTCGAGGCTTCGGAAGAAAATGATGGTGGACGGCCCGAGGTCGACGACGGACGTTGTATTTATAGTTGATCAGTGAGGGGTAAGAGGCACAGCAGTCGGTGTCGTAGAGGCAGCCTGCCGTTCGAAAGACATTGGTGCATATGTAGATGATAGGTCGGCTGGGAAGATGGCGAATAGAACTTCTCAACGCAAGCCAGGTGTCTGTGTTGCCTACCAATGTGCCTCGTTATTGGGCCTCTTCGTTCTGACCCGACCAACATCAACGGCCGACCAACACCGTCGGGCAGTTTTCCGGCAAATTCGAGTCGGCCATCCAACCACACCGTAGCATTGCCTTTCGAGCTCTTCTCTTCAAGGCTAACTCGCTCGCGCTCTTGGCTTTGAAGTCTCCAACAAGAAACAAACGACATCAATCCCATATTATTCTCCATTGCTCCAAAACGCACCAAAACGCACCATGGTCCATTCCTACCCAGTCAGTGTTTTCCCACCATCTAGCAGCCTACCTTGTGTCCTTTTCTTGATCGTTTTCTTGGATCACAAAGTCATAGCTGGTTATTGGGCTGAAAGGAAACATGGACCAAGTTGGTCGGTCGGGTTACCACGACTTCTGGCAAAACTGGTTGAATCAGTTGATGGCTTCCTTAGACACGCTGCTCTCAACGCCCCCAGAATCCTGTATGAGAGTGCTTCGTAAACTATGGGTTCTCAATCTTGAAATTCTATTACACATGAAGGCTGGCGCTGTGTGCTTGTTGGTAGCCTGATTCTGCCTCGTGAACACTTGGGCGTTCTGCCAACACATTTTTACTGTTGTTTGGTAGCATTCAAGCGCCGGCTTCTTGATCAGATGGTTATATTTATAGTGGTACTAATGGATACAGTTTCATGACTTTTTGAAAGCCAGGAGAAGTCTTCACAAAGGGTGCAGAACTAGTCTTCTCTCGCAAAGAGTCGAGGGGACAGGAATTAGACACATACCATACGACTGCCCACGATCCGGAATTCCACGCACCCCGACTTACGATTATATTCTAGGTACTCTTTGATCACATACTTTGTTCGTCCCAAGACGTGAATCTTGCCACTTTGCCATTATCCAAAGTCTTCACTCACCCCACGCTCCCGGACCACTAGTAGTCCTAGTCTTGACGTTGACCTCAAGCATTCCTAAGAGTAACCTGTACCTTCCTTTTCAACTGATTTTGCTACTATCTGTTGTACAATAACCAAAAGTTGCTGTTTTGTGTGGTCATCACATCCCAATTTCGTCCCATATTGTCGTGTGCCGCTTCGCGACGGAATCTACCCTCACCACGTGATAAGCAGTGCTGCAGGCTGCGACCAGAGATACAGAGATAAATAGGCAGGACATTTTCTTCTTATTTCGAATTTGTTTCCTCTGATGCCCTATCGCTTTCGTCTTTCTCGATTCCGTTGACTCTCAAGTCCAACAACGCTGTCCCCGCGAGCGAGGCCGTTGTTATCATCGCGGACTTGCAACACCTCTTCCAACAAACAGTTTGCCGCTTCAAGTTCCCAAGAGCAAGTCTTGTCTTCGCCTCGAGTTACACAGCAGCCAGCAGGTCTGGTCATCGCATTCACGGTTTCGTTCTGCATCTGGTAGGTCACATTCCTCTCTTCATCTGTTGTCCACACATCTGCTAGCCACACACCGTCTACACGGCCGAATACAGTCGATCGTGGTGATCGAGAGCTCTCTGCTTGTGCTCTGAATCGCCAGGGACATCTGGAGATATGACGATTCACTTCATCTGCACCCGCCCCGTCTGTGTAACGCTCCGACTTTCCCAACCCCTATAAAAGAAACACATCCCCCCTCCCCCTCAGAACTCTCTCACTAACATCTCACTCACAAAGCAGCACTGCGCAGAAGATCTTTTAGAAAATCTCAAGATATCCCAAGACTCTTTGTCAAGGCCACCAGCCCCAAGTATAAAAAGGACAAATCCCACATTACACACCACTGAAACAGGCGGCCGGACCCCCCACCTTTCATCAGCAACTTCCAGCCAACACCGAGACATCTTTTTACCTCCCTCGAACCTCTGCCTTACTTCAAAATGGCCTCCAACATGATCAACCAGGCCACCGCCATGGCCGACCTCGACCAGACCGAGATCTGCCAGCTCAAACAAGCCTTGGCGCAGGCGCAGGCCAAGATCAAGCGCCTCGAGGAGCTCAAGGAGCTGGACCAGATCGAGATCGTCCTCCTCCAGGCTCGCGTCGACGAGCTGATCAAGCTCGTCGAGACTCTTCAGGGAGATGGCGCTCTTCCCAAAGAGGAGAGCTCCCCCAGTGGTGACGGGGTTCCGCAGGAGCCACATACAGATGGCCTCCTCTACCTCGAGGACGCCCACGTCGACGTCCATTCTGACCTCGCCTCCTCCCCTGTCGAGGACGAGGGTGTCGGTATCGACCTCAACGGCTTGGACATTGACGACGCTGCTAAGAACGGCCAGCTCTATGTATCCGGCAGCGGTTTTGAGGGATACGGCTCCGACGCTGATTCAGGCTTCGCCTAAGTTTCTCATTCGGTATATAAGAGCGTCCAGACCGCGATTAAGGCGCCCTCGGAAGTGATGGACGGTGGACGGCAGGCGTGGAGCATAGCAAGGCTATGGAGTAGTGAGTGGCATGGCAACATGGGGGAATCAGCGGCCGGGCGGCGCCGGCGCGAGCTGCGGCCCGGAAGTCTCGCAGGCCGGGTAGACTAAGAAGGTATCGCGTTTGACACTGGTTGTTGAGGTTTTCCCCCCTTTCTTCTCGAGCTCGGAACGGATAGCATAGCATAGCGTAGCATGGCGTGGTAGTGCATCAGCAGAGTGCAGGTAACAACAAGTAGAATTGATGAGTTATCCAAGGAAACCTCGTAGCTTTCTTTTGCTTGTGATCCGGATACCATCAACCGTCAGCTATGGATACTAACACTGCCCACTCCCACCGCCCGCCCATCCCCATCTCACATTGCCTAGGAGCTCTACTGGCCTGGGCTGTAGCTCCTATGCCGCCTCTCATGATACGCATAGATAACTCTCACGGCCAGGCGTAGGACCCACGTCCCATGCCCTCTGCGGTGGCGCATCCGTGTTCGCAACGTCCTCTGCCGCCCTGCTCGGCTTCATGTTGCGTTGCAGGACTCGGGCGTCGAGGTTGCAGTTGCAGTCACCATAGCATCCGGGTAGCCCACGGTCATGCATCAGGGCGTATACTTGGGCCGCTCGAGATGGGAATCAGAGAGGCACCGTAAAAACAGGTCACTTCGTGTCTTGGGCGACGCGGGAGCCAGGGCTGGGAGCTGTGAAACGGCTATGGACCCCGTTCGACCAAGTGCGACGATGAAGAAAACGGCCCCCAATGTGCGGCAGCCCTGCCAGGTCTCGAGCTCCCCCCGGGGGAGGGGGGGAGGGGCGAACTGCGGCCCTGCATGGGGGGGAATGTGTCATTCAGAGGACCTCGCTCGGCAGTGAATGGCGGAGCTGCGGTGAATGCTGGAGCTGCTGTGAATCACGGGCGAGTGAAGACCAGCGCTACTGGAGGGGGTGTATGAAAGGGTGTGTGTCGACGCCGGCCGTGGGCGTGGTGTTTGTTTCCACGACAAGGTTGGGGGAGTTGGGATGTTTGCTTGGGGGAACCCACGGCAGCGCCCGTCCCGATTCGGAGCTTGGCGGCCGGTTTATTGGGCAAACGCGCCCTCTTCCCTCGGCTGTTGTCGCTCGAGGTATCACGGATTATGGTTAGATGACGGGGCTTTCCATCTTCACTCATGGACTGCCCCGGCATCTGCCACACCCCCTCGCCGTATCGGACGGTTCGCTCGCTCCTCCATGGAGTGAAGAGACGAAGAAGCGAGAAGAAGTGGCCGTTGGAGCAGCACAAGCAAACCCCTCCATCCCGAGTTCCCCAACCTACCTGCTCTGTAGGTACCTAGGTATATTAGTATATACACCTTATATGGCTAGGTACCTAGCTAGGTAGCTCGAAACCTACCTAGCTTACCCCGGCCAACCGACGGGTCTTCGCGCCAAACGCTGAACCAACACCACGACAGCGCCCATGGCGGGGACCGAGCCCGAACCCCCGACGCCCCCCCCCCCCCCCCCCCCCCCGTTTCTGACATTCGAGTGACCGAGGATTGATCATTATGCGCAAGTTTTCCCATTTTCCTCTGCAGCTTCTTCCCTTGCCTTTCTGCACCGCCCTGAGTCGGGGCCCATCGGGCGGGGAGGTGGAGGGGGAGGGTCTACGCCAATCACGTCCTTCTCACCGCCGAGCCCGTCTCGCGCTGGCGTCCTGAAACCTGCTCACCTCCATGCCGTTTTGGGATTCGCGGCGGCTGGTCACAGGGCTGCTTGCTTGTCATGTGCAACGATGCTGCGAGATAAAGCTCTACCCCATGCTCGGAGCCTGTCGAGCGTCGTGCCGATAAGAAGAGCAGACGTCCCCTCCTTCCTTCTCCTTCGGCTGGGCATGTCGTTGAAAGTGACAAGCTTCGGTTTCTCCTTCTTGTCGTTTGTGTGAAAAACACCCTGAGCCAATCGAGAACCTACAGACTCTTTGGTAGAAGAAACACCCGCGGGCCAAGAATCATCATTCTACAGGACCGCATCCCACGAGCCGCCAATATGCCAGCCGCCACTATGCCAGCCGCCGCCCTATCAAACCAGTTCGTCAAGCCAAGCCTCTTTACTCTCCCCCCCCCCCCCCCCCCCCTAGCCCGTTCGCGGCCCCCCCACCCGACTAACACAAGTACCGCACAGGACCCCCTCGGCCGAGCTCCGACAGGCCTCGAAGCTGGATCTCGCAGCCGCCGCCGCCCCGGCCCGCGAGCTGCCCTCGGCCGCCGAGTGCGCCGCCCACCTGCAGCTCCTCGAGACCTTTGTCGCCCTCCACGGCGCCGTCCGGCTGCTCGCCGCCGACGCGGGCCTCGCCCCGGAGGCGGCCTGGGACTCGTACTGCGACCGCGCCGTCGCGCGCTTCGAGGCGTGGAGCGCCGCCGGCCCGAGGCCCGCCGAGCGGATGCCGCCGGTCGACGTGCTCATGGCCTGGCACGCTCTGATGCTGCACCCTAGGGCGTACGCGCGCTTCATCGAGCTCGGCGGGCGGCTGGGGCTGGACGGCCTTAAGTGGTCCGAGATTGTGAGTCTTTCTTCCTCCATAGAGTCAGTTGGTTGCTTGTTTGTGAACACACACACACACACACACACACAGAGAGAGAGAGAGAGAGAGAGAGAGAGAGAGAGAAAGAGAGAGAGAGAGAGAGAAAGAGAGAGAGAGAGAGAGAAAGAGAGAGAGAGAGAGAAAGAGAGAGAGAGAGAGAAAGACAGACGCCAAAAAAGAGTCGTGGCTAACTACCGACGGCAGTCGGACCTGACGATCCCCGACGACATCGACCTCCCCTCCCTCTCGACGGCGCACACCGGCGTCTTCACCCACCGGTCGCCGACGGGCACCCCGCTCTTCACCTACCCCCTCGCCGCCGCTATCCGGCGCCAGCTCTCCTTCTCGGCCAAGATGGCCCGCCACGCCTGGCTGCGCAGCCCGTCGCTCGCCTCGACGCTCGCCCGGTCCCAGGCCCGGTACGCGCGCTTCTTCCGCCTCGTCGGCGCCCACCCGCGCACCGTCATGGTGCCCACCCTCGACGTCGACCTCGTCTGGCACACCCACCAGCTGAGCCCGGCGCGATACCTCGCCTTCTCGAAGCGCGCCGCCGCGGGCCGCCTCGTCGACCACGACGACGAGATCGCCGACGAGACCCTCGGCGCGCTGGCCGCCGACATGCAGGCCCTCTGGGCCGACGCCTTTGACGGCGAGGCCTACCACGCGTGCCTGTGCTGGGCCTGTGAGGGCGGGCGCGCGGGCGTCGACCGCGCCGTCG
This sequence comes from Colletotrichum falcatum, assembly GCA_019425465.1. NCBI lineage: Eukaryota > Fungi > Ascomycota > Sordariomycetes > Glomerellales > Glomerellaceae > Colletotrichum > Colletotrichum falcatum. The sequence goes on along the minus strand of SWKJ01000068.1, from coordinate 276,980 downwards.
TCGAGGCGGCGCTGCGGGCCGAGGAGGCGGCGGTGGGACGCGGGGGCCTTCTTCCGCTCGCCGACCTCGCGTTCCCGCGGTGCGGCGACTGCGGCCACCACCCCGACAGCTGCTGTCCGTCGGTCGAGGGCGCCGCCGGGTGCGGGAGCGGGTGCGGCGGTGGCTGCGGAGGGGAGGGCGGGTGCGGAAGCTGCGGCGCCATGAGGTGAAGGCTGTGTGGGTTTAGAGACTATGGAGTTGCCTACCTACTATACGAGACTATATGAATGAATACATTTTACCACTTCGACCTCATCTACTACCTACGATAACTCATCAGGGTAAAAAGATGCACATGAAAAAAATCATGCCTCGTGGCGGAATCGAACCGCCGATCTTCTCATGACACTAGGATACTAGTGAGACGCTATACCACTTAGCCAACAAGGCATTCAAAGGAAATGAACCAGATGTTGTTGACGGAGCGGCCAGAAATGGAGCCTATAGAGAATATCAGTTGCAAGACATCCCTTTCTACGTATGCAACACACCTTACCTAGGTAGGTAGGTATATACCATCTCCCGCATAAGTCAGTCGGCCCCCAATCCCTGAGGCAATGCGGATCCGGAAACGCCATATTGCACCTCACGGGATATACCTCCCACCTCACCTTGCTACCAGGTACGCAGGTCGTATTGCCAAGCCGTTGCCCGCAAACTCAATTACACACGATCAAACAGGACCGCCCGCTTCATCACCCAATGGCGACCTCGAAAAAGGTCAGCGAGTCGGCCTATCGCCCGGCGCTGATGCGAAAACAAGGGATGGCCGTATAAGTCATGCCACCCCCCCCCCCCCCCCCCTTTGGCCAGGGTTCACGGGAGGAAGCGTAGTCATTCTTTCCTACCATCTAGAAGATCCCAGCTCCTCAATCTCTAAATCCTCCACTCGACGCGCGATGCGTTAAACTGCGGATAAGGGGGAGCCCGGCTTTCTACCCGGGTATGTGAAGGACGGGTCGGTATCGCCGTGTCCCCCGCGGCTGCCGCTGGGATGGCATCAGACGAATGCCCCTGTTTCTTGATGTAAGCAGGTACTACGTAAAAGGTCCGGCCCTATATGCCGAGTGTTTGTTTATGGATTCCCGTCGAGAAGGGTGTATAAAACCTCGATTGTCTCTCTCCCTCGTTGACGACGTTACCTCGTGCTCATCACTCGCTCCTCCGCAGACTACACTCGTTTCACAGACCGGCACACCAGTCCAACTTCCACACTCGTTTCTCGTGTCTCTGCCGTTCCCGTTTCCCACAAAGCACGCAAGAGACCCATCTAGATGCGCACCTCAGCAGTCGTTGCCGCCGCCGTCGCCATGGCCGCCAACTCCAACGCCGACGCGGTCCCCTCCCACCCGTGGATCCCCCCCCAGGCCAACGACGTCCGTGGCCCCTGCCCGATGCTCAACTCGCTCGCCAACCACGGCTACCTGCCCCGTAGCGGCAAGGAGATCAGCATGGCGGACCTCATCGACGGGCTCGGGACGGCGCTGCACTTCAACGAGAGCCTCGTGCGCACGCTCGGCACGCCGGCGTTCGCAACGTCGACGACGGGTAACCCCAACACCTTCAACCTCAACGACACGGCCAAGCACGACGTCATCGAGCACGACGGCAGCATATCGCGCGCCGACTTCGCCGTGACGGGCGACGCAAAGACGTTCAACGAGACGGTCTGGGCCGAGACCAGGGGGTACCTCGAGGCCGGGGCGTCGGCGGACGGAAAGGTGGACTACAAGACCATGGCGGCGGCGCGCAGCAAGCGCATCGCGACGGCCAAGGCCACGAACCCGCAGTTCAACCTGACCACCAGCCAGGTAACCATATCCTTGGGCGAGTCGGCCGTGATCCTCGGCACCCTCGGGCAGAGCTACAGCGCGCCGGCAGCGCCGCTGGAGTGGATCAAGGCCGTCTTCGAGGAGGAGCGGCTGCCGTTCAGCGAGGGCTGGACAAGGTCTGAGACGGAGATCACCACCGCCGAGGTCCTGGGCCTGTCGCAGCTCATCGCCGCCAGCAGCACCTAGGGTTGCCCATAGTTATGCCGTAATAAGATCAACCCTCCATCCGTCTTGGACGTGTTCTGTCCCGGCCCAAGAAGCGCAGTGTGATGTTATCAAGGCGAAGCCTGCCCGAAGCTATAGCTGAGGCGTTCGACAGCTGACCCTTGGGCAGCCTGTCGAAATAGAGTAAACTGCATCTCGCTTTTGTTTCCGTAAAAGTATGTGGTGCATGTCGGCCTGTGCTTGGGGTCAAAAGGATGCCCCGTTGCATAATGGGCTCCTTTCCAGTATTATGAGCACTTATGCGCTTATGCAAAAGCATCGTGGCGCAAGCGCTGATCACCGCAAGCCATTAATTACCAGACGGCTTGGATGGCTTGTCGTCATCGTCCAAAGACGGTGTGTGGTGGCGGATAAATCAAAGCGACGGAGAAACGATGAAATGATGAGAAATGATGTACTCCGTACGGAGTATGGAAAGAGGGATTGATTAGCCCAGGATGGCAGGCAGGATGGAGCAGATGGCGTTTATCGGCCAGGGCACGCGACGCGGGGCATTTCCTCCGAGGCTACAGTGAGGTAGGTACGGGTACTGCTGTTCCAATAGTACCTACCAAGGTACTGCAGGCACGTAGATAGGTAGGTATCGCCTAGGTACCTAGGTAGGTACCTAATGTGGCAGGGGCATAGGCGGCGCTGCGGGACGGCACCGATCTGCGATCTGTTGTGGGCGGGCGGCATCATTCCCCACATCATGACGTTGGCGGGAACCATTGATGCTCCAGCCGCTGGGTGCAGTCAGATGTATCAATTGTTCCGTGAAGTCGCGAGCAGATACCCAGGCCGAGGCACCTGCTGTCTGCTGTGGTTTATGGAGTGGACGTGCAGGAGCTCAGCGGCAGGTACGGACGAGTGACGTCAAGTTGATCTCACAGCTTCTCGCCCATCTATGCTACCTACGTCAGTAGAGCAAGTTGACAGCTTCAATCTTTGGGAATCGTCGCTTTAAAGAAGCTCCTTCAGCCGCCTTCCTTCTAGAGATTGTCTTTAATCTTCATTACGTCTACGATACCCCAGAAGCAAACCATCACATCTTCTACAAACCTTCATTTCCATCATCAACCAATTCCTCTTCACCAACCAACTCAACTACGTACGACCAGCCATCATGCCTCGTGACGGAACCGGAAGATCTGACAACGCCATCGAGCCTGGCCACAACATTATCCACGGAGCCGGAGAGATCAAGGTGAGCCTCGTCCGCGCCGTCTGTTCGGGTGTGTTCACAAGCGCATAACTGATCCATCCGTTCCCAGGACCCCCACGTTGACCGCGCCGAAAAGACCGCAGAGCTCCCCGAGGGCGAGAAGGGTCTCGCTATCGATGGCCTGCCCGCCAGCGGCGGCTTGAGCGAACCCTACGCCCGCCATCCTACCGCTGGCCAGGGCAAAGGCAGCATCAACAAATAAGGTTACCGTCATATAATATGCGAACCTCGAGGAGTATCTTGTGGAGAGTGGGTGGGAGGCTGACAACTGGCCACCATGACTTGTTCCGTCGTTTGGTGGTGACTACAATGAGGTAGTCTAAACGAGAATATAAATTAATCCTTGCAACTCTTGGCTACATATCGTCATCATTTGACAAACATATGTTTATTTTTGTGTTGATCATTATATAGGCACATGAGTCGTAATGCTTATTTTGCATGGGTTTGTACCGCACTGAGCTAAATAGTGCTCTCGAATGTGCCTGAGATGCGGCATTCTGTCGACCGAAGTCGTTGGCCTCCTCGATATGCCTGCCAGGGAGGAGGGGGGTGGTCTCAGTGGCAACTGAGCATGGACTCCCGCCACTTCTCTTTAACAGCATCAACACACAGCGTGGACCAAAACCCCCCTCCTTCAGTAGCCCCGCCAGGTTTCCAGGAGAAAGTGCCGAGCTGCCGGCCCGGCGATGCGGTCGAGGAACGGGTATATTCCGAGCAGTGCGTACACTAGATCGTCGTCAGCCGTCGACGCTCCGTACCTCGCCACCAATGCATGGCGAGACGGGGAAAACAAACAATCAACTCACGTCGGATGATGGACTCCAACGACAGCCAGGAGCACGCCAGGAGGATACAGGTCCGCGGGAACTCCAAGACGCCGCAGATCACGAGGGCGAGGGCGAGGGCCTGGTCCCTCCTCAGGCTGTCCACGATCAAGCGGCCGTCCATCACGGATAAGGGGGGCTGTCGATGAGGATGGCGGGGGGGGGGGCAAGGGCAGAATCGGGTTCGCTCTGCGATTCGGGGGATGTGACGTTTTGAGCCCCCGTCCGGGGCCGTATGATGAAAGCAAAAGAGGCAGGGGAATTGCAAAAATGCCAGAGTCGCAGCGTCGGACGGGAAAAAATACGTCGTCGAGCTCAGTTCAACTCTCTTGGGATGAACTCAAAAAGGCGAATGTCTTGGCCGGCCGCTTCGCCCCCGCGAGCCTTCTCCAAGCTTCTGTTCCACGACACCAAACGGGACACGCCCGTCAAAAGGCACGCAAAGACTGAGACCAAAATAAAGAGGGCTACACATGTAAAGACTAATCAGAAACAAAGAAGAAGAAGAATAATAATAATAAAAGCTGCTAGCAATATGTGAAACTCCGATTCATGAGGTATTCGGAGCCATCATCACAGCCGCGCGGCTTCGTTGCAGCTGTGGAAACCGCCCGTTCCCCGAAAGCGGTTTTTTTTTGTCTATCCCATTCTTTCATCATCATCATCATGTCGAGAAACCGCCTGCCAAACCAAAACACACAGCCTCGAAACCCAGACGCAGAGCAGAACCGCCCCCCCCCCCCCCCCCATCACCTAGGCCTCAAAGACCAAGACGACGCCGTCGTCGCCGGCGGTGACGACCCTCTCCCCCGTCTGGCCCTGCACGAAGCCCAGCACGCCGCCGCCCTCGCCGTCGCCGCGGTGGCCCCGCCACTCCTTGACGAGACCCGAGTCCTGGGCGCGCAGGTCCCACCGCCGCACGACGCCGTCCATGCCGCACGTCGTGAGCAGCCAGCTGTCGCGGACAAACTCAACCTTGACGACGCTGAAGTCCTCGTGCGCGCCGGGCAGGCTGCGGCGCACGGCGAAGCGCCGCCCCGCGTCGAAGACGACGACGCTGCCGTCCACCGACCCGGCCGCCAGCAGCGTCGAGAACTGGCCCGGTCCGCCCGCCGCCGTCGTGAAGCTCAGCGCCTCGATGCTGTCCGACGCCGTCTGCAGCGCCGCGAGGATCTGCCCGCCCGCCGCCACGTCCGCGGCCGTCCGGCTCTTGCCGCCCTTGCCCGGCTGCGCGCTGCTCGCGAGCCGCGGCAGGCTGACGATGCGGATGGCGCCGCCGGCGCCGCCGACGGCCACCAGCGTGCCCTTGGGGTCGACGGCGACGCTGTACAGCCCGCCCTCCACCTCGAAGCGCTGGTCGTCGCCCGTCATGCTCACCGTCGTCTGGCCGTTGCTCTCGACGAGGCCCGCCGCCGCCGCCTCGCCCCAGACGTCCCACACGTACAGGCTCGAGTCCTCGGCGACGGTGCACAGCAGGTTGCCGTCGGGCGTCCAGGCGCCGGCGGTGACGGGCGCCTGGTGCAGCCAGTAGGTCTGGACGAGCTGCAGGGCGTTGGCCGGGTTGCCGCCGGCGGCGGCGATGTCGATGGTGTAGACCCAGACCGAGTTGTCGCTGGCGCCGATGGCGAAGGTGTTGGGGTACCGCGGAGACGGGCAGGGGGCGATCCAGTTGACCTCGGGCACCTCCTGGGCCTCGGCGATGAACTTTATCTGGACGCTGGCGGCCTCGGCGGTGGGCGAGTTGACGCGCAGGGCGTGGACGCGGAGCTTGCCGTCCATGCCGCCGCTGACGAGGAAGTCGCCGCGCGGCAGGGTGAAGGCGAGGGCGTTGATGGAGTCGGTGTGGCCGTCGATGGCGTAGATGCTCTCGAGGGCGGTGCTCTGCGGCTGCGCGGCGTCGCCCGAGTACGAGGCCGGCAGGACGGGGCGGGAGGCGGCGGCGGCGGTGGAGATGAGGTAGCCCTTGCCGGGGGCGTCGTCGCCCTCGCCCTCGGAGCCGCCCGTGGCGATCAGCGTCGGGTGCACGGGGTGCTGGGCTATGGCGAAGACGGAGTCCTTGTGGCCGTCGAAGTAGGCGACCGAGTCGTTCTGCAGGTTGATCTCTTCGTTCTCGTCGTCCGAGTCCATGGGCACGTCCTCCTCGTCGACCTCGACCTCCTCGCCGACCTCGTCGGCCTCGAGCATCTCGGGCTCCGACTCATGGCCGTCATCCTGGGGAGTGTTGTTCTTGCTGTCCTTGGGGGCGGACATGTTTTCTGTGTGTCTCTTGGTCTCTATGTATATATATATATATATATATATATATGGTTTTCTCCTTCTTCGCGATGTCCGGGTTGCTTTGCGTGCGCGCAGGTGGCTCCGCACTTATTCGAGGTAATGCGCCTGCTCAAATTGTCTGTTTTTTTCTCGTGAGCGGTGCTTGGTATGGCGTCGAACGGAAAAGGGGGGGTGGGGAGGAATAGCTGGTTATTGTATCGTTTCCGTATTATGTAGGAGCGGCAGCCGAGAGAAGGACTGCTTTATTAATCGTCAAAGGGTGTTCTGGGTGCTTGATAAGCAGGATGGCAACGCCGCTGCAGCGAGATTGAATTTTTTTTTTTGCTGGTCGGATGGCGGGGTGGCGGGGTAGTTTTCCTCCGTCCAGAAACCGCAGGCGGTGTACGTACATACACATAAGCAGCTTGGTTGCTCCCCTCGTCGTATTTCCGTCCTCTTCCACACCGGAACGGGGTTGGTTTTCCTGCTTACATCGATTGCATCGCATCCTCCTGTCGGCTTTTGCGTCCATGGGAGACGGTCACCGGCTTGACTCGTCTCTTCCTGTATCGTCAAGGTTGCCAGCAGCGGAAGTGCAGCTGCGCATATGGCAGACATCTAGGTTTCTTTTGGATTTATGCGCTCTTTATAAAATCATGTCTACATTTACGAATGTCGCGAACAAATGGTCTGCACCGGCGCATCCCGTCTTTATACCGTTACGCCTCTCCATGAAAAATGGGCATCGTAACGCCCTCCACGCTGGTGTGAACGAGGCCTCCGGCGGCAATGATATATCCAACTCTCAAGCAGTCTCTCTTCATTACCCCCCCCCCCCCCCCCCTTAGCATCTCGCAGTTCGTCTTTCGGTGTCGTATAAACCGTCCAGCGCCCCCTCCTGCTACCTCCGGCCGTTATCCGCGGGCAGCTCCGTCAGCCCCTCCCCGGTCCCCAGCTCTGCCACATGCGTCGGGTGCGCCCACCCCGGGTTCGCCAACACCTTCTCGTTGCTGTTGTTGTTGTAGTACTCCCCGACGCCCGTACCCGTCATCTCTTGCACCGGCGGGGGATGCTGGTGCTGGTGCTGGTACGCGTACGCGTACGTGCTCTGCGTGCTGCCCATCGGCGACTGTCCGTCCATCTCGGGCGCCGTCGGTGTCGTGTCGATGGGCTTCACGCCCGCGTACCGGTGCTTCCGCCGCCTCCACCACAAGAAGAGGCCCACGAACGCCGCGATCAGAACGACTGGCACGACGACCGCGACGCCGATGATGGCGCCCGTGCCCAAGCCGCCGCCGCCGTCGCCGTCGTCGCCGGTGGGGGTGGGAGTGGTGCCCGTTCCGGTTGTAGTTGCCGTCCCCGTCCCCGTCCCCGTCGTGGCCGTCGCCGAAGTCGTCGCTGCGGACGTCGTCTTGGGCACGAGGTCGCTCTCCTGGTACACCATCCTGATACCCCACGCGTTCACGCCGTCACGGTTCCTCATCGTCACGGCCTGCGTGGCCACGGTGCCGTCGTCCGTCCGCGTGATGTCGACGACGGTGGCGGGGCCGGCCATCCACGTGCAGAACTGCGTCTCCCAGACGCCCGCGAGCGTCATGTCGTCCTCGACGCAGGACAGCGTCATGTCGCCGCGGTAGGGGCAGCAGGTGACGGTGGTGATGGAGCGGACGCCGCCGTTGCGCGAGCACTGCGGCTGGGCGGTGTAGCCCGTCGGGCAGGCGGTGCCGGGGGAGTAGAAGGCCGTGCTGGCGCCGTTGAACTTGTTGGGCAGGCATTTCTGGTCGTTGTCGATGGCGTAGACATTGTTTGTGAGGTAGATGCCGGCGCACGAGGCCGCAGGCGGTGAGAAGTCGGCGGTTGGGAGGGGGTTTTCCGGAAATATCGACGCAATGTACGTCGTTTTTGTTGAAGAAGCCATCTTTGAAAGCGGACGAGGGCGTACGCGTAGGCCGTGGAAGGACTGCGGAGGAGGGGGAGAGGAACCAGGGCCCGTCTGGTGGTGGGCGATGTAGCGGCAGGAACGAGGCTTCCGTGTAAGAGGCCTATAGAGTATCAAGGTACGGGGTGTCGCGCCAAGACAGACAAGTCGTGTGACGATGAGGCTATTCGCAACGACCCGAGACGACAAGTCGAGACGCCAGTTCTGGGTAAAAGGAGCAAAAGAGAGAAGAAGAGGGGGATCAGAGCACGGCAAGCAGGGGACACGAGAGGCGGCGTGCTTTTTCACAGAATCCTTCCAGCTCACACCGTCTCAGGGGGGCCGACGAGTCCGCGCCAACCATTCAGACGGTCTCAATCCAACACCTTGGCAGCTTAGCCCCCCATGTCTGCTGCCCCATGACGCGAGACAAAATGAAAAAAGAAAAAAGAAGGAATTCGGCTAGACACACAGACAGTCGGGGGCAGGGGTCGGGGTCGGCCATGTAGAGATCTCCCAGGCACGCCAGGCAACAGGAAAAAGCACAAAGCTAGGATGCGACGCTAATTAGAGAGAAGTAACCTTATTATGTCGAGTATTAGGCATGATACCTGTGCCGTGTTTTTCCAAGTGTGTATTTGACATTGCGTACCTGTGCGACCTTAAGGGGGACCGCCTTGCCTAGTACCTTAGTAAATTAAAGAGAAGGGGGAATCAGGACCAAACAAATTCCCATCGCTGTATCCGTACAAGCGCCGACAAGTGCTGCTGCGGAGTCTCAGCGATGCAGTCGCGATCCTTCGGCAGGGATACCGAACCAGGGTTCGGCTTACGGGAGTGGACACATTTGTCGCGGCCTGGCTGGGCTGCGGGCGGAAGCTGAACCACGTTGTTGTCACTGAGCATCCATCCTCTTGCTGCTAGTTCATACCTGTCGATGGCCGCAGTCAGCTGTTGTAGTAAGGGGGCGGTGCCTGACACCATTGGAGCGTGAGTGAGGCTCGTCTCCCAGACGCAATCCCAGGCAGAGCAACTTCCACGCTGGCCGACTCTTCCGTCCAGGGCGCCTAATGGGCTTTGGCTTCGTGGTCCAGATCGTCCACAGGTACATGATAGTACAGCAGTGCGGTCAACAAATTGGATGCATCCAGCCGTCTTGTTCTCGCCCCACCGATGCAATGATGGAGTGTCGGGCGGTTCGATTCGGCGAGGTCGCTCGGTGGGATTGAAGCAGTTCGTCTATCCGTACCTGAGGTACTTTGTAAGGCAACCGTCTGGTGGAAGACAAGCCGGGTTCGTCCAACGCCCCTCCTCGAGGACCGAACCAACATTATAGAGAGGAACGACTTGGCGGTCCCTCGTCCGTTCGATGCCATTTGGTGTTCGATACGGAGTATGGGCAGCTGGCTTCGCCCGTGGAACGCGGGACGCTGGACGAGCCCCTCGCCGAATCAACCGGGATCTCGGTCCTTCCAATCCCTCAACACTCAACGCCCCCGACCCTCCCTTTGGCTGGCTGTTCGGATTTTCCCCACAACATGTTCAGCGCACTTGCGTATCCAAATGTCGTTGTAATTTCGCTGTCGATCGCCGTTTGCCCATGGGCCCCGGCCACCACGCCCAGTCCATATCAGTGTACTCCGTACGATAGTCCGAGATAACGGGCGTTATTCCCGCGCCTTCGTGGTCTAAATGGCTCTCATTGTCAGGACGACTTCCACTTCCACCGCTAGGCACCCAGACCACCAAGTGTGGCCGGTTCATTCTCCGTCCCCGTTCACAACTCCAACGACACAAACTGCCCCTCGTCCCCGGCCAGCTCGACCGCGACGCCGCCCTCGGCAGCCTTGGCGAACCCGTCGGACAGCCAGTTCCTCACCATCTGCAGCCCGATCTCGGGCTGGTCCAGCGGCACCATGTGCCCCGCCTTCTCGACCGTCACGAAGGCGAGCCGGGTCTCCCTGCCGCCGCCCCTCGCGGGCTTCGACACCTGCTTCCACCTGCCCGCGCGCACGCTCTCGCCGCCCTTGGCCGCGAACCAGGGCACGAGCTCCCTGGCGTTGAACTCGACCTGCCCGGCCCACGACAGCCTGTTGGTCCACCGGACGTTGCCCGCCGTGTTGCACACGAGGTCGAGGTCGCCGTTGTAGATGAGCACGTCGACGCCCGACTCGAGCGCGTACTTGACGTCCGCCTCGGCCGTGGTCGCCGTGTCGCCCGCGAGCTCGAACGCGCGGTTGACGTCCCACGAGACGAGGCTGAAGTTGCGGCCGACCCACGCCGGCATCTCGAGCGCGGCCCGGACCCGCTCCGAGTTGACGTACGTCTCGATGCCCTCGCCGGCGCCGTAGCAGATGTTCTCCATCTCGCACGGCCGCGTGATGTCGAACGGGTTCCGCCCGCCCGTCTTGACGTCCTGGAAGTACAGCATGTCGATGTTGTCGAAGCAGAAGCCGCCCGCGGCGTGGCAGATGACGGGGTCCGGGTACTTGTAGCACGCCTCCTGAAGGTACATGCACCGCGGCAGCGCGGCGGCCATCTTGGCGCAGCTGCTGGCGTTGAAGACGGGCTCGGGCACGCCGGGCTTCGTCGTGCACAGCGTGTCGTAGTAGCCCCAGGTCGAGTCGGCGGGCGAGACGTCGCCGTTGCCGATCAGCACCGACGCCAGCGGCACCTTGAAGTCGGGGGCCGGGGACCCCGTGTTGTACCGCACGATCTCGGCGGCGAGCGCCGGGATGTAGTGGCCGCCGTAGCTCTCGCCGAGGATGTGGAAGGGCCGGGCGGCCAGGTGCGGGAAAGCCTTGTAGAAGATGCGGAGGAAGATGTTCATGTCCTCGGCGGCCGTATAGGACGTATCGGGCGGCGTGACGCCCTTGTCGAAGTAGGAGAGCCCCGTTCCCGCAGGCTGGTCCACAAAGATCATGGACGAGTTGCTGTTCCAGGCATAGGGGTTGTGAACGGTGCCCGTGCCGTTGTCGTTGATCAGGCAGGGACCCAATTCAAGCATGAGGCCTAGTCCTCAGGTCAGGTCGGCTCCCCTCCCCCTGCTATTGAGAACCAAGCCGATGAGATGAGGGGTTTACTTACCAACGAGGCCACTGCCACCCGGGCCGCCCGTCATCCACAGACTGAGAGGATCCTTCTCCGGGTCATTCAGACTCTCAAAGTACCCTATCAAGAGTCATTTTTTTTTCTTTTTAGCAACAGAGGTCCGGAACTGCCATGCAACGCAGCCACTTACAAAAGAACAGATGTTTGCCGCCAGTATCCAGCCAGCCGGTCCACTGCTTCGAGCCCGCATTGCAGATCTCGTCGCTCTGCTCCTTGATGCGGATTGCATGGTGCGGGTGTTCGGGGGTCGAAAAGGTGGTGAACTCGGGCGACTCGACGTCCTCCTGCGTCGCGACCGCGTGTGAGATTCCCGTGAACAGAGCGAGCCCGGGGACCGCCAGGGACGTGAGCCGGACCATATCCGTTGACGTTATCCGCCGATTAGGGTCACAAGGGAGAAAGTACACAAGCAATCGATGGGAAGCGGCAAAGCGAGCCGTTGTCTTGACAAAACGATGAAGATTTCAGTGTCAAGAGGATACGAAACTCAGGCACCCTTTGCTGGCGTTTTGTACTGGAAACTTTGAAGGATTGAGGGGCACAGCATCCCGATTAGGAAGGCCGCGTACCACGCAGTCGCCTCTCCCGCCAACCCTCGTATCGGCGCCGTGAGGTCAAGCGAGCCAATGCGTGTCTTACACACATCCATGGCATAGGGGCGCATTCTTCAGTCAATAATCAGCTTTGAAAGCCGAAGGGCCATGCATTGCGAGACGATAGCACGGAGAGGCCACACCACCTGCATCCAAAAGCAAGAAACACGGCACCGATGGCATTCCGTAGAAGCATCCAGTTTACTACAATGAACCCGGCACTCCTTCCCTTTAGGTTTCCTGTTACTTCCCTATACTTCCTGGATATCGTTTTCTTCATGGCATTTGCTATGTAAACGAGGGTATCGTGCAACCACAACTCCGAACCGCGGCATTCCTTCTCTCTCCGTCATCCATGCGAGCATCGTTTCTCAAGCCGTTTCTCAAACACACACCGCACACACACACACACACACTCTCTCTCTGTCTCTCTCTCCAATCAGGACGAAATCGTCTCCTTGCCTCCGTCCTTCTTCTCCGGTGTGACGGCGCCGGAGCTCGTCTTCTCCGTGACCTCCTGCTCGCCGTGCGTGACGGTGGTGCTGTGGCGCGTCGGCTTCTTACCGGACACCATCGACTTGACGGTGTGGATGAGCGTCGCGCGGCCCTCGAATATGGGATAAAGGCCGACGGCGAAGAAGGAGCAGAAGATCCAGAGGATGCCGACCACGACCCAGCCGGTGAAGAAGGGCTTGCTGAAGATGTAGCCGGAGCCGTACATGGGCATCGGCCACAGGATGAGCATCGCGATGGTCCTGGCCCACTGTTAGCATTCCATCAGGAATGAGAAAAAGATGGAAAGAAAAGAGGGAGATTCGGCATCGGCAACTTACATAAAGACCGTCATGGAGATGGATATCTTGAACGCGCGAGACAACATGGCCTGTTCCCGCTCAAAGTCCGCCTGCGACTCGTGGTGTCCTTGAACCTCCTCCAGATCCAGGCCGGCCGCGCTGGCCAGGTCGTGGTCGTCGCCCCTGCGGATCGCCATCATCGACTGCCAGTCGTACTTGTCGATGCCAAAGACGAGCGTGAATATGGGGATCAGCACGAGCGGGGAGAGCAGGGCGATGACGTTGCCGGCCAGCATCGGGCTGTTGGAGCCCGTGCACGCCACGTCGAGGACGCCGCACGTCTTCTTGGACGTGACGAGCCAGCCGACGATGGCAAAGACGGTGCCGATGATGGGCGAGAGCGTCGCCGCCCACTTGTTCTGGCCCTTCCAGACGAGGGCCAGGGTGGCGGGGAGCACGGCGGCGGAGATGAGGACGCCCATGAGCAGGTAGAGGTATCCCATCGAGATGCCGTTGTAGTAGAGGCCTACAGAGACAGAGCTGATTACGATGGCGTACACGACGACGACGACGTGGGACATGTAAATGAGGCGCTTGCCGCTGGCGTCGGGCTTGAAGTAGGTCCGGTAGATGTCATAGGTGAAGATTGAGGAGACGGCGATGAGCTCGGCAGACGAGGCGGAGGTGACGGCCATGAAGATCATCAGCAGGGTCGCCGCGGCGCCGCCCTTGCCGAGGAGGGCGACCGCGGCGTAGGGGAGGGCCAGGCCGGCGGAAACCTCGGCGTCGGTCATGCGGTCGGGGAAGGTCGGGAAGCGAGGGCTCGACTCGAGGGCCAGGGCCGAGAGGCCCATGGTCGTGGCCGTCAGCCAGGGGATGGCGAACCACGAGAGGCCGCCGATGATGTAGCCGGGGAGGGCATGGACGGGCGACGCGGCGATTGCCTTGTTGTAGTAGCCGTTGTCCAGGAAGACGGTGCCAAAGTTGCCCACTGTTCACGTTAGAAAACCTCGGACGCCCGAAACGGCGGCGGTGGCGGCCAGGACCCCGGATCACTCACCAATGTTGATGACAAAGAACTCGACGCCACCCTGCGACCTCATCGTCAGGTAGGAGCCCTCGGCATTACCCGAGACGGGGTGTCTGAGGGCGGCCTCGACAAGGAGGTCGTAGACCTTGGAGGGACTGCCGAGCACGTCGGAGTTGGCGTACGTCGTCAAGGAGAAGATGATGATGATGATGAGCATGATAAAGGTGTGGACCCAATCAGTGAGGAAGGTTGCTTTCAGTCCTCCGACGAGCGTGTAGGCGACAACGCCGACGGGAAGCAGGTAAATTGCGGCGACGGTGTGCCTGAAAAGTTCAAGGGGTCAGTCAACCTCCCCATGCTGCTGTAAATCTGGACCGGACTGTCGTGACTTACATTCCCGTCAGTGCGTTGACGGTCGCCGCGCCACCCACGATCAACATCAGGGTGACCAGGATGTTGGTCATCAGACCGAAGACGATGAAGACAAGGTGCGTGGCCGTGCCGTACCTCGCCTTGATGACCTCGAGGAAGGTATGAGCATTGGGCGCCCTGCGCTTGAGCTCAATGGCGAGCGTCGCGAAGAGGAGAATCTGGACAGTGGCGCCCGAGGCGTACCAGAACGGGCCAGAGACGCCGTACCGGTAGCAAACGCCGGAGGACTGGAGGAGGGTGGCGGCCCATGTCCATGACGAGACGACCGCGGAGCCGACGAGGCCGGACTTGACCGTCCTGCCGGCTGTGGTGAAGTTCTCGGAAGTCTGCAGCTCCCTGTTGTATCGCTTGAGGACGTAGGTGGTGGCAATCTATGACGGGATCAACACAAGGACAAACCAACAGCGGGCACACTTTCAGGGGTGGCCTACCATGCCAATGGCGAAGAGCAAGCCCAGGCCGAGGACAATGCCGTAGCCGACGCCCTGGCTGAGAGCTGCGGTTACCATTTTGGCCCAATTCGTCGGGAAATCGGACTATGGTTGAACGTTGTGGCGGAGCGCACCTGCGGACTTGACCTCTGGATCCCGGCATGACGGGCCTGGGATCACGGAGCTATATGTATGCACTCGGTTATCCCAAGCAGGTAGACCAGCTGGCCGGCGGCAGCATCGACTGCGGAATGCTATCCTACGGCTATCGGAGCCTCAGCTGCCGGGTCGCACAAAGGCGTGGTTCTGGCCCCCACCCAGGTCTGGAGATACCGCCGCCGAGCAGTAGCATCAGAGATGGGGGTTCATGCATGGTTAGGCCCAGTATTCTGAAATTGTAAAAGCACCTTGATTCTCAGGCTTGATGCGAAGCTTCTGAAAGGCAGAATGGTATACCGATGTCCCTAGCCGCACAGCCATCCACAAGCCTCCGGCATGCAGGTCAGAGATAAGGCCGAAATTTAATCAGTCATAGAAATGGCGTTGGGGCTTGCTGCCGTGTGCATCCTTCCGGGCCAATGGCATTGAACCGTTTCTGACAAACGTTTGGCGATCTGCAGCCACTCGGGTGTCAGACGGGTGCTTATTCGAGGTATTAGCGTCCCTTTTTTTTTTTGGTCCAAGGGGACCCTGCTTGATACGGTGGGACGAGATTTTGGCCGAGA
The DNA here is from genome assembly GCA_019425465.1 of Colletotrichum falcatum. Classification (NCBI taxonomy): domain Eukaryota; kingdom Fungi; phylum Ascomycota; class Sordariomycetes; order Glomerellales; family Glomerellaceae; genus Colletotrichum; species Colletotrichum falcatum. Next base: position 261,563 of record SWKJ01000068.1, on the reverse strand, counting down.
GGATGCTACCTACACCTCTTTCTGACTCGTTTTGAAAGAAATGTTGGTTGATCAGTACAGAGTCTGTATATAAGCGTGGGTGGATGCTTCTCCTCGCTGACGACCAGAGGTGAGCCAGAACATCTAGTCTGACCCGAGACACAGTCAGTGGCTGCTCCGATTGGGTCACAGACAGGTATAATGCAGAGAGCGACACACCTTTGGAAATCGACAGAGTAAAGGCTGGAGATGTCGTCCCCAGATGGAATCAGAGCTCAAAGGTGCGAGGATCGGTCACGGTAACGCCGAGGTGGAGACGGCCGGCGGCCAAGAAATGATAAGGGGAATGAGAGAGAGGGTCGACGGGTAGGCCATACCCATCGATATCGTCGCCGTTTGACATGAATCTTCGAATTGAGGTTGCAAATCTTTTGCGGTCTTTATCAGCCCAGAGGACGGGCAGACAGACGGACAGACAGGGGGGCAGAGATAAGGAAACGCCATGCGTGTGGGTGGCGTGGAGAGGAAAGAACACAGGGGTGTGTGCACGGACCGTTGGTGATTGAGATCTCCGCAGAAGCTTAGCTTAGTCGTCTTCCCTTCTCGTCTTGGTGTGTGTTGTCGAGGTGCCGATAAGAGGTGAAGAGACCCAAAGCCACTTTTGGCAACCGTTTCTGTCTGTCTGGTCAAGCTTTTGCAAAGCCTTTTTTTCCAAGACATGAATGAACCAAGACGAACACCGACCCCGCCGTGAGGTCTTCCTTGGCCACCTTGCTGCTTCCACGCTCGCCTAGGTAAGCTTGTGGGGGCGACTTTCGACATGCAACTTGGCCACACGACGGAAAGGAATGTCACCACCCGCTTGGGCTCACAAGTCCCATCATGTCTTGATGTAATCTTACATCGTAGTCTTTCCCCCGCCCTCCACGCCAAGGCAAAGGAGTCTCATGTCAGCGCCGTCCCCCATGGCGCTAGATTGACAAGCCGATATATCAGAGTCCCAATCACAGCAAAGAAAACATATTACGGTCGTTGATCGACGTCCTGCTTCGGGGTCATTCACGGCATTAAAATTTCAATTTCCGAAGCAGCAACACCACAAACGTATATACAGGATAGTTTTGCCCCACGCATGGCGTAGTAGAGACTTCGTGCTCGACGGTCTGGGGCATCGACATCCCTCGTAGCTGTACAATCTGCCCACGTCACAGCTCCCATCCACAGTGTGCCTCTCATCTTCTGGAAGCGTTCAAGCCATTCGGCCGATGAGCCTTGCGATGACGTACGCCTGGCATCCCCTGTAGAACCCCTTCTCGTCCCCCTCTCGAGAATATTCGAGACAGTATCCGTATTACCAGCTCCATATTTGACGAAAATCGGGGTTCATCCCCTTCCTTTGTCAGCTCTTGGAAGATATGTAATAACTTGAATGCGGCGGTTATCTTGTCAACTGCTGAGTCTAGGATTTTGTCCGGCCTAGATCGTGGGCATCCCTCTTCACATTTGTCAGTCAGCCCGAGCCGGTCAAGTCTAGATTGCTCCAAGAGACCCGGATAACTGCAATGAATATTGAACCCAGGGATCCAAAATCGCGGTCCTTGTGGTATCAGGTGCGAATCTCACTGCTGTTTAGAGGTTAAGATCGAGGATGGGCGTCGGGGGGACATACCCGGATTGGGGAGAGAGTTTGAGCAACACGTCTGCTTGTGATCCGCTGTCGGACTTATGTGGAATAAGGTCGGCGTGGTAACCCCGGGATTGAAAGGTTCTCAGTCGGGACGACATCATCCGCGCAAGAGCCAGCGACTCAAGCATCCAAGGCCTGTCCCCTTCAATCCTGTGGTCGCGTACCTCCTCAACCCCACGACCCTGTCCTCTATACCGCCTTGCAAAGTTCCGTCTCAGTGCATGTTCAAACCTCGCCTGCGGCCGGGAGCCCCACGCCCGTATCCCAGCCAGGCTTCCCAGGCAGGAATCAATCGAGAACTCAGAAGCCGCAAACATGCCCTATGGGGGTTCGTCACTGGCCTTCCGACTCGGCCATATCAATCTAACCCCCTCGAATGCTTCTAAGCCCTTATCAGACGCAGAAGTCTGAGAAGGTCACCCAGCCCTGCTGCGGGCCGTCCGATTCACGACGCCGCCGACCGTCCCCCGTTCCTGCGCCCGTCACCGTCTCTCCGTTAATCTGTAGGGCAGAGGCTTGCGGCTTGCTCCGGCCCGCGGATGCGGTCTAGATGGTCGAGATGCGTGGAATCTCGGGGACATAGAGTATACTACTTACTGACAGAAGCCTACTTAGAGACTGGCCTCTAGTCTTACAATGAAGATGATCATTTTCCACACCTCCCTTTACCCCTTTATTCACCGTCCTCTATAGCTGCATATTGTAGCCCAGATATCGGACAACTTCCCAAAAGCCCCGTAAACCCGTCGATGTCACCGTGAACTCCCCCATTCTCCATCCCATGTATTTGCCGTTACTGTCCGAGAACCCCCTATATCGATATCAACAAGTCGCAGGTTGACTGGGAACCACGATCTTCGCCTTCAGAAACCTTCTTACGGCCCTCCCATCATCCGAACTCAACACACGAACCATCGAGTGGCGGGTGCGCGTGAGCAAAGGAGGGGCGTCCCGTCCAGATAGACAGCAAACCGCCTCCTCTCGGATACAAACCGAGGGCCTCTGTCATTGTGTAGAAATAAATCCCAAATGCCTCGTTCGGTAAACCAGAGTTTACCCGGCGGCTGCGTTTGTTCGTTCCCACAATCCTCCCGCTGCTTCGGGACGGGAAAGTCCTTCGCAACCAATGACAGCACACAAATCGCCGCTTCGAGTCCATCGTTACACACGACGGCCAAGCCGCCGAGACATTACAGCGATAAACGGCACAACAAAGGGGAACTGGGAAACAGCTGCGCTTGTCCAGGCGCACTTTTCTCGTCCAGAACTCGAGGATTTCTGCGTGCCAGGGGATGGGATAGAAAACACACAACCCAAGAGCATCACCAGTGCCGTTTCCTAGTCGATGTCACCAAAATGTCCAGAAGAGTTGCGAGAACCATGATGCGGTCACATTGAACAGCCTCCCTAAACCGAAACGAAGACCAAGTCAAAAATAGAACCATAGGTACAAAGAGCCAGAAAAGAAAAGGTGAAAAAAAATAAGGCATGAACAATGTGTCCCGGCCGTCTGGCAGATCCGTCAAAAGCCCTCAAGTGAAGACGTGAGGAGATTGCCACGACGGCTAGACCAAGAATCGAAGAAGTGCTGTTTCATTTGTGGGTTGGTTCCTTTTCCCCAACGTTTTGTCATTCCACGCCAGGTCCGTAAATGCATCATCATCAATGTCCAGTGTCCCTGAAACATGTTCCTGGCCACCAAGAGAAGATTGGGCTGCCTACCCATTGCTCGCAAGTGCCGAATGAAACTTGGTATGAAAAATGTATCCATGCCATTCATGGGCGAACAAATGGCCCCACTCAAAGGGTCCCGGAAACCGGGACAAGGAGATCGATAAAGTCAAGCGATCTCCCTCTAAGGTACAGCGGTAGAATTGAAATCGAGAAAAATAAAAAATAAAAGGGTTCGCTAGGGCGATGAAACATATCCACACTCGTGCCCAGTGGCCATGCCGTAAACCAAGGCAGAGGCATGCTTGAGGCAGTCAGGAAGGAATGGGTGCAAGCGTAGTTCATCAGGTTCATCCCCCGAAGAGGCTCGAAGACTCTTCGCGCCGCTTACTAAACGTAAACGCTAGCTGCATTGCGAGGAGGCAGGACGTTCTGGGCGAAGCTGCCGATGACGTTACCTGAGCCAAGTTAGCGCGTTGATAGAGACCTGAGACCAGATAGCAATACTTACCCTGGGCCTTGTAGTTGCAGACGGTAAACCAGGTGCCAATGGAGCTCAGGGTACCGGCAGGGCAGTAGGTAACGCCGCAGCCAATCTTGGTGGAGTCAACCCAGATCATCTGGGAGAAATGACCCCATGCGAGGAAGTTGGACATGTCAAGGTTGAGCAGTCCGTAGCCGGGGTAAAGGTTGATCTCGCCGTTGTACCACTGATCGGTAATGGCACGCTGGGCAGCCTTGGCCTCACCGAGATTCTCCGATCCAGTGGCACCCCACATGGCAAGGTTCTGGCCGTAGCCGCCACCACCAGTCGTCCTGATCAGATGTTAGTAGTTGATCGAGGGAGACCGGTACTGATGTTGGCTCTCAACTTACATATCATGTTCAAAGACACAGGTCTTGGAGGTGATGAGGGCATAGCTGGCCAGGTCGCTGTCCCAGCTTACAGCAGGGGCGGAATGGTTGGAACGGTGGAGGTTGTGAGTGTTGACACAGGTGCTCGCGAGGTCATCGGTAGCAGGGGCAGGAGCGGGAGCCGGAGCCGGAGCCGGAGCCGGAGAGGGGCTAGGGGCAGCCTGCGTGGTCTCGACAACGACAGGAGCAGGGGCAGGAGCGTACTCGACAGGTGCGACAACCGGCTCGGGGGTCGGAGTGGGCGTCGGGGTCGGAGTGGGCTTAGGAGTGTTGGAGGGAATGATCTGAAAGATGGGCGCGGGTACTGGCTCAGGCGACTTCTCCACCTTGGGAACGGAGACGGGCGCCTTGTAGAAAGCGGCCGGGGGGTCGACGGAGTAGGGGTAGGAGTAGGCTCCATACCCTCAGTAACGGTGACGGTCACGTAGGTGATGTCTACGACGGTCTTCAAGAAACGGGGGTTGATGGCGGCACCCATGGCCATGACGGCGCCGGTAGCGACAAGAACGGCGGAGGACTTCATTTTCAAGGTCGGATCAAGTTGGTATCGATGAAAGTGAAGGTCTGGAAAGTTGGTTAGCTTCGCCCGCGAAGATTGCTGTGCACGAGTGAAGGTCGACTGGCGCCTGATGAGAGAAGAGAGTGTAATGAGGCAGGGTGAGATGACATCTCGAGCAAGACCCGAAGGACATCATGCGCATATATGTCTTTCGCGGGTGTAGGGGGAGCGTGAAATGTTTGGATTGCCCAGGCCAGGAATGAGCCCCGGTTGACACAGCCGGATGGACCATCAAGTCCGTTGTTCGACCGCGTGAGTCAAATTACACGTGATAGGTGAGACAATAGACAAAGGCCATTGTTGATGGAGGGGCAGCTCGAGTCGTGCTGGAATGCGTTTGTCTCGCGGAAGGCGTCCCAAACAATGCCATTCACGCGCGAGGAATGCAGACATGGCGCGAAAAGCGGGGGGAATGTCCAAATCGGCGCCACTCACCTTTTGATACGGTTGCCCGATGATGTCTTGGAATGATCCGCGGAATATGGAACTCAGAGATGGGGATCTTGAACAATAGGTTGTTTGCGATGGGGGGTACTCGAGAGTGGTTGGCCAAGGCAGATCAGATATAATCCCGTGAGGTGGTTCTCAGAGCCAGCTGTGTGTGGGTGATGCAGCACTGCTGATACGGTTCCGTCTAGGACCTTGTGGTGATGTGTAATGAGTGTGGTTGAACAACGCTGCTGTTGTTCAAGTTGGAAGGTCGGACGAGGGACTCGTAAATTCCTTTTTGTCAAAAAAAGAACTCTCGTGAAAAGGGTTGCGAAGGAGTGACAAGAAGCTGGTGCTTGTTGGGTAGGTAGAGAACGTGGAGATCAAGCCGCTGCCCCGAAAAGGAATGTCGGTGGCCTATCCTTCTATCCTGGAAGGTTGAGGGTGAAGGGAAAAGAGGGGATTCGAGGTCTCGACCTGGAGGCAGCGTGATTGGTTTTAAAAGAATGGACGGTGTCAAAAACGACACGATGGCGACCGAGGCCGAGGCGCAAGAAAGAAGGGGGGGGGCGTGAAGGGGAACGAAATCAGTGATCTCCTGGATGTGGTGAAGCAGGGAGAGACAAGGCGCTCTAGATGGCGACGGTGAGCTACTAAAAGGGAACGGACAGGGCGAGGGAAACCCGCGCGAGTGGGATTGCGGGACTGGGCGGGATAGTTTGAGCGTGAGTTCAGTTGAAGGCTAGCGGGGACAAGGGGTGAAGGATCCTGGACGGCCGGGGTGTGCTGACGCTGTTGGGGCGCGGGGCGGTGCGTGTGTGTGCGCCGGACCGTGAATGGCGCTGGGCTGGTTTCTGTTGCTTCTGTTCTGCGCTGATGAAGCAAGGGTGAGCGGGAGCTCAGGCGGGTGTGGAAGCGGGACTACTAGGTATGGGCGTGGACTGTGGACCGGGGCAGGCGTGTGGAGAGAGGCGTGGTATTTGCGAGGAGGAGAAAACGCGGACGGAAGGGATGACGGGAATGCAATACGAAGCCTATAAAACGATATAAACTTGGTATCGACGATATGCTGATGGCATCCACGGCAGCTGAGCGGGGGAAAGAGTGATGAGGGTCGAGGGGAGGCAACAGTGCAGGGTCGGAAAAGAAAAAAGTGCACAAAAAAGGTGAAGGCTATTTGGATTGCGGGGGATTTGCAACTGAGGGAGGGAGCTGTGTAAGAATTCGTGTGCTATCCGGGAATCTGCAAAGGTCAGGCAGGTACGAATACGTATCCGTACGTGTAAGTGAAAGGTGAAAGGCGTGGTGGATTCGATTCGAAATTGGATCGAGGGAAGGGGGTGACTGTATCGCCGGCGTGTCGCCGAATCGGTACGTGCCTACCTACCTGCTATTCCCAACGTACTATGTAGAAGCACTGGATGGAGGAAGGACCACCCTGGGAACATGGCTTATGCAAACAGTCTGTCCTTCCCTCTTCACATTTGACTGTTTGTTGCATAACCACTTGGGTCGGGAGGACACGAGGAAGAGGAATCGCGGTTCGTCTCATGACGCGGCAGGTGCTACTCTGTCGGTGGTGATTGGGATGCGAGTGAAAAACAACAAGTGTTCCGAGGACAGTCTGCACCAGCATCAGCTTCCGTGTCAACATCAAAAATAGCCCTGTCGTCGCTGGATTCTCAGCTCGTCTCATTTCATCAGCCCAACCAACGTGCATCTCTCAGCTCCGCGTGCATCGCATCGACCCCCTCACTCACGTGGCCTCGGCCTCTCTGCCCACCATGCTGAGCCAGATCCTCACATGTTGGCTGCCCCCCCCCCCCCCCCCCGTCACTACCCAGACCAGCTTCCCGATCTAGAGTGAATGACGGTTGGGTCGTTTTATACAGTCGCATACATGGTTTATCTACCTATGGTGAATATATACCGTTAGACGAGGGCTTTCATCGTTGAACCTCTAGCCAACTTCAACTTCGTCACCGCAACCCGGGCATTCCCCTCTCCAAGCCAAGCTGTGTCCCGATGTATCAAGGAGACGGCTCAAGCATCAGCCAAGGCCGAAGACGCTGGCGGGCGGGCTTCTTCTTTGGCCAGAACCATGGAGCGTAGGTGCAAGCGAGGTCTGATCTTCCGTCAGATGCAGCATCGATAACATGTCCTAGACGTGGACGGTCCCCCCTCCTTGGACCACAGAGTCCCTCAAAGAAAAAGCAGCGCGGCAATCTTGGCTAGCAGGGGGCAACACAAGGAGCACTGATAGCCAAGGCTGCCTTAAACTCTGAACATTGTGAGGGAATACCTAGCATGTATGGGGGAAAGGGGGTAGGGGAGAATAGGGGGCTTGCAGACCTTCCCAGGTGCTGTTTTCCTGTGCCAATATCAACTAGCGCGCTCCTTGTTCCCCCATTGTCCTTGATTGGTCTCGGTCCCCCCCCCCCTCTCCTTCCGATATATTTGACCAATCTCTCTGCGGCAGCGCCAGATCCCCTCTCATCATTGGCCTAACGTCGACGGCTACAAGTGCCGGTACCTTGCAGTAGGTAATGTGGGCGTTCCTGCGCTGATTGCTGCAAGGGTCGTAAGGCAGGTCAATCAAACAGCCACTTAGCCCGGGGAGACCCACCCTTCTGAAACGGCCTTAATTTTGGTGGGGACGTGTTTATCCAGTCTCTCGTCGGCCTGGACTGTGCGCGCCTTCTCTAGCGTAGAGTCCGTTGACGCTGTTTTTTTCTCCGACAGCCAGCCGACGCCAAACTGCTTCCTCTGCCGCCCACCGGTTCTTGTTTGTTTGTACCTATACGAATATACGAACACGTCTTGGGCTGCTGCCGACACACATTGGCGCTCTCCTCGGGACGATCGCTGCAACCCAAAGATGTATTATCGGCACACCGCTCCTGTCAGCCATCGCCCCTCCGCATTGCAGTTGCCTACAAAGTAAATGACCTCATTACCTTCGTGGATCCGTCCTTGATCCCTTCTCCACCCCATCCGTCGTCTGTAGGATGCCGTCTTCCCAGGCCCATGGAGCGTTCCATCGCATACGACACCCCTTTTATTACCGAATGACGAACGGTCTCCAAGGAAACCCGGTACCTGTGCACGGGGCTTGAGATGATGCTTCGAAATCTTCCCGTTTCCTGTCGCCTAGTTGCTTCTCCGGGGATGTCTAAAGTACGGGTACGTGGGGAGATATCAGGCACCGCGCGCCTGACCAACAGTCGGCAATGGTCCATGGCCACGGCACCGCTGACGAAAAATCGCAGCGGATACTTCGTACCTACCAACCCCGCACCAACAGTTCCATTCCATCTCGCTTCCAAGGACATAGTTGTGGGCTGCTGGCATACTGCTGACGGACACGTTCGGAACCTGTGCTTCTGCATCGCTTATCCACCCTCAGAACTTCTTCAGTGATGTAACCACCCAGGAAAAGAATCCTCAGTATCCAAGCGCTGCGTAGCTTTCCTACCATCACCTACAAATACTATTCGTCTAGCCTACTCGGCGCTCGTCCCGCCCGCGCCAGGACTCGACTGTACACCAAAGTCGAGATGTTCCGTGAGCGAGACTGGCTGTCTGGACCTCACTGCCCTAGCACCTGATCCTCGGAGGAAATCAATGGCCGAAATAGATCGGGGCTGCGACCGAGCGGTGAACAGCCGAATGGTCAAAGCCATAGGTATTTCGCTTAACATCATCCAAGGCCCAAGCCCAGTTTCCTCCTCAAAGCCAATACGGCGATCGTCCGAAGCGGCGATCAAGATGACAATTTTGACAGAAAGCCATTGCAGCAGGTGACAGCTTTCCGGCCGAAGTAAATAGTGGATGGACAGAGTTCGATTTCCAGGCATCGAACATCCCGCCATCAAGTCCAAAGGTTATTATGGATTCCATCATTGTCGGCTAGCGGTTTGACAGCTCTCGATACCCACCTCTCCGCCGAAGAATGTGGCAATAGTGATTTACATGCATGCAGGATAAGATTCCTGGAGAGGACAAATTGTCTGACTGCACAATCGAATTACTATGCGCAAAACCCGTCCGATTCGACATATGGAGTTCTTTCTCTGATTATCGTACGGAAACCAAGTGCCTGCAAGCGAACTACCGTCACGCGTGTCGAGAGTCAATGCACAGATGCCATCCCATCGAGGCAGTCGAATGCGACTACGGATATGTCAGTCGCCAATGGCACCCACCAATGGCACCCAGTTCCGCGTGACAGACGTTTTCGTCTCTCCTCGTCTCCAAAACCCAATCTCATCTCATCCTCACCCACGCGATAACGTTCAGGACGGGCGGGCTCGTGATTAACTCTCATCCCCGCAGGCTTCTTCTAGCTTGATTTACCATCCATGTGGTGAAACTTATTGAGGAGCTGGATCCGCTCTTTTGGACGTCGCCATCCCGGACGTGACTGTAACATCACAGAGGCATCTCGTCTCTGACTGCATGGTTGAACGCAAACAAGGACTGCGAGAGTGGAAACGTCTAGGTATTCAACTCTCAGTCACACTATTGGGGAGGGGTGCCCTGGACACCGAGAAGCGGACAACAGGGTCTGGTTGAGCAACTGCGAAATGAGCGCCTGTTGACCTCCGGATGGACCCCCCCTTCAATGTCCTCAATCTTGTCAGAGAGGTATCGCTAATGCCTTTCCTGCCTCCCGTCACCCGTGTCCCGGTTTCCTGATTGCCGGCGGACCGCGGGCTGCACGGCAGGTCTTTTCAACGTCAGACGCCCCCGACCTCCCGGCAAGACGGCATCTCCATCCTGGGAGCATTGGCCCTGTCGACCCGAGTCGCTGTTGAACTTTCCAAGCCCCAGAACTGCAAACCTGCTCTGACTACCTTGACTTGACGCCAGCTAAATACCAACGCCGCATGCGGGATTTGCATCCGTTGGTCCAGACTCCAGTACCTGGCGGTTGGGCTATGCACGGTGCCTCCCCGAGGAGGCAAAACTTGGACGGGGCAAGGGCACACGGTATTTGAACACTCGCCATCCAGGTCAAGGTAAGACGACGCTCGCGGCCACAAACGCAAAATCTCAAAGCCTCCTGCATAAACCTGCCGTTTGGGCGGGCCTTTGGTTGGCTCAGAAGCATCGGATTGTCCGAGGGGGAAAAAAATTCACTTCGAGAACCTGTCGTTTGACGATTCCTGCGGCCACTTTGCGCGGCCCGGTCACCCAGCGCCCTGGGCTTCGAGTCTCGCTACCTACATTGACGCCGCCTTGGCGCCTGGCTGGCTGGGCCTGGCCCGGGCCCCGAGAGAACCCCTCATTTCCGTCTTGCTCCATCAGAAGCAACATCCCTGACGACAAGCCAACGGAGGTTTCACAGCAGCGTCAAGATTCCATCACAATACTCTGGTTGAATGTCCGATAATGCTGAAATTTGTCCGGGAGTTGGAAGGTTTTTTTTTTTTCGGCAGTGCTGACATGGTAATAGGGAGCGGCGGGAGTCAGAGTGAAGGGGACGAAAACGCCGCAGGATCTGAATGCAGCTGGCTCACCGTACCATGACATTCGCCGTCCAAGACAGAAGGAACGACAGGGTTGACGGCAGCCATTGCATCAGTGGCGAGTTCTCAAAATCATAACCGCATAGGCAGGAGCCGGCTGTGGAGTTGTCGACCCGTCATGGAATGAATGCTATGGCAAAGCTCGATGGCCTCTACATGATCCTGTGAGGGTTGTACTCGCTCAGCACGCTCCAATACAGTGACGACATAGATGGATGAGACAAATGTCTCCAAGAATCTCAAGAAGACACATCTGCCTAGCTGCCGGTGGCCTCCGTCTGAAGCGGCCACTGGCCAGTACGCGCGTCCCAGACAGACTGACCGAGCCACATTGGTCTTGTGATATCATCCGAGGAGGGCATCAAAGAACAGTCCCACGCGGGCTTACAAGATTCCTCTCGACCTTTTGATCTGGTATTCTCAACTCTGCAACGCTCGCACACTTTCGGGGTTCTCCAAGACACCTCCTGATTTGATTCTGTCGTGTTCCCAAAGAAGCCTTTCCAGAAACTCTAGCCTCTTTCATCGCAGCCGTCCCTGCCCGTGACGCTGACACGTCGCCCTACAAACATCGCCCGACTTGTCAGGGTGTCGTCGTGCAAGAGTACATACCGTCAGCCGGCACATTTGACACACGACACGTCTCGCTCAAGCCCACGGCGGCTTCCTACGCCATTAGGGTCGCCCGTCTCGACATCCACAGCCGCGAGCGGCCGTCGTTTCCGGTAGACTGCTCTGAACGACGCGGGCGTGGCGTGGTGGGCGGGGTGCGGGGCAGCCGCCAGGCCCAGGACCAACGTCGCGTTCGAGGTAGATAAGTGACTCATCATCGCCGGCTCGTCTTGTCCCCCCCCTCCTGCCGTCGGTCACTGATCCGACGTGAGCATGTCTGCCGTCTCTACCCGTACAGGGAACAGGAAGAAGAAAGCAGCCTTGAGCATTCGCTGGAACGCAGGCACGTAATACTTTTTGCTGCGTGACGGCTCACATACCGGCGTCTCCGAATCCCCCCGAGGGTGTGATATCTCTCATCCGCCGCCGTCGCACCGTTCGGCGTGACCGAAAATCCATCTTTCTTTCTGCCGCTGCTGTCTCGGATACCTGCTGAGTCGCTGTACGTGCGATTTCTGACAGTCGAAGGGTGACCTTTGCTGACTTTCTCTCTCCCACCTGAGGGAGGGGGGTGCCTTCTGACCCCGTATAGGGGTAACGTAGTACGTCTGAAAAGATCACGAGGCAGATCACACCCGGCCCCGGCCCGGCCCCCGCTTCCTCTACCATACTGCAAGGACAAAATTCTATTCTACATTTTTGAATCGACAGTAGCGCCTGCCTCCCAACCGCCATCCCCAACACAAAAGAAACGGAGAACTGCGGGATCGGACCGGTTTCGGGCTTTCGTCTTCCAAACCACGACGGTAGACTGCGTATGTCCTGGTGTCGTACGTGACTCACGCTTTTTCGGATGCCGTAGGTAGATAGAGGGCAGCGGGGCGCCGAGACTAATAAACGATCATACGGAGGCATAGCGAGGGAGCGGCTGTGGGCTCAGGAGAGGGGTCTTTCAGGCGGTTGAAGGGCAGAAGTCTTTTGGACAACCAGTCCTTTGCTGTCGTCTCTGGAGAGGACACTGTTGACCTGCCTTTGTAGAATGTGCTTCGGCTGGTAAACCTGCGACCTGGGACGCTCGTACTGAATATGCCTGCATAGGTATTATTTGACCGCCAAAGTATCAGTAAGCCCGTAGGGATCGACACCATGAGGCCACTGACTGGTACATTATGAGTTGCGACTTCCCCGGGCGTTACTGGAATGGATGTAAGTCTAACCGTGACAAGCTTTCGACGCTGGCTCATCCCCGTCGGCAACGTGCAGTCCGCCTAGTTGAGTTAAGCATCGTAGCTGCAATTGCTGAGGTATCGCCCTGGGTGGTCGAGGGAGACAGGCCGAGACAGCGTTGAAGGAAGCGATTTGAAAGATCCCAACTCTGATTGATGACATATGTACACAGCGTTCTATCGCCAAGCCCCGAGCCCTACATCTTCAACGCAAAGCCCAGACTCCTTTCCGTCCGCGGCATTCGTGCCGGGCGGGGGGAAGGGGGAGTCGTCTTTCCGCAGCGCCTTTCGCACACATAAAAGCCCATACACTTTTTACGACGCCTGCTTGCTGCCCTCGGCCTTTGACGGGGGAATGAAGGGCTTGCCCTCGAGGGTGTTGATGGCTTGGTCGGCGTAAATCATGTGAGTGCGGAGCTCGACAGGGGTAACGCCGGGGCGCTGGTCGGGGATGTGCTTCTCGAGTTTCTAGAAGCAGTCTTGTCAGCGGTTGTTTGGGTATCCCGCGGTGTGGGATCAACAGAGGCGCCGGAAGTTCTCTTATCACCCCGGTTGCAACGTACCAGGTTCTCATAGACACATTTGTTGAGCTTCCACTCGGGCTGTCGGCACTGGAAGAGCTGGTGGTTGCGGTTCTCGATGCAGTTCCAGTGGGCCTTGAACTGCTCGAGGCAGTGAGTGTTGATGTCCTTCAGCCTGCGGAGGGCGGAATCCAAGTCAGCGTTTCTACGTTCCTGTCGTAGCCCATGTCCAAAGTCCGAAGGGTCCATGTCCTCGGGGCACTGTTGAAGGGCAGTTTTCGCTTCTCCTCCCCGATACTGCCAATGGAGAGATTGGGTGTTTCAACGTACACGCTGGAGGCACATCTCGTGACCCGACGACCCTCCTTCAAGCAGTCGAATTCACCGCGGCCCGCGCTCTCCGTCTTGCACTGCATGAAGTCGTCATTGTATTCGCGGCATCGGGCGCCGATGAAGTAGGATGCGGAGAGCAGGGGCGCGGAGGTGGCACCGACCTCCTTGACCTTGGGGATATGGTCGGGCAGAGGGGTCGTGTCGACCTGGACCTGCTGGTTGAATCTGCGAGCGCATTGGTGGTTAGCATCCGTTGTTGCGATCGCGATCCGAGATTATGTCTCGGACGAGCTGCGATTGGGCCAATTGAACCGCTAGATCAAGCGACGGAGAAGAGAGGACACGTACTGAGGCCGTCGGGACGCCATGGCTGTGGTTGTGGTGATGGAGTCGGAGGGGAAGGGAGAGGTCGGTTCTGGGGTCGGATGGTCATCCAGAGCAAGCTTTCCAGGCAATGGACGCTGGGAATTGAGGTGAGGTCGATTTAGAAGGGATATGATTGGTTCGGTTGGGTGCGAGGCTGAGGTGGAGCCTTAGGTGTGGCTCAATCTCGGTCTGAACAAGTGTGGCGCCCGGTGAAGGCTGCGCAGCGACAACAGCTGCGAGCTCCGATTTATTCTTTTTCGCGTCTGTTGCTGGGTACCCAAAAGCAAGGGTAAGGCTCAACAGCAGCCCACGATCGATACCCGGTAACCATCCTCGCCGCACACTGCGAAACATCTGCGACGATTCCTTTTCGGTTGCCCCTGGAAGCCGCGACATTGTTCCGATACCCGCGAATTGTTTCATTCATTCATTGCAGCTCTTCCCAATGACTATGCTCTGAGGGTCCCTTCGCTCATTGTTTTCTTTCGCGCCGCAACTTTGCGCATCAAGCATCCGCCCCGACCGTGCGAAGCTCGACGGAAAAACGACGCTTCACCGCCTTCGATAACGGTATAATTCATACGAATCATCATTTAACATGAGTCTATTCGGAGCACCAAAGCCCGCTGGGCAGACCGGAGGTCTCTTTGGCGGTGGTGGATTCGGCGGCAGTTTGCTAGGACAATCAACACAACAGCCTCAGCAACAGCAGCAGCAGCAGCAGGGCGGGACGAGTCTCTTTGGCCAGACACAGAACCAAGGAAACGCCTTTGGAAACTCCCTGGCCCAGTCTCAACAGCTGCAACAGCAGCAGCAGCAGCAGCAGCAGCAGCAGCAACAACAACAACAACAACAGCAACAGATGCCTAGCCTGTCGCAGTCACAAGCACAGCTCTCGAGCTCCCTTTGGCAGCCTGGCAGAGAAACACCTCGTACGTGCATAAAGCATCCAAGTTTCCCATCTTGTAATCCATCCCAACTGACACTCATCACAGAGAGCCAAAAGCCCATACCCGAACAGATGGCCCTTATCTTCGAGAAGTGGAACCCTGCGAACCCCAACTGTGCCTTCAAGCACTACTTTTACAACAAGGTTGACGAGGCCTCCGTCCCCTTCTACAAGCCCGGCCCTCACGAGGACCCCAAAGAATGGGAGGAGGCGCTACAGAAGAAGCCCGCGCCTGGTTTTATCCCTGTCTTATGCACGGGCTTCTCGGGCGTCGCGGCCCGTCTTCAGACGCAGAAGAAGGTTGTTGGGGAGCTCAATGTGCGTCTGCATCAGATCAACGCCAGCTTGGATGCAATCCTCTCGCGGCACGACCTCGAGACGAGCGTGCGCGCTCTGGCGGCCCGCCGCCGCCACGTAGTGCTCCGGGAGCGGTGCCTTGCGCTCGCCGCCCGCGTGCAGGTGCTGCGCAACCGTGGGTACGCCCTCAGCGGCGACGAGGACGACCTGCGCCTCAAGCTGGTGGAACTGGAGCGCAGTGTGCAGGATCCCGCTCTGGCGGCGCGGGAAGAGGAGCTCTGGAGCCGGTTGATTGTGCTCCGGGACTACGCGGACCAGCTGATGAAGGAGACGAACAAGCCCGCTTTTGCGAGCGGTGAGGGGTTGAGCGAGGAGACAGAGCACAAGGCGAAGAAGGTAAGTTTTTGTCTCGGACCCGAGGGTTGCCGGACGACTGATGCTGACCGTTGTTGCAGGTCTTGGAGGACTATGAGAAGCAGATCCAGCACCTCAAGAAGGAGGTCGAGTCGATTACGAAAGACTTTGCGGACTGGGAGAGGGAGCGGAACCCGAGCTGAGCGGCCTACTCCGCACTTTCTAACACCGTGGGACTTGTGACGATAGAGGAGAGGCGCGAGCGATCGTTTTTGCAATATATGGGACCGATCGCGATGGAGTAAGCAGAAAACCCACCCGTATTGAAGAATAAAAAGAAGGGATGGAACCGAGATGGAGAGCCCCCTTTACGTGCGGCAGGTAAAAAGGCAACGTTGAAATGGAAAAAGTCGTGATGATTGTCTACACTGGTTCTGATGTGATCTATACCCATAGCCCATCCGACCAGCCCTCTGTGTACAGTGTACAGATGATATTCTACAATAGGGGTATTTGTCCCGATTACATACCCCGTAGGCGGGCAAGGTGACCCGCTCAGCGCATGGCCGATACGGACGTGTTTTGCTGTTGCGTCCAAAAAACGCACGTCTGCTGCAATATGGCTGCGATAGCAAGCCGCGAAGGGAGCATCCTCCCCAACTGAGTCGTCATAGGTGAACCCGTTTACAGGAACCTGGAGACGGCGTCGATGGCGAAGGGAGCTAGACAAAAAAAAAAAAAAACTCTGATTAGCAAACAACAAGGGCCTTGTTTGTTCGACTGCCGAGCAGATGCGGCACGGAGTGTTTGTACGTACAGAGGTACAGCAGGATAGAAGAGACCAAGACCTGCTGGACAGTGAAGCTGGCCTCGGACTCCATCTGCTTGATCTCCTCCTCGGAGAGCTGGGGCGGCGCGACTGTGGAGGGGGGTTAGCTGCATGGCCCAGGGCGTGTTTGAAGACTGGTCGACGAGTACGTACATCCTCCGAACATGTTGACTGATTGATTGCTCTTGGAAGTGTGGCCGGGATGGTGGGTGGGCGAGGTTGCAGGAAAGCGGCTTCGTGAGGTGTTTCGCGGTCGGTGACAGGATCGGTGATGATGTCGTCGCAAAAATTTAGAGAAGCTCCGGTATGTCTACACACTAGCTGCTCCTTGCCGGCATCCCGGCCGGTACGTACCTAAGCCCACCTCGAGCCTCAAGGCGGTCAGAGATCGACATGCGAAGTAAGCAAGGTGGTAGGCAAGGCACATGGAAGGTTAGGTTAGGTACCTAGGTACCTACTCAAGGCAAAGTAGACCTCCATATTCTGGCAGGCACATGCGATGCGATGCCCCGCCACTTGGACATTTTTAGTGCAGTGATGGCTCGGCTCTTCCGCCGAGTGCTCTCGGCTTCTCATCCGCACCCCAAGCTTGGGGAGCCCTCCCCCATGCCGCTCTGTCGCTGTTTCATTGGTCAAAGGGTCTGCTTTTGGACTAATCGTGGTGCCTGCCCCAGGCGTGCTTTGAACGCAACGGGGGACACCACATTCATTCGGGTCAGGGAATGGCGGGGGAACATGGAGTACCTACCGATGCATATCAGCAAGGGCAACGGCTTCTCGCCGTTTGACGGACGCATGAACAAGATGATTGGAATGACCATGGAGTATCAGAAGGCTGTTAGGACACATCGACTACAGATAGTAGTCTGCTAATCATGTTGAACTCAGTACGGATATACAGAGTACACATGCGCACTATGTATCCGTACCTAGGTAGGTAGGCGGCAGCTCTTATCGCCTCAACCCCCGTAGTTGGTGCGCGCTTATCAGCGGACCGCCCACGCCCAACCAGAGGGGTCCCTGGCTTCGGTCCGGCCTGCTGGGATGGGATCGACTCTGCCAACACCCAGCTCAACTCGAATCAGTGAATTCAAGACCCCCAACTCGACTCAATTCTGTTAAACCGTCGACTCGGGAACGGTATCTCTGGGAACGCTATACGTACCGTGACCCGGTAAGTAGCCGTACGGATACATACCTAGGTACTTGGGTAGGTACCTGAGGAAGAGTGGCTGCCGGCGCCGGTCCTCACCGACTCCTTCATATTTGAACCGTCCAGCACGTCTACTTTCCCCCCCCCCCCCTCCTCTTACCTATTCTCTCTTGCGACAACGTCGTCTGGTCTTTTCTTATAGCCTCGTTGCAAAAACAGTCGCACAAAGTGTTTTGAATCGAGAAATACGGTTTGCGCGCCAGTGTCTGTTCGCTTTCACCCCGGGTCGCATAGGTATCGGGTCTGCAAGTGGCGACAGGGGTGTTGCTGCTTGACCTACAACGATATCGGGCCATTATCCGAGCCAACATTTCTATACCTACCTATCTATACCTACACGCGCGCGCACGAGTCTCGTAACGCCGCCGTCCCTTTCCTTCCTTCTCCCCTTCTCTTCTCTCACGCTTGTTTCCTCTCAGGATACACGCACTTACTTGGACCTTGGCGAGTCTTGCGGCATTCTCACTTCCTCCTTGAATTGCCACTCACAATCGCCCATCATGGCATCATTGAGATTGCCCTTCACCCGCCAGCTTCGGCTGGCTGCCCCTAGGTCAAGGCTCCTCGCCCGCCAGACCCCAGCTGCTTCCCCATGGGTATGCAACTCATGCGCCTCGAACCCGACGGCGACCTCGCGCGTCCCCCGTATGAGGACCTTTAGCGCCATCACATCTCTTCAGAACGCCACCAGTGCGAGGAGCGCTTCCGTGGACCCCTCCCTTGAACCGCTCCAGAGGCATGAGTCCTTCATTCCCCGCCACATTGGCCCCGACATTCACGATGCCGAGGCCATGCTCAAGGCCCTCGACCCCCCCGCAAAGTCAATTGACGAATTCATTGCCCAGGTCCTCCCTGCGGATATCCTCTCCGAGAGGAAGACTTTCGCCTGGGACACCGAGGGCCCCACGGATGAGAGCAAAATCCTGGCGAGAGCCACGGCCTGGGCCAAGGCCAACGAGGCCGCTCCCAAGCCCTTGATCGGTGCTGGATACAACCCCAGCATCACGCCCCGTGTTATCCAGACCAACGTCCTCGAGAGCCCCGCTTGGTACACGAGCTACACCCCCTACCAGCCAGAAATCAGCCAGGGACGTCTTGAGTCGCTCCTCAACTACCAGACCATGGTCTCCGACCTGACCGGTCTGCCCATCTCCAATGCCAGTCTGCTCGACGAGGGAACGGCAGCTGCTGAAGCCATGACTCTGTCAATGAACGCTCTTTCCACCTCTCGCGCCAAGAGACCCGGCAAGACTTTCGTAGTCTCTCACCTCGTTCACCCCCAGTCCATTTCCGTTCTCAAGAGCAGAGCCCAGGGATTCGGTATCAAGGTTGAGATCCTCGATGTCAGCGCCCCCGAGACCCAGGAAAAGATCAAGGCCCTGGGTCAGGACTTGGTCGGTGTCATGGTCCAGTACCCCGACACCAGGGGCAAGGTCGAGGACTTCAGGGGCCTCTCCGAGCTCGTCCATGAGCAGGGTGCCCTGCTCAGTGCCGCAACCGACCTCCTGGCGTTGACGGTCCTCGCGCCGCCTGGCGAGTGGGGCGCCGACATTGCCTTTGGAAGCGCGCAGCGCTTCGGCGTGCCTCTTGGCTTCGGTGGACCCCACGCGGCCTTCTTCGCCGTCAAAGAGGCCCACAAGCGCCGCATTCCCGGCCGCCTGATCGGTGTCTCCAAGGACCGGAACGGAAACCGGGCCCTGAGACTGGCTCTGCAGACCCGTGAGCAGCATATTCGCCGCGAGAAGGCCACCAGCAACGTCTGCACCGCCCAGGCTCTTCTGGCCAACATGGCTGCCCTGTTCGCCGTCTACCATGGTCCCGAGGGTCTGAAGGAGATCGCCTCGAGATTGGTCCGTCTTGCCCGTGGCGTCCAGGCTGTTGCCGAGGCCGCCGGCTTGGAGACTGAACAGAGCGGTGCCAGTCCTGATGGCAAGGTCTTGTTCGACACTGTCGTCATCAAGGCTAGCGACCGCTCCCAGAACATCCTGGCCGAGGCCAAGAAGGCTGGTCTGGGCTTCCGCGATTTCGGAAACGGTGATATCGGCATCAGTGTCAACGAGACCGTCAACGAGGAGGTGTTCAACACCATCGCTGCCGTCATCGGCAACGCCACGGGTTCGCAAACCGCCGAGGTCGCAACCAAGGCCTACGCCTCCCTTACCCAGGACATCGCCGAGTTGCTCCCCGAGTCTCTGCGCCGCCAGTCCGCATACCTCACCCACCCCGTCTTCAACACCCACCGCAGTGAGACGGAGATGCTCCGCTACATCCACTACCTCCAGTCCAAGGACCTGTCCCTTGTTCACTCCATGATCCCTCTCGGATCTTGCACCATGAAGCTCAACAGCGCGACCGAGATGGCCCTGATCTCTCTCCCCGGCTTCTCCACAATCCACCCCCACACTCCCGCCAGCGAGCTCAAGGGTTACACCGCCCTGATCGAGAGCTTGTCGGAGCAGCTCAAGGGCATTACCGCCATGGACGCCGTCTCTCTGCAGCCCAACTCGGGCGCACAGGGTGAGTTTGCCGGTCTGCGCGTCATCCGCAAGTACCTCGAGCAGCAGCCGGGCAAGAAGCGCGACATCTGCTTGATCCCGGTCTCGGCCCACGGAACCAACCCTGCCTCTGCTGCCATGGCGGGTATGCGCGTCGTCCCCATCAAGTGCGACCAGAAGACTGGCAACCTGGATATTGAGGATCTGGAGGCCAAGTGCAAGAAGCACGCCGACGAGCTTGGCGCTTTCATGGTCACCTACCCCAGCACCTACGGAGTCTTCGAGCCTAGCGTCAAGAAGGCGTGCGACCTTGTTCACCAGTACGGCGGTCAGGTGTACATGGACGGCGCCAACATGAACGCTCAGATTGGTATCTGCTCGCCCGGCGAGATCGGTGCCGACGTCTGCCATCTCAACCTCCACAAGACTTTCTGCATTCCCCACGGTGGTGGCGGCCCCGGTGTCGGACCCATCTGCGTCAAGGAGCACCTCGGCCCCTACCTCCCCGGGCGCACCCCCGAAGCCGGGGAGGCCATGGTCGCCAGCGCACCCTACGGCAGCGCCGGCATCCTGCCCATCAGCTGGGCCTACAACGCCTTGATGGGCAACGAGGGCCTGCGCCTCGCCACCAAGACGGCCATCCTCAACGCCAACTACATCCTCGCCCGCCTCAAGCCGCACTACAAGATCCTCTACACCAACGAGAACGGCCGGTGCGCGCACGAGTTCATCCTCGACGCGCGGCCCTTCAGCGCGACGGCGGGTGTCGAGGCCATCGACATCGCCAAGCGCCTGCAGGACTACGGCTTCCACGCGCCGACCATGAGCTGGCCCGTCTCCAACACGCTCATGATTGAGCCCACGGAGAGCGAGAGCAAGGAGGAGCTCGACCGCTTCATCGACACGCTCATCAGCATCCGCGAGGAGATCCGCGAGGTCGAGGAGGGCAAGCAGCCCCGCGAGGGCAACGTCCTCAAGATGGCGCCTCACCCGCAGATGGATGTCATCCTGGGCGACGGCGAGGGCAAGTGGGACCGTCCCTACAGCCGCGAGAAGGCGGCGTACCCTCTGCCGCACCTGAAGGAGAAGAAGTTCTGGCCCAGCGTGGGTCGCGTTGACGACAGTGAGTTTCCATCCCCGCAAGCATCTACCGGCATCACGGGTTTCTAACAGAGAACAGCATACGGCGACCTGAACCTCTTCTGCACGTGCCCTCCGGTCGAGGACACCACGCAAGAGTAAATCGGTGATTTTGCATCTGATGGACAATGAGATGAGCAGACGACACTCATGACTGCACGTCATGTAAACATGAGAACAAAAAAAGAAGAAGGAAATAAAGAAGCAAACGGCATTTTTGTTTCGATGCGGTTAAACACGAGACCGTTGTCACTTGACCCGGAGAACCGTTGTTCAACGTTTGAGCCTTTTCAACATCTTACATCTCCTACAGCAAGGTAAGGGGATATGACTTTCCTACGATTTCAACAGGGAAAACTATTACATGCATTATATATATATGGCCCCGATGTGGGTGGTTTTTGGCGGCCGAAGGAAGGGGCGAACTGGCGGGAGTTTAACAGCACATAGCCCCGGAAAGGCTGTCTGTATGCTTGGGATTGTTATTACGTTGCCTCTCTCCTAGATAGAGTCTTGTGACACATCGAATAGAATGGCACTTTTTGTAGCCGTTAAAAATAAAAATAAAAATAAAAATAAAAATAAAAATAAAAATAAAAATAAAAATAAAAATAAAAATAAAAATAAAAATAAAAATAAAACTAAGAATAAGAATAAGAAAAAGATTTGAATATTCGGAGCTTGGTTATCTGTCTCGTGTGCGTTTGACCTTTTGTAGTGACTGAGAGCGATCGCCGTGGAGGCATGGCCAGTCATGTTGAGCAAGGCAGTCTTGGTGCTGACTAGTGTGATTAAAAGAACCATCAGACTGGGACATGTTGTTGGAAGTCGTTCGACTCGCTACGAGTATCTATAATTCTAATACTATTACTTGTTCCCCCTCAAACCTTTTTCCCTCTTCTCGTCTCATTCAGCTTGATGGGGGATCTTGAGGTAGATTGGCTCTTTGCATCTTTCACTCGGCCGCAACTTCGGACGACGTACTTCGTACCTATTGTTACACAACCAAAAAAGTAAAATGAAAAAGAAAAAAGAAACGGACCGGGGTTGGAATGGCAACCTGCCGCGAGTCACGGTCGGATTGGACGTTAGTGTATCCGTAGATCGGATTGCGCAACCGGCGGCTGAACTAGCCAGCGGCGCATGAATCGGAGGAGAGTTTGAGCCCAAAGCTTGACGATGGGAATTACGGCACCGGGCATCGAGAGGAAGTCGAATGAGATGTGCCTTACGTATATGCGTGTGTATACCTACGCGATCAAGTCGAGGGGAAATTCTTCAACAAGCGATAGAATAGATCGGTAGGTATGTAGGTAGGTATACGGTACCTACGGCATTTGGGAAATGAGATGTTGGATGGATGTGGATGCTCGGGATACCCAAGTACCTGGGTACCCTGAGCGGCTGCTTATATAAGCAGAGGTACGGATAGATAACAGAGATACGGTCGGTAGGTACAGAATAATACCCCTCATTCGATGGTGGGGCAGACATATCCCTAGCACCGAATGACGGCTCAGTCGCTGTGCAGCAGTGACGTCTCAACCCCCCTCGAAAAGGAACAAACTGACCTTTCGAGCATTTTCGACTTTACCGCTGCAAGACAATTAACGGGTCGCTGGGTATTAGTTTCCACCGGCCAGCACCTTTGCCTGCCTGTCTGCCACACCGCAGGATCAAAAAGAAACGTGGGGAGAGTCTCCTTGTTTCCCCCCCCCTTTCTCTCTTCTTGAACCACACGTGTAGAAAACCTATCGCAAGCCACGCTGCATGACTCTTGACTCGGTCGTGCGTGTGTGTGTCTACTCCATCTACCCATCCATCGGCGTACCTGTTCCTAGGCCACAGATATCGCATTCACTTACCCATACACATACACCACACTCACACACATACCCGCATATCCACAAACACACGCCCCTCGGCTGCTTGATCGATCCCTCCCTCTTACTTGGCCTGATTCACGGCTAGCATCTTCAACCTCGCCGCCGTTGGGCAACATCTGCATAACAATTGCGTGACCCCCCTCCTCCCCCCCTCCCCCCGTCCAAAGCCGAGACTCCGCGACCACTGCCAGGTGCATCGGGTCAACACCACCACCGCCGCGTACTACCGCTAGCTACGAGTATTCCACAGCTTCGGCAGTCTTTGGAGTAACATTCCAATCATGGTTGCTTCTGAGCTGTCGCAAGCGGCGCGGGCCGAGAAGGCCGATCCCCAGCCGTCGCAGCTGGCAGCCCAGCAAACAGCGCCCGAGCCGGCGCCGCCATTGGTGAACCGCGTTGGCCAGAGCAAGAGCCCCTACGTTCGGAGTCATGCCGAGGGCCGTGTCGCCTGGCAGCTGCTCGACGAGGAGGCTATTGAGAGAGCAAGGAAGGAGAACAAGCTCATCTTTCTGCACATCGGTTTCAAGGCCTGCCACTGTAAGCCCACGCCGCCCGACAGGAAACCGCTCGTCCCGACGATTGCCCTGACCCTCTTTCGCAGATTCGCGACTCACCACCACCGAGTGTTTCACCCACCGAGAATGCGCCGCCATCCTGAACGAGTCCTTCATCCCCGTCATCATTGACCGCGAGGAGCGCCCGGAGCTGGACACGATATATATGAACTACGTGCAGGCCGTGAGCGGCTCCGGCGGCTGGCCCTTGAATCTCTTCCTGACCCCCGAGCTCGAGCCCGTCTTCGGCGGCACCTACTACCCGGCCCCCGGCCCCAACAACGGCGGCTCAGACGACGAGGACCGCCTGGATTTCTTGGCCATCTTGCGCAAGCTGCAGAAGGTCTGGAGGGAGCAGGAGGCGCGGTGCAGGCAGGAGGCCAAGGAGGTCGTGGTTAAGCTCCACGACTTCGCCGCCGAGGGAACCCTCGGCACGGCCACGATGCAGCCGGGCGTCGCCGGCTCCCAGACGACCGCCATCGGTAGGTCGGATACGGGGTTGGAGCATCCAGGGACGGGCAGGACGGCCGCTGCAGTCTCGAGCGAACTAGATCTGGACCTGCTGGAGGAGGCTTATACCCACATTGCCGGGACGTTCGACCCGGTCTACGGCGGTTTCGGTCTGGCCCCCAAGTTCCCGACCCCGCCGAAGTTGTCTTTCCTCTTGCGACTCCCTCGGTACCTTGCGCCCGTGCAAGACGTCGTCGGCGAGTCCGAGTGTGCGCACGCCGCCGAGATGGCCCTCTTCACAATGCGCAAGATCCGCGATAGCAGCCTGCGCGACCACGTCGGGGGCTGTGGGTTTGCGCGGTACTCCGTCACAGCCGACTGGAGCGTCCCGCGCTTCGAGAAGCTCATTGCCCACAACGCGCTGCTGCTGGGCCTGTACCTGGACGCATGGCTGATTGTAACCGGCGGGGAGAAGGACGGCGAGTTCTACGACGTCGTGGTGGAGTTGGTTGATTACCTCACAAGCCCTCCGATCAGTTTGCCCGAGGGCGGCTTCGTCTCGAGCGAAGCCGCAGACTCGTACTACCGACGCGGGGACAGGCACATGCGAGAGGGGGCCTACAACCTGTGGACACGCAGGGAGTTCGATACCGTAATCGGAGATGATCACGAGGCCGCGCTCGCTGCGTCGTACTGGAACGTTCTCGAGCACGGCAACGTTGAGCCCGACCAGGATCCCAACGACGAGTTCATGAACGAAAACATCTTGCGCGTTGTCAAGGACGTGTCGGAGATTGGGCGGCAGGCTGGCATCACCGTCGACGAAGTCAAGCGGGTCATCTCCTCGGCAAAGCAAAAGCTCAAGGCGCACAGAGAAAAGGAGCGCGTGAGGCCCGAGGTCGACGCCAAGATTGTGGCCGGACGCAACGGCCTGGTGATTTCCGCCCTGACGAAGGCTGGCCTGGCTTTGACAACCGTTGACCCGGGGAGGAGCCAGGCGGCAATTGTATCCGCCGGCAAGGCCGCCGAGTTCATCAGGGCCAACCTGTGGGACGAGAAGGACGGGGTTCTGTATAGGATATGGAACCAAGGCCGCGGCGAAGCCAAGGGTCTGGCAGAAGACTACGCCTACCTCATCGAGGGCCTCATTGGCCTTTACGAGGCGACCGCGGATGAGAGGTGGATAGAGTTCGCTGATGAGCTTCAGAGTAAGTTCCCTCTTTCTCGGCAACCCCTGAATCGACTGACACCGGCGCAGAGGTCCAAATCGACATATTCTACGACAGCCCCTCGGTCGGCGCCTCGACCCTCGAGCCCCCGGCCTCCCGCTCAAGCTGCGGCGCATTCTACATCACAGCCGAGAACGCGCCGCACACCATTCTCCGTCTCAAGGACGGTATGGACACGGCGCTCCCGTCGACGAATGCCGTCTCCGTGTCGAACCTCTTCCGCCTCGGCACCATGCTCAGCGACGAGGCCTACACGGCCGTCGCGCGCGAGTCCATCAACGCCTTCGAGGCCGAGATCCTGCAGTACCCCTGGCTGTTCCCAGGCCTGCTGTCGGGCGTGGTCACTGCCCGTCTCGGTGGCGCGACGTGGGTTGTCGTGCGCGGCGCCGGCGCCGGCGAGGACGAGCTGACGCAGCAGTTGCTGCGGAAGCTGAGCCTCGAGGCCAGCGGCGGGTTGAGGAACGTGCTCCTGCTCAAGGCCGAAGACGACCTGCTGGCAAAGCGGAGCCCCGTGTTGAAGGAGCTGGTACAGAGGCCGGGAACGTATCGCCTCGAGGACGGCGTTTACCGGCCGATCACAGCCGCGGATGTGGCGTGAGCATAGGCGGGTGCGTATGGCGAACGGGAAAAAAAATAAAGCAAAATAAGAATTAAAGAATGTGCTCGACACGGGAATCCGACGATATGCAAGGCAAGGGTGGTGTGGGTGGACGGAGTTATATGGTGGCGCGAGTACCCCCTTCCGGATCTTTAGACACACGTTCTTGGTATAAAGTGAGGTCCGTAGCTCCAATGTATTTACTTCTCATCCAAATTTTAGATGATACTGATTGCGGGTTTCTGTCTTTCGGCGCAAGGTGATTTTTCGTGCAAAACTCAAGCCATCCCATCCGGCTAGTCGTAGGTGCAACCCCCCCCCCCCCAAAAGTCAAGCAAACGGATCCTGCATTCCAGCGTCGAGATGGGAATACAAATAACCAACACGTACGGGGGCAACCGACAGATGTATCCGTGCGCAAAGATGGCCGGTCCCATACGTCCCGCGGCCCGCCCATGCGTGCCCGATCCCTCTCGAAACGAACGGCTCGAGACGCCGAGTTTCCGAGGCGCAAACACTTCTTCGTTGGGGATGGGGCGAGTTACATCGACGCTGGCCGACCTGCCTGGCAATGGCATCGGGGAGCACGCGGACGACGCAAAACAGAGAGGCTCGGATCGAAAAGAACAACAGCAAAGGCATACCAATCGTCTTAATCGGGGTATCTATTCTACAGCGACTAACGGGCCGACTGACCTGCTCGACATGACGAAGCCCGCAACCGCCACACATCTCGTCTTTGTAACTTTTGCCCCCCCTCCCCCCCTTTCCACCGCCCCTCCAGCGTTCTCGGTAAGCTTTTTTCCCAAGAGTTCTCGTCGCCGCAAATCTTTCGTGGCCCAGACTTTTGTCACATATGGTATACGTTCCCCTTCTTCACACAACAACGAGCGTCCCCTTAGGAAAGAGCGGCTATGCCTCTGGCTCAGTCTGGCTTTGAAAAGGGGAAAAGAAAAAAAAGGTGCTCAGCCCGGCAGATGCAGAGGCGTCCCATCTCTCCTCTTACACGACTGGCCAGCGTCCTCAAGAACCGCCGCGGGGGCTACCATTTGCGGGTTGTTTGCGGTTCATCAGGCCGCTGAAGAAGGCCTGAAGCTTGTCGTTGTCCATCTCATCAGGATTCTCCTCGGCGGAGTCACCAGTTGGCGTGGTGGGATCCTGTGCAGCAGCACTGTATGCCTGACGGTCCTTTGGTCCCCAGTTAGTATAACGTCAAGTTTTTTTTTTTTTTTGCTCGGAGCGAAGGGCAAGAGCTTACCTTAAGCCGCTGGACCATATCGTCGGCATCAACCTGGATGCCTCCCATGTTGAACTGCACAGGTCCGATGTGCTGGCTAACCTTGCCGTCGGTTCCCTGTCGCGAAGCACTAGGATCCGACTCGTCGGTCCGCTGGCCCGCTCTCGACTTGGAGGCGTCGGATTTCTTGTCGTCGGCGCTCCGGCTGCGGTGGGTTTCCAGATTTTGGAGGCTGGAGCCCAAGAACTCCTGCGTGTCTGTTGACGACATCTCCAGTTGCGAAGGGTCTCCGTCACGGCCGGCGAAGGATATCGCGCTGCCGGCGTTGCTCAGGTCGCGAATCCAGTCCTCGTATGGCGCCACCGCGGAAGACCATACCTCGCCGTTGTAGTCGCCGTCGGCCTTGGCCTTGGCGAGGATGTTCAGCCCTTCGGTGGTCATGGCGGGCGAAGGGAAAGTGGATTGCAAGTCATGCGACCAGCCCTGGCTGGTGGTCTCGACATCGAAGCCGTCCCTCAGCACGCGAATCTTGCCCCAGGAGTCCCAGTTTGGCGGGACGAGAATCTTGTCCCTGTCTATTACGTTGTGCTTCAGGGGTTGCCGTTTCAGCAGAGATGTAATACCCAGACTCGAGTGCACCAAAGTGTGTATGGATGAAGGGACGTTCGGGGTGGTGTAAATCAGGGATGCGCCGTCTGGAAGAAGCAATGTTAGCGTCCGCCCCCAGCCTCGGCAAGGATCATACGTACGTCTCAGAAGCACTGTCCGGAGATACTGCAGAACCTGGTCAAAATCACCCTCCTTCCATCCTTGAGTCTTCTCGAAAGCCTCCATCTTCTCCGCCTGCAAGATGGTTTTAGCATACGCACACAATGCCCTGGGCAGCAGGTCATCTCACATTCTGGCAGACCACGCAGAGCGGCAGACCAATGCCTTCTTCCCATTCACCAGGTCCAAGGGGCAGAGAGACGTCGCCTTCGCTCGCACCCGCTCCTGTGCCATCCAGATTTGTCGAGCCGCCGCCCCTGCCTCTGTCCCGCCAGCTGACCATCACCTCCTCCATTGTCGCTTGGCACTCGTGGCTGGAGTTTTCTAGGATGCTGCGCATGAACAGAATCCATTCTCTGAGCTGGCGCATCCACAAATGCGGCGTGGACCAATCAAGGAGTATGATCATTAGGGTGTTCGGTATCGACTCGGGGGTGATTAAGGGTTGGATAAGTTTCGGGAACGATTCTGCTGGCGTCGACAGCATGTAAAGAGAGATTCGCGCCAGTATGTCTGATCAAGTCAGTGTCAGGCGCAGAGCTAGCTAGCGATTTACACGGACCTTCTTGGTCGGCGTCCAGGACGTCGTAGTAGGTGTATCCTAAAGCGAAGCTGTTGGCGATGGGAGGATTCTTGGAGCTATGGCGATCCAGAGCTCGCTTTTCGTTGCTATGCGATAGCGACTCTACAAATTCCCTCTGAGAATCCGGCGACCCTCCCAGCACGATCATATTCTTCTCGGGTAACCGTCTGCCGCTGGCGACGTTGTCCAGCATGGAGCTCCATAGGTCCTTCTTCTCCTGGCTGTCCGACCCCGCCGAAGCCGAGGTGTACGTCGACACCCGATTCGCGCTTCTCGTCATGATTGAGTTCTTTGGTGAGGACGCATATGGGACTGGTGGCCGAATGGTATCTTAGTCGGGAGCGGTGGGTGGATTGCGTTGACAGTGGGCAGGCAGCTTTAGGCGAAGACAGATAGACGCGTCGAGTCGCGGTGTAGGCGAGGGATGGATCACGGTGGTTTCGCAGGCAGAGATGATTGAAGATGCAGAGGGATATACGTGAGGAGGCAGGTGAAGACAACGTCTCTGGAAAATGAGGTTTCGGCCGGGACGAATGGCAGAACCGTCCTTGAACCAGCATTCACAGTGCCCCTTCAATCGAGCCCCCTTCGTCGAAGTGTCGGGAATTTAAGCTCCGGACCGGCTGTTTTCCCGGCCGTTGGCTAGTGGGGGTGCAGTGACATTGCAGCAGGCATTGCAGCACACTGTGCTACCAAAGCACCAGTTCAAGGGTCGTTTTTGGGGGTGCATCGGGCGCGGATGACGCACTAACCGTGCTACGCGACCACCCAGTCGACCTTTTTTTCGCGAAGCTCTGGAGAGCTCGGCACGCTTCCCTTTCAGCCTCGCAGATCTGCAGCTTCTACTCCGGCCTTTACCTCCAAACTTTCGGCAGCTCTCATCTCCTGGAGGCTGCGAGTGCCTCTATATAGACGGTCGCGATGAACAAGATTCGTGCCATTCAGGAGCTGAACAGGAAGGAGATCGAAAATGGAATGTAAGCCACCTACCTATGCGCTCTCCTCGTCCACCTGTAACTTGGCACTGACAACCAAACAGCTCCCCAGAGGGCTCCTGGCACGTCGACTACCGCGACACTGCTTATATATATTTCGGCGGCCTTCCATACGAGATGTCCGAGGGTGATGTGATCACCGTCTTTTCCCAATTCGGCGAGCCTGTCTGGCTCAAGCTGGCGCGCGACAAGGAGACGGGCAAGTCCAAGGGCTTCGGCTGGCTCAAGTACGAGGACCAGCGCAGCACCGACCTGGCGGTCGACAACCTTGGTGGCGCGACAATCAAGGACCGGCTCATCAGTGTGGACCACGCCCGCTACAAGTTCCACGAAAACGAGGACCCGGACGAGGGTAAGGTGGACTGGGCGACGGTCGCGAAGCTGGAGGGCGGGGACAAGACGGACGAGGAGGAGTCTGAAGAGGAGCAAGAGGCTCGGCCGATGCTTCCCGAAGAGAGAGAGCTTGCTCTTTTGATAAGGGACCATGACGAGGATGATCCCATGAAGGGGTTCTTGATCGAGGAGAAGAAGAAGGAGGTCGAGGAGGCGCTGCGGCGGCGGGACGACAAGTCAGACAAGAAGAAGAGACACAAGCATCGGCACCGGTCGCACCGGTCGCGGAGGCATGACAGTGACGAGGAAATGAGGGACGCTGGTCGCGACGAGGACAGGCACCGAAGCAGGAGGTCACGTCGCGACGACACGCCGGACGACAAAGACCGCAGAAATGACGACAGAAGCTCTCGACGACATGGGCGGCGGGAAGAGTCTCAAGATAGAGACTCCAGACGGGATGGCAGAAGCCGGAGGGATAGAGAACGCTCTGGAGAAAGGCGAGACAAGGACACGGGCGAGAACAGCGACAAGCGGCGGGAGCGCCGTCATCGTGACCCCGACGAGTCGGCAGAGCGTCACCATAGACGGCACAGAGATCGCGGTGATGAGCGGCGACACAGGAGGCGAAGCCGCAGTCGGTCGCCGTGATATCAAAAGATGATGTGATACCTTATAAAAAGAGCGATGCTATCGCTGATACCCCTAGATGCCTGGTCCGTTGGCAACCCCGGATGTAACGCCATACCGTGAACCTAGTAACTACACGACTCCCAAGAGTCAGTCTGTTTAACAAGTAGCTGTTGTTGCCCATTATGCGCCGCCCAAATACCTCTTCCAACCTTCTCTCACAACGTATCGGCGACCGTCTTGCCCCTTGGATATCACAAACTTCTCCCACCTGGCGTCCTGCCCGGCGCCAATCACAACCAGACTATCTTCAGTGACCCACCCGATAACGCCCTTTTGAGGCTTTGTCGTCCCGAGCGTCGTCTGGTCTGACAGGGGCAGACCGCCGATCAAGGGGTCATCGCCAGCCTCGAATGGTGCAGACGCAAAGGAGTATATGTCTGAAAACATGCGCGGCATCAGGGGTATCTTGCCCAAGAAACCCCACCGCCCCTTGCCGTCATCGGCTGGTCGCCCCGCCAGGATGCCGGATCCCCCCATCTGCGATGATGTTGGGCTTGTTGGCGCGGTGACGGGCTTCTTGGGATGTGGAACGTCGAACACGTGGAGGGTGGACTTGTCCGAAGTGCAGGCCAGCTTGGTGCCTTCGGGGCTGAAGCCGAGAGAGAAGATGGTTGCCGGGTCGACGCCGCGTCTCAGCTCGGCCAGGCGGGCACAGTTGCTGGTTGCAAACACTCTGATCAAAGTGCCCATTTCACTTGCTGTCGCCAACAGCTCTCCATCAGGGCTCACTTGTATGGCCCGGAGAGCAGATGAGTGAGCCGGGATAATGCTGACATTACCAGTACCAAGGTCGACTAGTTGGATCTGGCCAACAGTCCTGCCGGGGAACGCAATCGTCTTGTCCGACAAGGCGACAAGACCGAGAGGATTGTCAGTGGTCTCGTACACGGACTGGAGGTCGGGCGGCTTCGCAAAGGAGTAGACGCGGACGCTATTCTGAAGTGCAACGACGATGCGGTTGCGGCCGATGCGGACGCCGCGCACCGGAGTTAGAGAGGCGATTTCTATTGCGACTCTTCCTTTCATGTCGTCCCAGATGATGGTCTGCGGATGGGGTGAGCATGAGTCTAACAGGCTGAATTGTGTGATGCATACTTTACTGGTGCTGAACTTGGGTTGTCTGCCACCGCCGACGAGGGCGAGGTAGTTCGTCGTTCCCATCATCTCAACGAGACCAATACCGGCATTGAAGTCTGGCTCGGGATTTTAGCTTCGACTCTGTGTCGAAAAACGAGAGCAGTATGCACAAACCTCTGGAGGCCTTCAGAAGGCACGATTTGGTATGGAAGACTGCTTGCTGTTAGAGACACCTCCCCCCCTTTGAGCGGCAAGCCATGACTTACTGCATATCCCCGAGTTCAGACCAACAGAGAAGCAGCTAGCATCACTGTTGAACGACGCGGACAGCACCACAGTAGAGGGTGACGTTTCTATGGGCGGGCGGGTATTCATTGTAAATGGAGATGGCCTTGTGCCTGCCTCTGCCTGTGCCTGCCTGTAAGTCGCTGTGGCGAGCTGGTGGTGCCACAGCCTGTCTGTATGCGAGGGGCTCTCTGCAGTAAGCGATGGGCGCTATGAGAATGCAAGCCCGGCGGGCCAAGCCGATGTTCTGCTATTTCCGAAGTTGTCCTTTATGATATCATCATTTACAAGTGCGCCCCTTGGGGGAGAGACGTCCAGCTGACGGTGTTCGACGATGACGGTCTCTTAAAACAATTGCAGCGATTGGATGCGCGCGGGTTTGGAGTCAGCTGGACGGCCGAGTCAGAAGCTGCCGGAATGTAGCAGTGGACGCTGGCAGGTGTGTGTGCGTGTGTGTGTGTAGTAGCAACAAACAAACAACCCAGGTGCCAGTACAAAGAGCCTCAAATGAGCAACGTCTTTTTGCAACGAGAGAGGGAAAAGAGCACCGAGGAGGGCGTTTGCCAACAATCGATCTCGTGGATATGTCTCAGCAGACTCTCAGCCTGGGACGTTGTTGGAATGAGGTACGTAGCGCCCGTTTCGTCCGCTCAGTGACTCGTGGTAGTGCCAGGCACCTACCTACCGTGGTTGAGATGGAGGCTCACTGATGTTGGGTGTGTAGAGGTATGACAGCTGTCGCATGAGATCGTACCAGCTGCCATACACCTGTCGCTTATGCCTCCTAGGGAGACGCGAAACATGCATGTTTGGGGCTCTTCACCACGCACGGTGTAACGCGTACCAACATGCCACTGCAGACCAACAGTGCCGGCAGAGAGGCGGCAGCGGGAAGCTTCAGCACTGACCAGGTGCCAGTCTCGTGACCTATCATTCTATGGCTCTCTCTGCCAAAATTGCCCGAAGATGCCCCGCTGTTTGTACAGTTCCCAAAGGGGATTAGTGCCAATTTGGGGGGAAAGGAGCGTGGGCCGGGGAGTTGCTGGCCCCTGAATTGGGCGCGCAGAAGCAAGCAAACAATTGGCTGGGGAGTGCTTGGGGACGTCCTGCCGCAACATTTTGTGTGAAATTGCATTTTCTAGCACCTGTCGGTCAAGACCCTCCCAGTCCCCTCGAGCACCTGCACTTACCTACTTTCCTTCCCGTCCGACCCCCCCAGGTCCCATTTCAGAACAACGACATTTGGGGATCCAGTAGTCCTTTTGCTCCGTTCAACCACGGCACGAACACGACACTCGCTGTCCCTTGATACGATATCATCACCCATTCTTTTTCCTCACCCGGTCGTTGATTCGGACGACGACTCCTTTACCGACCCTATTCTAGACTAGGAGTTGCTTTCAACCACCGCCGTATGTCTGCCCACCGTCTCCCTATCCATTTATTGCACTATTCTGGCCCCCATGAATGAATCCTCCCCCGACTCCACGTAGTAGACATGGCTCCAATGCATCTGCATCCCCCGAGATATGCAATCGCTAATTGTTTTGGACTTTGCAGAAGATGATGCGCAGAAAGAAGAACGTGAAGAAGGGAATCCAGTTCTGTTTGATGGTCTGCGGAGCATCAGGCACTGGTACGCCTCCCCCCTAACTGGACAATCTCTCAAGTCCACTCGAGCCTCGAATCCCGTCGACTGACACTTGACCTTACAGGAAGAACCACCTTCGTCAACACTCTTTGCGGAAAGAGTGTCCTCGGCCACAAGGATGCCGACGATGCCGCCGCCGCCTCTGTTGAGGACGGTGTCAAGATCAAGCCCGTCACTGTCGGTGCGTAACTACCGCCCCGGAACATCCAATGCTGAAAGCAAAACGTTGACCATCATATAGAGCTAGAGCTTGATGAGGAGGGCACCCGTATTTCCCTGACCATTGTCGACACTCCCGGCTTCGGTGACCAGATCGACAATGAGGCTAGGTATGGCGTCCCGCGAAAACTTCGACACACTCACCGATACTGACATGTGCGTATAGCTTCTCCGAGATTGTCGGTTATCTCGAGAGACAATACGACGACATTCTCGCCGAGGAGTCTCGTATCAAGCGTAACCCCCGCTTCAGAGACAACCGTGTTCACGCCATGCTCTATTTTATCACGCCTACCGGTCACGGGTAAGCACAGTGTCCATCCCAAACCAGCTTTGACCGCCACTGACACACTTCGAGTCTCCGTGAGCTGGACATTGAGCTCATGAAGCGCCTTGCCCCCGTGTCAATGTCATTCCTGTTATTGGCCGCGCCGACTCCCTGACCCCGGCTGAGCTCGCTGAGTCAAAGAAGCTTGTGATGGAGGACATCGAGCACTACCGCATCCCCGTCTACAACTTCCCCTACGATATCGAGGAGGATGACGAGGATACTGTTGAGGAGAACGCCGAGCTGAGAGGCCTGATGCCGTTTGCCATTGTCGGTTCCGAAGAGAGCGTCGAGATCGGCGGCCGCACCGTCCGCGCCCGCCAGTACCCCTGGGGTGTCGTCGAAGTCGACAACCCGCGCCACTCCGACTTCCTCGCCATTCGTTCTGCCCTCCTCCACAGCCACTTGGCTGACCTGAAGGAGATC
This sequence comes from Colletotrichum falcatum, assembly GCA_019425465.1. NCBI lineage: Eukaryota > Fungi > Ascomycota > Sordariomycetes > Glomerellales > Glomerellaceae > Colletotrichum > Colletotrichum falcatum. The sequence goes on along the minus strand of SWKJ01000068.1, from coordinate 227,145 downwards.
ACCCACGACTTCCTCTACGAGAACTACCGTACCGAGAAGCTCAGCAAGTCCGTCGAGGGTGGTGCTGGAGTGTACGTCCTGCAAGCCCCGACTGTTCGATTGTTTCATGTACTGACAATTCTCACAGCGACTCGTCCATGAACCCCGAGGACCTCGCCTCGCAATCTGTGCGCCTCAAGGAGGAACAGCTGCGGCGAGAAGAGGAGAAGCTCCGCGAGATCGAGATCAAGGTCCAGCGCGAGATCAACGAGAAGCGCCAGGAGCTCTTGGCCCGCGAGTCCCAACTCCGCGAGATCGAGGCCCGTATGCAGAGGGAACAGTCTGCAGCAGCCGGCAACCCCGTCGAGACCAACGGCGACGAAGCCAACTAACCCAACATCTCTTCTGGCTGGCCCCGCTTATGGTTCCGCCGGAACTGCGACCTTGGTCTTTTTCTATACTGGCGTTGGTTTCCGTGCTGCGTTGAAAGAGAAAGAACATTATTCCCCTATGCTAGTTCGTTTCTTTTGACACGAAGATAAAACCCCAAAAAGGTCTACGATTGTGACGACTGGGAAGAGGCTCATCGGGTTGGCAGGGTGTGGGAAGAGGCGGTCTACGATCTTGGAGAGGTGGTTCGAGAGGCTTCTGGGCGTGGTCGAGGGGCATACTAGGGGGGCATGGGATGTGCGAACCGCAGTCTGCTCATCGATCTGTTTCTTTTATCCCTACCAGCCTGCCCGCCCGCATCTTTTCCGGCTGTTCCTTTTGTAGCCCTTTCACTCGCGCCCACCCCCATTTTCCTTTTCTATTAGTGGACTTCTAATGCAGATATCAAATTACTTTACCGCTTCTCCAAATCAGCACGCTTTTCCACCGCCAATGACATCTGCGATGAATGCCGAATGTTCTTGTGATTAAATTGATTTACTATAATAAAGAGGTACCGTACTACAAATGGAGAGCAGCAGAGGTGAAACTCCTGGTCCGGGTTCATACCCTCAGGTTCTTATCCAGACAACAAAACAACCACGACGCATCCGGGCCAATTTGTGTTGAAAAAACCTCATGCCAAACCACACACTAGCTGCCTGCTGACAGGGTTGATACGATTTTGTTATTCTTAGGGTAAAGGATTAGCGGCAAGCAGCTTAAGCGCTCTCTTGGCTGTTCAGGATACGCAGAATGGCCAAGAACAGGTTGATAATGTCAAGGTACAGACTGATGGCGGCTGCAATCTCCTCCTCGACATGGTGGTGGCGCATGATGAGCTGGGTGTCAACGAGAATGTAGGCGCTAAAGATGAGTGCGGCGATGCCGCCGTAGACGAGCTCGCCGGTGGAGGTGTTGGGGAAGAACATGTACATGAAACTGAAGATGACTAGAGCCCAGAGGGCGCCGCCGAGGTAAGGAATCCAGGAGGTGAAGTCATATTCTGTCTGGCAGGCGAAGGCGGTGAGGAAGATGAAGATACCTGCAGTGAGGAAGACGGCGTTGAGGACGATGCCGGCCTTGTAGAAAGAGACGATGACGGAGATGGAGTAGGCCTCCATGAGCGTGAAGGCCGAAAGGAAGAGGAGGTTCATCGGGTACGACTTGCGCTTCCAAAAGGTGAGGAGCATCATGACCATGGCGCCGAGGAGCTGCGGAGGAGTTAAGTCAGCGTACAAGTCCGGTCGGGGGTTGCGATTTCGGGAAGGCGGTGGTGTTTATGGGATGAACGTACGGAGCCGAAGACCAGGCCCGGGTGGTCCTGGATCCAGGCCTTATAGCCATCGTTGAAGAAGCTGACGGCGGAGACGGCGCCGGTGACAAGGAGCTGGACGGTGAGGATCGCGTAGACCTTGCGGATGAACTGGTTGCGGATGTCGGTCGTGGCCTCCGCTACCGAGCCGCCGAACTGCGAGAGCCATTGTTAGCGATGGCGTTTCGACATCGCGAGCTTGCGAGAAACAAGGGAGTGGGGGGAGGGGAGCGATCTGAACGCAGGAGACGCACCTTGAAGTCGTCCGGGATATCGTCCTGGCTGCCGCGAGGGGAGCCTCCGCCAAAGAGACGTTCCGTGTCGGAGGCGGCGGAGGCCTCGGCCTGGTAGGCGGGGGGTGCCTGGGCGTAGCGCGAGGCTTCATCAGGGTCCTGAGTCGGCGCCGGGACGTACTTTGCGTTTGAAGCCATCGTTGCGTTCTTGCTTTTTGTCGACGATCGTTTCGCGGGGGGGGTAGACGTGGCGAGCAGGTTTCTATCAGTTGTCGTCGCGAAATACTGACCTTTTTTTTTATTGCTGATGGGTCGTCGGGTGACTTGGGGCGAACGCTTCGGAAAGTGTTGGATGCCTATGGACGCTTAGAAGGAAGCGCCGGAGTGGTGTCGTCAGCACGGGATCATGTGGGGTGGCGGCTGCTGCTCCTGCTGCTGTTGCTGCGAACGGGTGCCACTGCTTGCCGTATTACTGCAGACTGGTGTGGCTGACAGATGGAAGTCTGGGGTAAAGTGTGGCGTAGGTGGGGTCATGTGATTGGGAAGAGAATCGACGGGCGTCATCTCCCGGATTCTGTTCGGCTTGATACATGACGCGTATAAAGAACTATCTCATGCACATACAAAGATTATTTCCTTCAAACAATAATAGGGCTAACTTGGGGAATCGAAGCCGGGCCCTTCCTGGCTACTTGGGCATTGTTCCTGGATTAGACTTGGCAGCAAGCGCAAACACTAACGACAGGCCACCAGGGTATCTATCGTAGGTAGGTAGGGTGGTAGGTAGTGTACACTGTACGGACACCTACGTATCACGTATCTACTGTTGATCTTCTTCCTGGATTGTCTGCTGGCAGCATCCGCTAGACGCAAACACGTGATCTGATGTCGGTAACTTTTTCTCTTGCGCCATCACAGCACACACTAGAAGTAGCGGCCTCGACAAGGTGGTCCCGATAGGCAGGTACCCTGAACTCAGAAGACTGCTCGAGAGGTAGATGGGGTGAAACGCGGAGCGTCGAGCCGGCATGGAAGGATAGCAAGATTACGGTGCCATGTTTTTTCTAGAATTGCTGCACGGAACGATGGGCAGACAGTGCAAATGCAGTCTATGGACGGCAAGGACGGAAGTAAAAGCGAGCCGTTTCCCGCGGGAAAAAAAGAGAGAGAGAGAGAAAGAGCCCGACCGCACAGCAGATTTCGGCCGTCCTGTCATGAGATCACGGGGTCTTTAGCGGACAACCACCTAGGTCTGTAGGTCTCTTCAAGTATGTATGGGCACATTCTACGAAGAATGCTGCGTATGTATGCAGTAGTAGACTACCTGTAGAGCGAGGGGTGGCAATTGGCTGCTGCATGTCGCCATCATGGGGGAAGCTCAGGGTATGTGGGGGTTTACCTGGCCCCGTCAGGTACGGGTCGGATTTCCTGGCCTAGGCTTCGGGAGTCCGTCAAGGCGGTGGGGTAGACGTTTGTTGATGACGGAAAAGGATATTTGTTGTTGCTGCTGCACAGATGAAGGGGAAATAGGGGGTAAAAGGACAAAGGTCAGAGAGGCGGGAAGAGGAACAAGAAGACCAGAGGCAGCTAGTGTGAAACCACTCTCTGCAGATGCAGTAAACAAAGAGCGGGAAAAAAAAAGAAGGAAAAAAGTTGACATGATTGACAGGGATACCGTCTATATCAAACGACCGATAAGAGGCTGGGGTGGGCAAATCACTTCATTTTAGAGGTGGCACATACGATATGAAGATTGACAGCACTAGTTCCGCGCCTATAGCAAACATGATACCACTGACTGCTCAGCGCCCATCCAGAGACGAAGGAAGCAACCTCACCAAGAGGAGAAGGGCGGCGAAGAACCCCGAGGCATCCAATTGGAACAGTGACACACAACCTGTTGAAACTTGTTGAGGGCGGGATACCTAGACCCGCCCGTCATGTCCCTCCTCCTCCCCGCCTCCTTCTCTCTCTGCCGTCTCTCCCTCTCCACCTTTGGATTTTGAATTTGGGTCGGCCGGAGTGAGCGAACACCTATGTAGGTACCACATCCCAATCGAGTTTTCCGTCCAGATAGACTTCATGCATCAATATTGTTAGATGGAGACTTGCGCGGATAATGAGCTTGTGGGCTGTTCGCTCCGTTGGTCTCCTGCTAGGGAGCGTGCAGTGTTGGTAGGTAGGCCTAGGTACATAGTACATGATGATATTAGGTGGTTTTCACAATTTAAAGCTCCGTCCAATTCCATCTGCAGCTTGCCTCGAATTGGATAAGGGGTCCCAAAGAACCCACATCTTGGGCGCCGTAGCTACCTACATAGGTATGTAAGATAGGTACGATACCTACCTAGGTATCACGAATACATACAAGTTGGTAGGTAGAGATAACAGTACGTACCGACAAAGGATCAGGGGAATAGGTGATCCCGATGCTTCTATTGGTTCGACCCCCTTGTCCACTTCCCAACTTCCGTTCAGGCCCCCCGCATCCCTTTCCATGTTAATGCCTGGCATCCCTATTTTTTCTCGTACTTACCTAGTCTTTTCCATGGGCCAAGTTGCAACGGCAGTCTCCTTCACCGCCTTCGATGGGTTTTACTACACCAAGATGCCTCTTCTAGGACTGGTTGGCAACCCGAGCCAGACCGCTTGCGAAACACTGCTAGGTAACAATTGGTGAAGGTGCAATCGATCTTGGTCAGTTCTCCCCTCGTGGCTTTTATTCGTACACTACACTACCTACTTCGTACAGTACCCTCCTTTCCCCCTCCCCTGGACCAGCGCAATGACTGCAACTTGGCCCCTCTTCCTCCCGGGGGTTTTGTGGCCAAGGGCAAGGGGATAGTGGAGTACGTCTTTTTCTTTCTTTTTCTTCTTCTTCTTCTTCTCTCTCGACGAGCTGGACCTGATGAATTTTGCGTGGAAAAGGGAGAGAATGAGGGAGCTTCTTAGGTACCTGGTACTTGCTATCTCTCTTTCCACGGTTCCATCCACTGCTACTTTCTGGTTCGGCCCTGAAGGATTTGTAAGGGAAAAGCCCACCAGATGCTAAAGATGGCGATGCCCAAACAAGTACCTGGAACTTACAGAATTCTGCCCCAGCCACTGTCGCCGCTGTTCTCCATCTTCCTTCTTCGCTTCCGAGTACGTGTAAACTGTCCGTACACTTTCGCGCTCTTCCTTTCTGGCCCTGCCCTCCCGTCCTCTCCCACCCTCAGTCTGCGCTCCCCGTCCCGCTCTCCCCACTTCAGATGCTGCCCTTGAGCATGCACAGGTACCATCTCTGAACATCCATCCGTATGTACGAATACCTACGCAGAGAGCGCCATAGCCCACCACACCACCACCACCACCACTCACCACCCACCACGGAGCACTAATCCCAGCAGCTTCTGGGGACAACAGACCAGATCCCAAAGTCAGGCCCTGGCTTTACCTACCCGTGCTCTCTACCTACCATACCTAGGTAGGTACTCCGTACACCTCAGGTACCTACCTTGCGGTCCCAGTGTGTACCGTCGTACCGCCGTGCCTCTGAACCTTCCAACCAGTCCTGCTACCGCTGTTGTCTACTGTTCCGTCCTCGGTCTCCATTGCCCTTCCATCTCCGTCCTCTAGATCTTCAACCTCCCTAAAACCACCCAGCACGTTCGTTTCTCCCTTCCCTTCCCCTCCCCTCCCTCCCCCTCCCTCGACTACGAACCAAGAAGGGCCTGTGACGACCTCTCGCGCTTGTGGAACCAAGACTTGCGCGCCCTCCACGTCCGAACACGTCTTGATACCGAGCGTCCACGGTCACGGCGCTTCGCCAGACACGCCCGCCCACCGCACAAGGTTTGGGCACGACTGCCACCCGGCGAAACCCTACGCCAAACCACGACCTAGCCGTCGCCAAGCATCGCGCCTTGCCTCGCCACTTGGATCGCAAGTCGGCGCCCTCCTCAGTACCTCAATTGAGTTTCAATTGAGCCTCACCCGCCCACTATGAGCGACACCGCCAGCAATGGGGCCTCGTCGCCAACGTTCGAGAAGCCCGTCTCCATCCCTCAGATCCAACGCAACGCTAGCACCAAGCAGCTGAAGCTTATGAACGGTCCCCTTTATCAGCAAGGCCACAACAATGTCAACGTCGTGCTCATTCGAAGGGTTAGGAGGACAGACGACAGCGCCTGGAAGATGCTGAGCCGTTGGATGGTAGAGAACCAAGTCGGTGCGTTGTATCCTGGGCTTCGCTTCTTGCCTACTCCCCCACTCCCAGCATTCCTTCGAGCCGCCGGGGAAGCTGTCATGTCGTTCGCGGCGAACGCCGCCGCAACGAGACCTTGCTCGCCATTCGCAACCAGGCTAACATGCACCCTTTCCAGGTCTCTCCTTCAACCTCCTGGCTCTCCTCTTCCTCGCCCACTTCTTCATCCCGAAGGCGCAGCCTCACACGATCAAGTTCTTTACCCTGTCATATTACAACCAGCAGACTGGCCTATATGGCGCCGGCCTTGGCGACTCCTGCCTCCTCGCCTTCTGCGTCGTCCTGTTTACCGGTCTCCGCGCAGCGGCCATGGAATACGTGCTAGCGCCCTTGGCTAAGGGATGGGGCATTAAGAAGCGAAAGGACCTCACTCGCTTCAGTGAACAGGCATGGCTGTTGATTTACTACATGGTTTTCTGGCCATTGGGTATGGTAAGTTGCCATTGGCGACCTAGGCATGATTGTCGCGACAGTCGCTGACGGACCGCTTAGTACATCTACAAGACATCTCCCTACTGGCTAAACCTGAGGGAGCTATGGACAAACTGGCCCCAGCGCGAGCTTTCCGGCCTCAACAAGTTCTACATCCTGGCCCAGTGGGCTTTCTGGCTGCAGCAGATTCTCGTCATCAACATTGAAGAGCGTCGCAAGGATCACTGGCAGATGTTCACCCACCACATCATCACTTGCACCCTGATCTCCGCCTGCTACAGCTACCACCAGACTCGCGTCGGAAACCTCATCCTCGTCCTCATGGATGTCGTTGATCTCTTCTTCCCTGTACGTTGCCTTCATCCCGACTGTCCTGTTTTCGTGCGCTGACCATCCGCAGCTCGCCAAGTGCCTCAAGTACGTTGGACTCAACACCCTCTGCGATCTCATGTTCGGCGCCTTCGTGCTGTCTTGGCTGCTTGCCCGTCACGTCTTCTACATGATGGTGTGCTGGTCTATTTACACCCACATCCCCGAGGAAATCCCCGACTCCTGCTACACAGGTCAGCACCCCAACCTCAAGGGGCCGCTGCCCGTGCCTGAAGGCACCAGCTGGATGCTTGAGCCTTTCTACAAGACAGACGGCATTGTTTGCTGGAACTCCACTATCCGCTGGTCGTTCCTTTCCACTCTCCTTGTCTTGCAGGTCATTACCATTGGATGGTTTTTCATGATTTTGCGTGTCGTCATGAAGGTCCTCCGTGGCGGAAACGCCGAGGACACCCGTAGTGACGACGAAGGCGAGTGCGAGGAGGAGGAGGAGGGCTACGTCTACGAGGAGGCTCAGGCTCTCGAGGAGGAGGTCGGTGTTGAGGACATTGACCTCAAGAGCTGGGAGCGGAGAACGGGTATCAAGAGGCAAGCCAGCGCTTCGGGCGTCAGCCTGCCGGGCCACAGCGACCGCAAGGAGCTGCTTGGTAGAATCGGCTGCGAGAAGCAGGTCGACTAGACCCCACAAACGGAAGCCACCCAGCGAAGCAACGAAACGTTCTTGACGGACAGAGGTCCAGTGTATACCACAAGCTGATGTATAGGGGAACGGAAGTGGAGTTAAGAGAACGGATCGTCGTGGTCGGGAAAGACTGCGGCGCAGCATACTCACGTACCTTGCTAGAGCATAGGGCGCGCCTGGATGGCGGGCACTCACGGGCATAGATGACATTTGACTTTGCGAGAAGAAAAGAGGGAACCGGAGAAAAAACGAACGGGCCGAGAGAACGTCACATCTCGTCTTTCGATTTTTTTTACCGAGTTGGGCTTGTTTAAGAAATGAATCAAAAGCATTCCGAGTTGATGATGAAAATACCTAGTTTAATTTGGATCGAGTTTGTCTACGTATAATTAGGTAGCTTTAAGAGCAAAGTTACTGCAGCGAAGAGTTCGTGGCGCGTACGAATCCGGTCAGAGAGTCGGGAGCCGATCGGCGAAGTGGGGGCCCGGGACCGGAGGCGCCGGGCCGACGTCCTGTAAGCCCGGTTCCGAGCGTTCATCACACCCCTCGGTCCGTCGACGCTGCCCGTACAACGAGTTGTCTGAGGGGTGGCGGGAGGGGGGGGGGGCGCTTTTGGACGTGTCTGACGTACAAGGCCGTAAACCCCATCGTATTGGTCCGGAGGATTTGGTTACTCAAGTGCTGTCTCCCACGCTTCTAGAGGTGGGAAAGTTGATGACACGAGTTCTCTCATGTTGCGTTCAAATACCGGATTGAAGCAATTCTTGATACATGTGCGAAAGACGATTAGAATATTGTCACTGATGGTCCATCTGCTATTGTTGAAGCGTAGGCTAAGCGGCAGCAGTGTGTTATTGTTACTGAAGTCAAGTACTAACAACATGTGGACCGATATGTGCTTGACGTCTTCCAAAAAAAACAAAAAAAAGAAAGGCCGTTTACACTTTCCTACCAACCTTGTCCTCTGTGTATGATACCCTGCTCTCATCTGCGAGTGAATGCCCCTCTACTGGAGAGTAGATGGATTCGGTGCTGGAGTGGCACTGCCCGCAAGACTAGCATTGTTGGCTGGCGTTGCGCCTTCGCCCTCAGCTGGTTCTTGCGGCGGAGCTGGTGTGTCCTCCTTCAATGGCCTTCTGCCAGTGATGATATAACTAGAGAAGTGCGTCAGCAAGAGACAAACGGGAGATGCTTTCGCACCGTGGGGGCAAGCCTCAAACCTACATGGGCATGTACGAGTGGATCCGCGGGTTTCTCATATCGTTACGGACACCAATGAGAAAGACTTGCACCTCTTCCTTGGTCCAGCCGTGGCCACGGGTTAGGGGCGCCAACGCCATCGCTTCAGCGGCATCCACAAAGTTGTGGTAGTTCCACTCCCCGATTCTTCTGTGATAAGGGTCTTTGGGCCACGGGTTGGACGGCCACTTGAACTTGCGGATGACGACATCTTCGAAACCGGCGTCGACCATTAGGGGTACCAAGTCGGGGCAAGGAACAAACGTGCGTCCAAACTTGTCGGCCGCCTCACGAATCAGTTTTCCAAACTCGTACAGCGGTTGCTCGGAAGTCAGTGTGCCGTCATCAGACTCGAAAGTGAAATCGCTCTCTTGTATTTCAAAATAGCCACCGGGGGCGAGGTTTCTAAGTTCACGAATGTGTCAGCTTCTGATTCCGATGGAATCGTGTGGGTACGGGTCTATAAGTTGAAAAAGTTGACTCACTCATAGGCATTTGCAATAAATGTTTTCCAGTCTGCGAGAGATCCATTCATGAACCGAGAGTGAATGTATTCGAATGGCTGCGAGTAAACCCAGTCTTCTTCAATGTCATCGACTTCGAATTTAACGTTTGGCGGCACACTAAATCCATACAGTTAGCATCCGAATAGAAACTGTAGCACAGAATAAATGAATAAAAAACATACTCGTTGGGCTGGATTGGAGACAGATCCACGCCCAATACCTAGTTGATCCCCCTGTTTAGATACTCCTGCGTATAGGCCCCTAGGGGAACCCTCGTTAGGGGACTCACCTCGGCTTCGGGATGCAAGTCTGCGTAATCAATGGCCCACAGGCCGGTTCCAGTACCGATATCGAGGACGCGACCGACCTTGACATCATCGTCACAGGGCGGGGCGAGTCCCAACCTGTCGTGGAATGTGACAATACAGATCTCGTGCTGCATGTCTGACGTTACATGTAGTTAGCGCGGCCCATGGGTCAAGCTCGCAGTGAGTAATACCTAGCCTGTCGTTCTCTCTCTCATCGTTGGGCCAAGCATATTCTGCGGCGGCTTGTTAGAAATCCCTGACAATAAAGATTCGACCTCATACAATGGGGACTTTGTCTTACTGCCATCCTTATACTTATGGTAGGACCTTCCGTTTTCAATGCGGTGTTCTAGTATGGAGTTTCTGACGCTGGTGGTTTCCGAACGAATGCTCTAGATGCGGACGATATGTCAATCGCAGGAACCTTCTGTTGGGTTGGGATGGGCAGAAGACAGCCCACACTCACCTCAAGGTCCACCCCGTCATCAAAAGCCTGGTAGAATGATTAGCTCCCATTTCGAACAAATACTGGTTATTGTTGTGAAGCGTTTACTTCGTCGTCAGCGACAAGAACGTCGGGGTGCTGATCTTGCGCATCGGCCATGACTGCGGTGTATTGATGAGCGAATTTGTACGAGATTTTGGACCTTTCGAATTCTGGGGAATTCAAACATCTACGACAACTTACGAGGGGGAGACCGGACGCTTTTAATGGTGGCGGGTAGATCGATCAACCCCTCTTTCTGGAGCCAGCTGTAGCTGCGCCAACGGTGAAGAACCAACGAAGAACCCATGAAAACCAGCAAACATGCAGGGTGATATGCATGTGACCCGGCCAAGTTTCCCCTTTGGAGAAGACAAATGTGGGACCGATGAAGTGTCATGGCACGCGAATCCCAAAGGAGCAAGAGCAACTCTAGGACCCGAGGGAACCAAACAAAGATAGGCGAAAGTTGTCTTCGAAAAGACCAAGACTGCAGATATAAATACCTCTTTTGATAACGCCCATGTACAGTTGCGTTCACCATTTACATTCTGCAAATACATACCTATCATAAGCTCGTTGAATCTGTCACCAAGATCCAAGGGTGATGTGGAAACACACTATCCTTGCCACCTAATTATCAGTCAACCTCATCTTCAGGGAGTTGGCAAGGGTTCTGGGATGCTTTCAGATCCGGGAGTATGCCCGGTGGCTCATTAATGTCCAGCAATCATAAAGATACTTATTCTGTTCAACATCAATGCGTGAAAACAACACATACTTCCTTTTATTCCTATTTGCCCGTGGAACAAAACCGAGGGCAGCGGGAGTTGTGATGGCTCCTATCAATTGGTCTGAATATTAACTTCAGTTCAAATCCGAACCAATTTTGGAATGGCATTCTTTTTTGCAATTTGTGAGCCAAGTACGGATAGTAAACCTTGGTATACGTAAATCAAGTTGGCCCACTGTCATTGACCCTGGTCTGTGCTTCTAGCTGAACTTCCCCGGTCGTTGAGCCATGTCTACTCGACGCAATACACTCTGACTTGTTGTCTGTTTGTATTTCAATGACCTCTGTTTGGAAGTGGAGTCTCGGAATCTGGACCAAGGCAACACCGAATCCATGTGTTTGGTCTTTGTTATTATCGTTATGCAGTTCTGATGACTTTAGTGGTATATGGTACCACCTTTGACTCTTAAGAGAAGTTCTGGGCTCTTCAAGAGAATCAGAAATATTCCTGATCAATGGTAGTAGCGCGGGAAGGCTGCCACACATGATAGCCACGTTCACCTCAATGGAGGACCAGATGACGACGTAAGAGTTGTCCCCTAAACAAATCGGTCAGAGCTGATATGTGTGTTAAGTGGTCTCGAAACTTACACGTGGGATCGTACGTATGAGAGAACAGTACCAAGTACTGAAGTCGAATTATGCTTGTAATGGTCGCGCTGTTGTAAACCTAGTATTAGCGTTGTTCGGGGACAACCATGCAAGCTAGTACTTACAAAAAGCCAAAACCGAACATGAAAATCAGAGCCATCTTTTTTCGCGGTCCCAACTGAAGCTTGAGGAGCTCCGGGATTGGCATGATGATAAGAATGATGTCTTCGACGATCGTAAGAGCCGATCCCGAGTAGCTGATAACTGATGTTTCCATACAGTGACCGCGGATCGAGTAATCCCACACGGCTTGAATCGGAAGGCACTGAAACGCAATTAGAAAGAAGTAAACAATGGCCTTTACTATATAAAGCAGGATCATGACGTAATTCGTGTAAAGAAACTTCTGATCCATGAAAACCCGACAATAAAAAGCAGACAGCGAAACTTTTGCGCAAAAGCTGAGCGAAATGGTTAGATATCACGTCTGAACCTTTTTTCCAACCGAAGAATCTGAATCTTACAGCGTAAAAATGTAAAGCATCTGTGTGATATAGAAAAGCTGTGATGAGTTCTTAGCACTTGCATGCTGCGAAACCAGAGGCGACGGCAAACCTGCAGAATGGTCTTCCCATTGCGTACGTCGATGTCCCAGAAGTGTCGTCCGAAGCCCAGATGGGAGTCTGAACGAGTACAAGTTAGCTTCGCCGGTTGATGGATGATGCGAAGGGGATGATCTCACAAATGATGCAGAGAATGCCGGTTGCTATGTTTGACAGCTGGCTAATGTAAGCAAGTGCTTTTGATAAAGAAAGCAGGGGAGGACCCTACCGCGGCCATCAACGCAGTCCAATCATCCCACCATAACCTTTTAGCTACAACAAATCTAGATACGTATCTCAGAGCGACAATGACTACCGAGATGATGGGGAGCACTATCCCCGTGATTCGAATCTCGTCTTGGCGTTGTGGGATTGGATAACCTTGACATAAATCCTGCGATGCCTCAAGAGAAGCTACGGAAAAGCCGACGTCGTCAGCGTGCAATCAGTGCATCACCATGTTTTATCCTTGTATTTCACATACCGACTTGATCTTCGTAAGAGCATGATTCCTGGACGCATTGGGACAGATAGGCTCGGAGGGTGGTATTATGGCATAAGCAACCCGCCAGTGCAGCGAGAGAGCAGCCGCCACTGGAGATTCCATTAACCACGCATGGAATCTAAACGGCAACACATCGCGCGTCAGTCGACCGGTTTCTCTACCGTTTGACAGAGAGAATGCCACTGGCGGTATGTGGACGAAGAGACGTAGGTGGGAAGATGTAATCTAGAGGCTTGCCGGGGGGGGGGGGGGGGCGCTAATACACATGAAAGACTCACAGCGCAATCTTTGGTTTCTGCAACTAAAGTGGTGATATTGGATTGGGGGCTGGTCGCCGCCATCCTGATAGACGTGGCCACTGCCATGAATGTTATCCACCCCAGGTAAGCCGCTTGCATCATCAAGATGGTAACGAGGGGCCGGATTTGTGCGTTCAACTCCCTTCTAAGCGACTGTGAAAAGCGACCTCGTCTTCTTTTCCAGCCTGTGACGGGATAGCTGTCTAAAGTACTGGCTGGAGGAATAAAACGAACACGTGGTTCGTCGCCAAGGGCGGAAGCCCGTCAGAGGCAGCTTATACGGTATTCCGGGAACGGATAATGATGGCGTTTCCCCCAACCAATTTAGCGTTGATTTATTTATTCCAAACACGCAAAAGCAAAGACAATGTGTGGTTAACATGACGCTTTGACCGTGGCTCACCGAATCTAAATGGTCCCTGCGCACCGTGTTCAAGCTTGGTGTCGGACGTCCAATCCTTTAGCTAGGTAAAGATACGGCTGCCGCCCAATCGGGACGAATGGATGAAAACAAGCCGAAGAAGAAGTCGGGAATACCTGTAAGCACACGGGGGACTCGGCTGGTTTCAAGCTTCACGGTACCAATCTACTCTGATTGCTCTCTCCTTCGCATGCTTAACTCCCCGGCAATTGGCTTATAACGCCATCGTCATTGTCGTTCTGGCCATCCATATCTGTCCCTTCCGCAACCGTCCTATGATTCTGCTCCTGCAGCTTGCCCCTCCGACGTATTACGGCTATCAGTGAATCGACAGGACCAAACTGTGTCTCGTTGACAGTGTCTTGATCGACAAGCCGGTGAGAGTTGCGACAGTCACTGCCACCCCCTTTCGGCCTTTCCAGTTTCAAGACAGCGTATGTACTGAAACGGGCTCCTTCAGAACGGCTCTCATTGTATTGGAACTTTAACGAAAATCATGAATGGCCTTTGAAGTTCCAGATTGGGCTTGATATGGGAGGCTTGCAGTGCGTCTACCGTACATTGTACTGTCAAGCAGACTCTGAATCTCACCATCTCCGTATTTCGTTGGTCAAACCCCGGAATTCTTCCCACTCCTGCATAAGCCAGGAAGCATGTTCGAGCACCATTTCTGCAACGGCGTATTCGGACTGGCAGACAGCTTGATACGACGCACTTCCATGTACAGGACGGGTTGCAAAAACACCTGCACCTTTCGGAATAAAATGTTTTGCCTCTGGCCCATGCATTTCTTTCTCCAAACTCCTTTCGTCTACAGTAAGTAGAGGACCAAGGCATTGCCTTGCCTCAGTTTTGATGCCTACAATGATGAAGCCCGCAACTTCGCCCGAAGCTCAATGTCTTACTTCCTTTGAGACTTTGGTGTGATGGAAACCCAGCAAGGCCTCGGGTTGGGAGTCCAGGGGGAGCGGAATCATCCGCTTTGCCTATGATTCTTCATGAACTCCTAAGATGTCTTTATATTCTATCACGTAATTAAAAACGACGCCGTCAGTCACAGGGCAGCGACCAGCGTTTATATATCTCGTCACGTATTCCTAGTCTCAGTGCCCGCTTGGCTCGGTCAAGATTCTCGCTAAAGAACTTGAAAGACTGCATTCTGTTAACTGGTTACGCAAAGGATTCGTAACTTTCTGTTCTTCAAAAGCTTTTCTGACAAAGTCGGCAATCCATCATCATTCTTTCTTCCAGAATCTGATGTTGCGCGACCGGAAAAATGCTGACCTTTTGTCCGAGGTTCCGTCCTGGGCTGTTGGTAAAGATTCACACCGGCATCCCGCTGTTCAGGGGGGGGGGCAGGGACGATATGCATAGACTTGGTTTCAAAAAGCATCATAAAATCTACTCGCTTGGCATTATCATTACGGAATTGGCATACTGGGAGCGGATTTATGCCATCATTGGCTTTGACGAGATTCAAATTTCACGCCAGCGCGAGACGAAAATGGCAAAAGAGATTAATCTTGCTCAAGATTCCGATGAAGAGCTCAAGGGCCACTTTTGGCGATGTCGTTGGAGATGTCGTGAGGGCCTGCTTAGCAGGTCCGGAATTGTTTCTCCCATCTCGCCCAGTAGCGGCAAACGATTTAGACGCTAGGACTAGATTGCAAGAATAGTATCACGGGGTAATCTTACGTAGGGGGTAAATAATAGAGTTAAGAGTAGCTTGTTTTCTTCTAGGACATTATAAAGTGAGGCGTTTTCTATACATACGCTTACAATAGAGTCCTAAAGCGAGCTTGTTCTAGAACGTGGTGTCGTGTAGTATAACAAGCAGTCGCTTCATAAGCTGACTTTGTGATAAATAGTTCTTTAATGTAGTAGTAAAGAGGTTAAAGCTACTCGAGATCCAGGCGGCCTCTAATGGAAGTTGAGCTGCAGAGGTGTTCTTGCTGCATTGTTTATATTCAGAACACGCGTAAATTTCCCAAATTGAACTGAAATACTTTGTACTGAACCTAGGTACCACGAGGTCATGTACTTCTCGCGTTGTAGGCATGGATCTTGTCCCAACACAGCACGAGGTACCTGGTACCCTGAAGGGCCATAAGCAGCAAGGCTGGCAAATGGTAAGCAACCTGGTCATCCAGATGTCGGGCGCACCTGGCTCCGGAAAGAGCACGATAGCGACCCTGCCAATACGCCGGTCATTCAACGGAGCCATCATCGGTCGTGACGCCACCAGGTCTGCTCTTCTCGACCATGAATCGGTTTCATTTCGGCCCAAGCAGCGCAACCCGTACGGACGTTGGCCGAGGGGATGACGGAAAGCAAGGGCTGACCGGATGCCACTGTTAATAGCGCCCAAACTTCCAGGAGGTTCTCGATCAAGGATCCGAGCTTTGTGGAAAAAAGTGTAAACTCACCTACCGGGTTATCGTCATGTTGACGGCATTGGTCTGCCGGGCGAGAGACTGCGCGCGCGGTAATCAACAGAGAGTCGGCAAAAGAGGTTTCCATTGGTCCCCTGCCGCCGCAAGCTGTCAGTCAGTGTGATTTCACCAACTTACGCCCAGCACTATGCGTGGACCGAGGTTCCGGCACTCAGCCCCCCCTTCGTAGACATGTCAAGCCTTTGATAGACGCGTATAAAGCTGCATATCTTGCAGCCTCGGTAGGTTGATTTCATAGTTCAGGATGCCGTTGGGGCCACCGAGGCCCTCGGCACTCAATCCAACACTGCTTAAATTCGCAGGACTGGCACATATTAGTGTAGAAATGGTAGATACGGCAGGATAATTGGCGCTGGATCAACAGAGGTTTCATTATAGTCAAGATAGAAGAGGGGGCGGGAAGCTGGCGGCTCGGCAAGCCGGTGCCAGAGCGCCCGTTCAACCTCAGCGGCCAAAAGAAGGCGTCCACAAGCCCGCCATGTGGCCTCCCAACTATTCTACACGCGTAAATCGAATGGAAAAGGACAACCGAGCGCCGAATTCCGTCAATATCTGATTATTTTGAGCGGCACTTCTCTCTCAAACGATGCTCTTTCGCCGTCGTGTCCTTGCCCTCACTTCCGAACGTGCGCTCCAGCCTCCTCGGCGGGATATCTGGTCCCGGGCCTTGCAGGTGTGTCAACGCCGCCTTCTGCACCCCTTGGCCACCCCCGTCGATGCCGTTCGCGCCGTTCGCGCCGTTCGTCCCGTTCGCCCCTTTCTCTAGGCCATCTCGCTGTCCGCAGCACGGGACGATGACGCTCGCCTTGTTCCTGCTGCCCGGCATGTCGAGCGCCGGGTTCGCGGTGAAGAAATCGGCGGGGCGGATGTTGACGTGATGAATCTCGACCGGCCTTGTTTTGAGAATAGTCGAGTTAGCAACTTGTTCGACTTTCCCAAGAATGGAGTGAAGCCGGAGAAGGAAGGAGGTTATATGTAGAAGAGAAAAAAGGGGGGGGGAGAAGCAGATGCCAAGAAAAGACTCACATCACAGGCCAATCCTCGACGCGCGGGTTGTGCGTCAACCCAAACACGCTCCAGATGACGGGACTGCTCTTCCTTCCCTCGCCTGGACCCGTGTCCCCGTTGCCGCCGCTCGCCCCGTCGCCGTCGCCGAACCAGTCTCCCCTGGCGACCATGTCCCACACCCCGCCGACCTCCTCCGTGCTCTGATTCGTGTACTCCCCCGCGGCCCAGAACTCGTCGTCGCGGTGCCCCGTCACCCAGACGTGGTGCCTCGCGAACTTGGCCCTCTTGGACACCTGGCTCTCCTCGTCCGCAAGCAGCATCTGGGACGCCGACGGCGTGAGCTTGAAGCCGACGTTGCGCCCGGACACGGGATTCCTCTTGGTCGCGTTCTCGAGCCTGACCACGCGGTTCAGGCGCGGCTCCGCGTCGATCCAGCCCGCCCTGTCCACGACGCGCTTCCTGATCTCGTAGTAGTTCCCGTGCGGGTTCGTCGCCGCGTTCATCGGGACCGGTGCGCTCTCCTCCACCACGACCCGCGTGTCGCCCTCCCCGTACGAGTCGATGGCCGGGTCGATGCGCACGGCGAATATGTGCTGGTGGTTCTGCGCCAGCACGCCGGGGGCCACGACGGCGCCGTACGGGGACTCGGTCTTGCCCTCGTCAATGGCCACGACGCTCATGATGCCCGTGGCCCGCGTCTCGAGCGTGATGCCGCCCGCCGTGTCGAGCTTGTACGCGAACACGTACTCGTAGTTTGCCAGCGTGACGACGCACTGCACGACCAGCTCGCGCAGCCGGGCGACGACGGCGCGGTTCGTCCGGAAGTTGGTGTGCTTCCACCCGATGCCGTTGTCCTGCTCGTGGAGGCACACGACCGCCTTGGCCAGCGTCGGGTTGCCGCCCGTGTCCGCCAGCAGCGCGTCGAGGTAGTGAATCGCGCCGAGGCAGTCGCACCCGAGCTCGAGGTTGTTGGCGACCCGGCCGAAGCCGCCGTCGCCCAGGTCGAAGGCCTGCTTGCGCTGGAACGGCGGGCGCGGGTCGCCGTACGGCACCGTCAGCTCGCTGTAGCTCAGGCGGTAGAGCACGGGGCGGCCGTCGTAACAGAGGTCATGCAGGACGGCGCCCTCGCGCGGGGTGAAGCCGAGGCGGAACCGCCACTTTTGCCACTCGACGAGGCCGTCGGTGTGGATACCGAAGGAGGCGCCCTCGGGCTGGGTGATGTTGATGGGCTTCAGGTCCGCGCGCAGCGGGGCGTCGAGGAGCTCGGGGACGTACTCGGCGGAGGGGGACTGGGTGCTGGTGAAGAGTGGCCTCGGTTTGGAGGGCAGCGGCCGGGGTTCGAGACCGTCGCCAGCGCCGCCTGTGGCGAGGCGGTCGACGCGGACAACCTCCTTGGTGACGAAGTTCATGACGGGGATGATGGGGATCGGGTAGCCGTAGTGATTCGAATCGAGATTGTTCTTGGAGACGTCCCGCGCGAAGACGAGGCCTTGCATGTAGCGCGGAATGTCCTCGCCCTGGTCGGGGCCTCCGTACGGCCAAGGGTCTATCGTGACGGCGAAGTTCTCCGGGAGAGAGAACTCGGCCATGGCATCTTTGAAGAGCTGGGACGCCACGCAGATGTCTTGGAACATTGCAAATTCGTCACTTTATCGGAATCAATTCAGGATCCGGTCAAGCGAGTTCGGTTGGGGAGCCAGGACTCACGGGAGGTAGGAGGTCTGACTGGGCGCCCTCGTGACAGTCCTCTCGACTTCCTTGTTCGACTTCAAGTCGACGACGGACTGGGTGTACTCGGGCACGCTGCCAGGCTTGATGACATCGTACTGAAGCCTCGCCCGGCGAGGGGGCCGGGGCGTCTCGTCCGTGACGACACCGGCATGCTCTGCTTGGAGGAATGGCACCAGCTCGGCCCTCTTGGGTTCCTGCAGGAAGATTGCCCGAAAGAAAAGAGAATGGTCAGAGGCGTAGAGGCGGGTCACAATGTCTCGAGCTTCCTTGAACTCGTTCTCGGACAAAGCCGTCAAAGGGTGAGGGGCCATTTTTGCACCAGACAGAGGTTTGCTCGCGAATCGATGTGACCGAGTGTAGGTAAGGAGACGGGGGCGGGAGACACCAGCGGCCGTTGTCCTTCTTATCTAGGTAGGTACCTTCCAACGACGACCGAGATGCAACGCGGGGGGAAAACTGCAGTAGGCCAATGGTGGGAGCCGTTGAGCTAGTTACAGATTCGATATCCGTATTAGCTGGGAAATGCCGAGACAAGTGACTACACGCGTGCAACTTGTTGTGCTTTTTAAACCGGATCTGACTGGCAGTGGTGGATGCAGATATTCTCTTGACGGACTGGGCTGCGGCTTGCCATGTGCTATCGGCTCGCAACGGCGGGGTAGAGGTCAATTGAGAAGTCCAAGCCAAGTGAAATGGAGGGGTAATACGCGCACAAGACGGTCCGATCGATTGCTCATCACTCGTACTGTTTTCTTCCCCCAAACAGTTGGAGATCTTGCCGCCCCCTCCCCCCCTCCCCCTCCCTCCCCATGGGATGATTTACTTCCGCATCCGGCAAGTCCATGCGGTGCAAGATGATTACTGGCCACGGCCATCATCGTCGGCCAGTCGGCCATTTGTGTCCGCAGGGCTCGGCGCATCGTAGGGGTGGGGGGTCGCCTGCTGGCTGGAGGGGCGCAAGCTTTTGCCAAATGCCTGGACCAGCACGCTTCATGTGATGTGACTGTCGGCCAAACGAAACCTTTGGCGTCGGTTGCGTTGAGCATGCGTGCGATGAAGGGTTTTGCCGGGGTATTCGATCGTGGACCCCGGCCTGGCATTGGAGCTGTGCGTTAGATGCCAACGGTGTGCGATCTGCCCAAGAGCGATTACGATAAGATTAAGCTATTTACCAATGACAACCATTTCATCCAATCTCAGGCGATAAACAGGTTGCGGGATTGTCTGCTCATCGGTGAGAGTGTAGGGGACCGACAAGTCTGCTGTCCAAGACCTTACTTAGTTAGGTACTCTAGCAGACGAGCACAGTAGTACGTGCACCGCGAGATTCGTACCGGGCCGGAACGGAACCCGGGATGATACAGAACGAACACAACACTGCATTGCCGGTTGGCCAGGCGGGGAAAGCCTTCCGCAAGTGACACGTCTCGGCACCCGAGACCCAAGGAATTCCCATAACGGCTCAACAGTGGTGTGACGATCAGAGACAGGTTCTGCGACCCCGGAATTGACGCGCACCAGATAGGTGGTCGGCGGCTGTCGTGGCCCGAAGGTCAAACGAAAGGGGTGGTCTTAGTCGACGGCTGTTAACGGCCAAAAGGTCGGGTCGACCTTGCCACCGAATATGAGCCGCTTGATGAAGCGCCGACACGGCCGACAAAGCTTTGGCTTTTTGCCCGAGTTCCGTCTTCAGTGCGTTTGCTTGAGGGTAATGGCAACGACACATACGACTACATAGTATGGGCTTCTGGGTGGTGGGCTTCACGTCCTGTAGCATTGGAAAACGGCCGAGGCAGGCAGATGTTTTATTGTCGGTTGTGCAGCAAATAGACTTTGGCGACCGCACGGCCGGGCGAGCCGGAGCCTGTTGCAAAATGACGATGGGCCTTTGGGGTCAAGAGGATCGGCTTGATAGAGAGCCAATGCGCTTGAGGAATGCGCGGTGCTAGGTTTTGTCTTCACACACACGAGTCGGGCCTGGATTCGTCGGTTGACGGACCATGCGGGTAATGTCAGAGGTTAGGGGACGGCAGAAACATGGCCGAGAGCAAGCCGTTCGTGTTCCGAAGATCCTCTGGAGATCGGGTCATGGCCGTCCCGCAACAGAGCAAAACACCATGAGGCGGCTTGCGTGGACAGCGTGGCATCGCAACTCCCCGGAGGTGGAGGGGGGGCTCGGAGGCTGTCTGAACCTTTACTAAACTAGGTACTATGTACTAGGTGGACATCGGACGACTGACGAGTGTGGAGGGAAGCTCAGCCCCAAACGCGGGTACGCAGGGCTGATACCATTTGGCCTGAAGGCTAAACTTGTCTGCATGCACGCCGTGATTGAAAGTTGCGTCTCATGCCCACAGCTTTGGCGAAACGAAGGACGGAGTGGAGGTTCGGATCGAGGTCGGCGTTAATGCTTGCTGGGCGACGGGGTCAACAAGCAAATGCCAGGAGAATCAAGCCGTATCAGAGGTGCTTTGTACGTACATGGGATATGAAGTGTTCACCCTACCTTGGGTACCTATGTCGAGATGGTTTTAGTAGTTTAAAGGGCCTGCAAACACAACGCTGCCTGAGGTGCTTCAAGAGTGAGTGTCCCTGTTTCATTGTGCAAGGACGGACGGGGGTCTAACGGATTGAGAAGGATGTGTCATTGGCTGGGAATCAAATGACAACAACGCCTGGAGAAGGCACGGCAGGGAGGAGACAACGCCGGCAGACAGGAAGGCACGATGTGGAGAGACAGATGCGGATACATCGTACTATTAGTTTACATACCCAGTGCGCAGAGCGCCGGCAGGGATGGAAACCACGGCAGTTCATGACGGTTTCTGGATGCTTCGACATGTGGAAAGAACACCCAAACCGGGCAGGCGGGACCGTGTCCCTCTCGTTCTTACTCCTCCCTGCGGTGAAGATGGATACCTAGGTAGGTACCTGCCCACTCTGTAGTGTGCCTGAGGTACCCACGTACCTATCTACAAGTAGGTATCATGGAGACTGCCCTGCACCAACCTATTTTGGGCAGGAACCCCCCATCCCCATCTGGGCCATCCAAGACCCGGACGCACATTTCTGAAACGCGCCAATTAATCTGATGTCGTGATGGGTCGGGGGATCTCCCATCAAGTTCTCGGTCTGCATTTTCCCTCTTTTTCCTCTGATCCTTCACCACGGGTTTCCACAGAATATGATTTTGCTCCTTGGTCGAGATACGTAACCGAGTCCCTTCTCGCTGCCCGCTTCTCCAGTTTGTGAGATGAATGCGCGTCGATTGGGATGGAGCGAACCTCCCCCGCACTACTAACCAACCACCAGAAGCTTGCCGAAGCCCGGAACGGAAGCGAGGCGTCTACCGGTACCCAGGTACTTGAGCAAGGCATCTAGGTAGGTAGGTAGGTAGTTACTGTCTTCACTCTCCCTGCATTGAAACACCGCAGAGGCCAACATGTCTTTTTCGTCTTTGTGAATTTTTGTTCTATTTCATTTCCTTCAAATAGTCTGACCAACTGTTGGCGTTGGAGCTGGAATGTCTCATGTTCTGCACACGACAGCGAAACTGGGGGGAAAGTAAGAAAACCGCATGTGAGAAGCATACCGGTATACATACCAGATGGCTGGCCCGTCTGACCAAGACCCGGAGGACTGCGAAGTACGGATACTGCGCACGGAATGGCGGCGCATTTGACATGATACGAGACTGGAGCGAGACGATGACGACGTCGGGATGGATGGATCCTTTTCCCTGCGTCGGCCCGCCCATGCAACTTGGATCCCCCCTCCAGTCATTGTACGTACGCGTTCTGGACCTCGATGCCTACGGATGAATCCCTACGTAGTATGTGCGGATACTCCCCCCTCCCTTCCGACCATACACTACCAAGTTCTTGACTACAGCGCCTACTGCCTGATGTAAAGAAAGTGACTGCCAGATAACTAGGTAGATGGATGGAGTGGTATGTATCTAGGTATCCGCTCATGTTGTCTCGTCCGTCTCGCCCATCGCGTAGCTTGGCACCTGCCGTGGCATGTTTCCTGCTGAACAGCTGCCAAGCGTCGACGACGCCTTGCTGCCCCTGTCATCATGTTCGGCCGACTTGTAATTGGGTAGCATCTTGGATGGCGCGGGCGGCCGGAAGCACCTAGTGCAGTAGCCTGGTTCCAAACGTACGTGATGCGAGCCAGTCGCGGAGTCGCGGAGTCAAGACTCGAAAGAAGTTGGGACGTCCGTGATAGAGACAGGTAGGTATTACTTGTACTTTGTACATACGAATACACGCATACGGATGCATACGACGTATGCAGTAGTACGTACGCCTCTTACCTCGACGGTACTGACTCCCTAGAGGCTAGACCCACTGACCGTGGTACCGATAACAGCTTTTCGGATGGCCGTCTGTTCATCAAAGGACCCTTTTTCGCTCCCTCTCATCCCAACACTCGATTCAATACCGACCGATTCTTCACCTCTCATCCACCCTTGACGACACCTTGGGTGGTGTACATGCAAATTCCTAGTCAGTGCACTTCGTCATCTTTAACAGGGGCCTACCGCCGTCGGCTCCCGCAGCACGCACTGCATACGACCCGCACGGCCTGCTTTCTATCCATCTTTTTTTTTTTTCTTCTCTTCTACCCCTTCGTTCTTCTAGGGTATACGTAACTCCGCAATCCACCGCAGAAACGACAGCCCCATAGCCCCATCGCCTTGCCCGGATCCCCCACCGCGGTTCAAAAAATATAACAATAAAGACACAAGTATCCCGGATAGTTGTCACTGCCAAGTACGGATAAGAGCAAGGGAACAAGATACCACCTATCTACCCGTACCTACCCAGGTATCTACCTACCTATCATACAGTCAGCAGGGAACCCAACGAGAGAAGCAAGGTTTACGCTAGCACTTCACGCCAACTGCTCCCCCCAACCTTGACCCCTGGGTAGACAGACGACAGAAAACTAGGCACCTCTGGTCTCTGCCCAGACCTCGATTTTTATTTTATTTTATTGTTTTGTTTTTTCCCCCATACATCAATTCCCTCTCTCTTACTCGACGTCCCCTGCCTAGCAATTCCAATCGTTCCTCGAAACCTTACCACCGCCACGGCCACCTATTCTCTCGACCAATCTTAAAAAAATCAACAGTCCAACAGGCCCAATCCCCCCTGTGTGTTCCTCGCCAGCCATTCGGTACGTTCCCAGGCCCCACGTCCGCTCTAGGTATTCGCTACTAGCAGTAGCTCATCCCTCCACAACCAACCTTGATAAGCTCCCTCCCATCCCCCTTTCGACAAGTTCCCTCCTGTCAGACCGGAGCACCTTCATTTATCTGTCGGCTCTGCTCGCCCACGTTCCTTTACATTTTTGTGTTGCGTCCCGACTCAACTCTTTGTCCTAGTCACTTCCAGACTGACATGATATATCTTGGTATCTCAGCAACCGTCGAGCCCTAGCCATCGTTTGCGCCTTGCTGCCTGGCGGCTGGTCCCAACCCGACAACCTTCGACATTTCAATCGCTCGAATAGCGACGGCGCATTCACTTCTGCCTCTGTCGACTACTTTCGTCAGCACCCTCTTCCACGGCTCGACCAACACGACAGCCGTTTCTCAATGACTGTCTAGTCGACCGTCGAGCCAGCCTAAACCAGCACTCTTTGTTTTTTTATATCTTTTTATATTTTCTTTATCCAACTCACAATGCTTACTCCTCGGAGAGCCGTCGCGGTGGCCGCATTCCTCCTAGTCGTCTTCTACCTAATATCATCCTCCCACGACACATCATCCACCGTCGCGAAACCAGTTGTCGCTGCCTCCAACCATGATACGCCAGACTCCAAGAAATCATCAAGTACCGCCAACGACATCAAGCCCACGACGCCCAAAGTCGCGGCGCAGAAGCCCATGATGGACATGTCCAAGATGTCGCTGTCCGACAAGTTGGCATACCAATACCCCTACGACCCCGAGACGCGCTTCCCGGCCTACATCTGGCAGACGTGGAAGTGGACGCCCGCCGACCAAGAGTTCACCTTCCGGGAACAGGAGGCTAGCTGGTCTGAGCAGCACCCTGGTTTCGTCCACGAGGTCGTCACCGACAAGGTCGCCGTCAACCTGCTCCGTCTCTTTTACGCCTCCGTCCCCGAGGTGCTCACCGCCTACGACGCCCTCCCTCTACCCGTCCTCAAGGCCGACTTTTTCCGCTACCTGATCCTGCTCGCCCGCGGCGGCATCTACACCGACATTGATACCTTTGCCATCCGCTCCGCTCTTGAATGGATTCCCGAGCGCATCCCGCGCGAGAGCGTGGGCCTCGTCATTGGCATCGAGGCGGACCCCGACCGCCCCGACTGGAAGGATTGGTACAGTCGCCGCATCCAGTTTTGCCAGTGGACCATCCAGTCAAAGCCCGGCCACCCTGTCCTGCGTGAGATTGTCGTCCGCATCGCCGAGGAGACCCTGAAGCGGAAGAAGGAGGGGAAACTGAACAACATTGTCGACAAGAACGTTGTCGAGTTCACCGGTCCTGCCATCTGGACGGATACCATTTTTGACTACTTCAACGACCCACGATACTTTGACATGAAGAACTCCAAGGGCCCCATTGACTGGAAAAACTTTACGGGTATGGAGACGTCCAAGAAGGTGGGCGACGTCGTGGTCCTTCCCATCACCAGCTTCAGCCCTGGAGTACAACAAATGGGCGCCAAGGATTACGACGATCCCATGGCCTTTGTCAAGCACGACTTTGAGGGTGAGTTTTAGGAAACCTACGCAACTGAATGACTGCCCGTAACTTTGACTAACGGGCCACCAGGTACCTGGAAGCCCGAAGAGCTCCGCCATATTGGCGAACAGAAAGAGGAGTCACAGACGTCTCGCTAATGTCCGATGGTGACGATACAAGCTCCTTCTTCGGCACGTGTTTTTCCCCCTTCTTTTTTTCTTTTCTTTTTAATATTTGCATCTCGAGCGGCGTCACCCACATGACACGGATTGGGCATGTCTCGGAAACGGCATTTCGACTCGCCGAGTCGTCTTTGTTTGGCGGGAATGGGAAGAATCACATACATACAAACTGCATATCCTAGAGTAACGGGGAGAGCATGGAGCGTTTCGGCATAGATAGTGTCTTGTTGCATTGTTTTGGCACATGGGTGAAGGAGAGCAAGAGGAATGAAATGGAGTGAAGCGGGCCGCATTATGGCCTAGGAGGAGCTCGGAGTCCAGGCGGCACGAGTGGCGGCATGTTTATCAACTGCAGTTACCGCTAAGCACTGTGTGATACATATACCCCAAGGCAGCTTAAAAGCAATGAAGCTATTCTGAAAGTTCATCCCTGGGAGAAATGGGGCAAGAGCTGGCAGAGGCCCCCCTTCCCCCCTTGGCTTTGAACAGGCATTGATTGCGCCGCCTGACCTGTCCGACCTGAGTATATTGAGCTATACGGATGTAGACGTTTGATAGGTACGGTGGAATGGCCACGTCTTTGAACCCTGGACGAGTGTATCGCGGCGCGCGTAACGAACACATCCACGTTTCCTGGCCCGCGATCTCCCCGCCCCCTTTTTTTTCTTTTTTTCTTTTTTGAAAGGGGCTGTTCCCTGTCTGGCAGCGGGTGTGACCCCGCACGGGTTCTCCGCATTTTGGAGCCTCAGCCGCTGTAAGGATGGGGAACTCACCTTTCCCCTCCTTCTGCCAAGACATGTAATCCCGACTAGGCTCGGGGGGTGTGATGGGGACCAAGCGGCCAGACGCGGCGGCCAGCCCAGGAACACCAGTTGGCTTCGGGGACTTAAAAACCACCCGCCCCTTGTTGTCCAACAGGCGAAGACGGTCGGGAATCGCAACGACGGCCCATTGCACCAAGGACCCGCCGAGCCGAAGTGGGAAACATTGGGAGGCGAAGAGGCATGGTATAACGTCATAGGGTCCATAAACCACGCCCACGCCCGCACCGAATCTCAAAAGTTTCACGTTGCCAGCTCGTTTCAAGGTGCCATCCCCACGCCCGAAGCCGAGGTTGAGCACCTGCAGATGACGATGCCTTCAATGACCTGTACACGCCTTGCGACCGGCCTCGTGGCGCGGGGGAGTTTGCCCAGGACAGCGGGCCGGAGAGGTACCGGTCTGGCACCGCAGCGGAGAAGGCTCTCTTCCCGCTACGAAGGGCTTAGTTTCAGCCAGGGCCCGAGCGAGGTATGATAGATGCTTGCCTGCCGGCGAGGAGCCTGCGAGAACATGAGGGCCAAACTCAAGTGAGAGAGAGAGCTCCGCAGATGGGAGGTTCTCATCACAGGCCGTCATCGTCTCACTCGGTCTACACGCTGACCACTCTCTCTCCAGCCACCGCTTCTCACGCAAACCATCCCCGAACACTTTGCCCAAGTCGTGTCCCTCCATGGCGACCTCCCAGCCGTCATCGCGCGGGCGCCCACCGCCCTCACCTCGTCGCCGGCCGCGACCACGACGCTGACGTATGCCTCGCTCGACGCCCTCTCAAACACCCTGGCCTCGTCCCTCCGCACCCTCGGCGTCCGCAAGGGTGACCGCCTCGCCGTCTCCCTCGGCAACGGCGCCGAGTTCGCCGCACTGACCTACGCCGCTTTCAAGCTCGGCGCCGTGCTGGTCCCGCTGAACCCGGGCTTCAACGCGAAGCAGGTCACCGCGGCACTGCGGCACCTGGGCGTCGAGGTGCTCGTCATCGGCAAGGTCACGGACCTGCCCTACAAGCCGTGCCGCGGACGGAGCAACCTCGACCTCCTGCGGGCGCTGGTGCCGGACCTGGACAGGGCCGCCGGGGTCGAGAGCGAGCTGGTGCCGAGCCTCAAGACCGTCGTCGTGCTGGACAACGCGGCCCCGCACCCGCTCGTGGACTTCCCCGCGTTCGGGGCGCTGACGCCGTACGAGGCGCTGCTGGGCGGGTCCGACGGGCCCGTCGTGCCGGACGCGCCGCTGGACCCGGGGGACACGATCAACATCCAGTTCACGTCGGGGACGACGTCCCAGCCCAAGGCGGCGATGCTGACGCACGCGGGCATCCTCAACAACGGCCACCTCATCGCGCAGAGGATGGGGCTCGCGCCGCACGACCGGATCGTCGTGCCGCCGCCGCTGTTCCACTGCTTCGGCAGCGTGCTGGGGTACATGGCGACGGCGACCACGGGCGCGGCGATCCTGTTCCCGAGCCCGGCCTTCGACCCGGCGGCGACGGTCAGGATGGCGGCGGAATACGACGCCACGGGGCTGTACGGCGTGTCGACCATGTTCGTGGCGGTGATGGAGGCGCTGCTGGCGGCGGGGGCGGCGGGGGGGGATGCGCCGAGGAGCCTGAGGAAGGGCATCGCGGCGGGGAGCTCGGTGCCGGAGAGCCTGATGCGGAGGCTGTACGAGACGCTGGGGCTGCGGGACCTGGTCATCTGCTACGGCATGACGGAGACGAGCCCCGTGAGCTGCATGACGGCGCCCGACGACGCGTTCGAGAAGCGGACGGGGAGCGTGGGGCGGGCGATGCCGCACACGGCCGTCAAGATCGTCGACCCGCACGACAGGGGGCGGGTCGTGCCGCGCGGGGAGCGGGGGGAGCTGGCGGCGGCGGGGTACCTCGTGATGAAGGGGTACTGGGGCGACGAGGAGAGGACGCGGGAAGTCCGGCGGGAGGAGGAGGACGAGGCGGCGGACGGGGGGCGGCGGGTGTGGATGTACTCGGGCGACGAGGCGCGCATGGACGACGAGGGGTACGTCGAGATCACGGGGCGGATCAAGGACCTCATCATCCGGGCGGGGGAGAACATCCACCCGCTCGAGGTGGAGAACTGCCTCTTCCAGATGGACGGGGTCGAGGAGGCCGCCGTGGTGGGCGTGCCGGACGAGAAGCTCGGGGAGAGCGTCGCCGCCTTCGTGGTGCCGCGGAAAGGGTGGCGCGGCGTGGACGGCGAGGAGGGCGAGGGCGAGGGCGGGGGCGCCGGGGATCAGAAGGCGATCACGAAGGAGGGCGTGAGGCGGTGGGTGCGGGAGCACCTGTCGAGCCACCTGGCGCCCAAGCACGTGTTCTGGGTGGACGAGTACCCCAAGACGCCGAGCGGGAAGATCCAAAAGTTCAAGCTCAGGGAAATGGCCGAGGGGCTGCTCCGGGGCGAGCGGAAGTCATAGGGCGAGGGACGATCGGGTTCCTGAGGGTGACTTGAAGCTAACCCATGGTTGCAAGACATCATGGGCATTCCCATGGAAAGCCGGGGTGTGATCCCGGAAGGCATTGGCCAAGGAACGACATAATAGTGGAATAGTATCCGCATGTGCTGCTCTGCCATTGCTGGCCAGATCTATCTAGATTTATCTCCATCAAACGTACTTATTGTCCTATAAGAGAATGAACGAGGCTAGGAATGTCTACCCAGACCCAGGGCGCATTTGTTCCCGTTCTCGCGTCATGTTCGCCAACACTCGACAGCTGAAAGCTGGGTATGGCTGTTTTGCACGGAATCACAGGGCGCGCGGAGGAGGGAGATTCGTGTAGCATTGGAGACATGGGGGGGGTCGGAGCAGGAAGATGTAGTTTGTGGCCAGTGAGTGGCCTTCATGTTTGGCCGCTGTTATGGGGAGAGAGTTGGGACGAGGGGAGGAGTCGGAATGCCAGGGTCTTCGTGAACATGCGCCTCAGGTCATGGTTATCTGCCTGGGAACCATGTTGGCAGAAAAAAAAAAGGACACTTTGGAATTTGACCATTGAGCATGCCACAGAGGCAAACGTCAGGGGGCGGCTCACTGCGGTCACGAAAGACGGGGAGTTTGGCTCCACAAATTGATTACAACCGCTACGGCTAGTGATCGACCTTGAGCGAGAAGTCGACGTGCGGCACGCCCTGGTGGATGGCGCTGGTTGAAAGAATGTCCACATCTGTTTTTTCCTTGTCTCAGCGGCCCCGAACCACAGCCGACGACGGGAAGAGGGGAAGGGGAAGAACTCACCGTTGCACACGTAGTCCTCGACGTTGTCGAGCGTCAGGCCGCCCGAGACCTCGACGAGGAAGTGCTTCTTGCCGGCCCACTTTGTCTTGAGGCTCTTGGCTGCGACCTTGACGCCGTCGCCGGTGAAGTTGTCGAGCATGACGACGTCGGCGCCGGCGGCGATGGCCTCGTCGGCCTCGTCCTCGGTCTGGACCTCGACCTCGACCTTGAGGCTGAAGCCGCCGACGCTCTTGGCGGCCCTGACGGCGTTGGTGATGCTCCCCTTGCTCCAGACGTGGTTGTCCTTGAGCATGATCATGGAGCTCAGGTCCATGCGGTGGGCGTCGGCGCCGCCGACGAGCATGCCGTACTTCTCGACGAGGCGGAAGCCGGGCGTCGTCTTGCGCGTGCCGGCGAGGACGCCGGCGTAGCCGGCGGCGCGGAGGTTCACGAGCATGCCGCGCGTCATGCTGGCGACGCCCGAGCACCGCGCCAGGGCGTTGAGGGCGACGCGCTCGCCCAGCAGGATGCCGCGCGCGGGGCCCGTGACGGTGGCGACGCGCATCTTGCCCTTGTTGGCCCCGGCGGCGCCGTGGCCGCGCAGCTCGACGTGCGAGCCCTCCTTGACGTGCCACTCGACGGCGCAGCCGCACTGCGCAAAGACCTCGTCCACAAACGGCCGGCCCGCCACGATGCCGCCCGACTTGCCCCAGAGCGTCGCCGTGCGCTGGGCGTCGCCGACGACGAAGCCGCCGTAGTCGAACGTGGGCGTGTCCTCGGCCAGCCAGGCGGTGACCTGCGTCTTCCAGCTCGGCGGCAGGAGGTGCGCCGGCGAGCCGTGCTCGAGCGGGACGTCTTCCATCGTGGGTTCGTGTTGACGCGGGGGGGGGGGGGGGGGGTCGTATGTGTGGTGGGGTTTCGGGCTAGGAGGGAGTTACTCGGCTGTTGGTGATGGACTGGCGGTTCGAGGGGAATCGAGGCGCTTTGGAGGTGTTGCGGGAGAGACTCCGAGGGCAATTCCGCAGGTCGAGACAGAGGGGGGTTTGGTTGTGACGACGGGAACCTTTGTCGCCACGGTTTGTGTTTCGTTGATTGACGTTGCTTGCCGTTCTCGGCTTCTGTCGGTGCCGCCTTTTGCCGAGTGGTGGTGGTGGGGGGTTGTTGGAGGGGCACAGCTGCGCGGGGTGTTCTGACAGCCGGGACCAGCTGATGATGCTGCTTCCTGCTTTACTTTGACCTCATGTCACCAAAGCCACCTCTACTACATATTACTGGCGAACCCAGCAGCCGTTCAATATTCTTTTTATTAATAAAGTGGAATCTGCGAAGATATTTGCTCATCTCTCTTGTAGTCTCTGTAAAGATCTTGAAACCTTGCATTGGCAATCAGTCCAAAGGGGCGTGCTGATCATGAGTTGGAACACTGGTGGAAACATGGTGTTTCTATAGGTCGATCTCGTCTGGTGCTGTCATGGCGTGATTGTCGTCGTCAGAACGTTCACTCCGGGCTGAGTGCCTTCTGGCCTCTCCTAGACGGTCAGATCCGAGATTTGCAAGGATTGGAAGATGACGAGTGAGTTCCTGGAGAGGCGGATCGCGCTGCCGTTTGGGCCAAATACGGGGATGCCACATCAACATACCACGCACCGCTCTGTCTTTGTAAAGAGGGGTTTCTGGCGCATTTTCTTATCGACCTCCTATGCCGCATGGCCTCGGGCAGCGAGCGCAATCGCATCCTTAGCAGCATGCCATTATCTGCGATATTTCTACAAAAGAAGGGCCGTCACACAATCTCTCCATGTCTCGATTTATCGACGGATACGTGCTTGGTAAGAAAAGTGTGGTTGGCTAAAGGGCCAGGGGGGCGCATGATGGTTGTAACATTGCTCGCTAGTCGGATGAGAAGCATGTCCGCGCTCACAGGATTCCCGAGGGAAGCATGTCACCCCTTGGACGGGGCGCGTTTACCTTCCCCAGGATTCAATTAGTAGGGATCTCCCTGATGCTAATGTATTTACAACTGCGACCCCACATCAGTGTCACCCCGATACGACGTTTGTTATATAGAGCGCTGGATTAGCTGCTGGTTGGTGTGATATATACATCTACTTAAATTTCGTCATTTATGCGCGCCCGGCGCAGCGTTTGTATCGACAGGAAAGAAGTTGAACAGATCCGTCGTCAGCACGTCGAAATTCAAATCGGAAAACGGATTCAGCACCGGACCCGCGCCGGCCATGGGTATGGCGTAGTCCGTCAGGGCCTCTGGCTGCTGACGGTACCCCCTGTTGCTGAAGAAGATGAGGTCGTCCGAGGTTGTGGCCGTGGTCCTGTTCTCCTCGAGCGACGGAAACTGGATGTTGGTCGGGAACCGGCTGTCGGACCACACCGGCGCAGGCTCGGCGGATGCGACGTCTGGAAAGGCGCCGGTCGGTTTTGACGCGTTCATGGACTGCTCGACCGCCCACACGATACGCTCAATGGAGTTGATGGCGTTGGTGACCGGCTCGTCTCCAATAAGAGAGTGCAGGCAAGAGATGGCCATCTGGATGAATTCGAGGTTGTGGGGGTGCTTTGCGGGATGGCGGAGACTATCGTACAAAAGCACAGCGCAGGAAGACTCGATGAAGAATGCGAGGTATCGACGTGTCTGCTGGATACCATTAGTCACACTGCAGTCCCGATCATAGTTGGGAGGGGATTCTACCTTGCACTCTTCTGGGCCCCGAAGCATATTGCTTGTGAAAGCGAGGCCATCCTGTGCAGCATCTGTCGCATGCCTACAGGCCTGCCTAAGCCAGATGTCTCCCATTCCACTTGAACCCTCACCGGACAAGAGTGCGGCTTCTGCAATCAAGAACGGCCGGTATATCAAGAGAACAACGTGGAAATAAACTGGAGCACATCAGCACCTGGAGTGGCCCAAAGACTAGATAGCCTAGCTACCGGATTTGCTTACTGTTGTGTAGGAGCAGACTGGTTTCCGCGTTCCACGCATCTTTCCGTTGCAAAGACGCCGCGGAGCCTAGCCCCCATTTGTCGCCATATTGGCGGAGCTGGCTGTGCAGTCTCTCCGCCTTCCCATAGAGCTGACGGAGCGAGTCGGTCCTCCGGTTATATATCGACTCGACGGTTTCCTCGATGACGCTGGCAAATTGGCACAGGGCCACCATGGTAGGCTGGCCGTCTGGGTACGGGCAGCTGTCAAAATCCGACTTTTGCATCATGCTTCGTCGTCCGACCACCAAGCTAAGCCAGCTGGTGCGTTCTCGTGTCAGCTTCATGCGAGCAACGGGAGATGGAGCAAAACATCGAATGCGGTAGCTTACATCTCAAGGAAATAAAGACACCAAAGTGTCACGAGCCTCCCCTGCACTTCCTCATTCCGGGAGATGGCGCTTGTGGTCCCCGCGTGCAACCCCATCGCCAGGGCCTTTCGACATGCAATGCCATTGTATAGGTATGCAGAGTTTGGCCGCCCCATGTTCAGCTGATAATATGCCGTGAGTATTGAGAATTGTATCATTGGCAGTGTGACGGAATCCTCGTAGATGACGGCTTCTTTCTTGGCGTGGACGAAGAGCGATTCTGCTGCGTCCGTCTGCTGGGTGCCCAGTGCTCCCAGTGCGAGGGCCGCGAGAAATACAGTCTTCTTTTGCGGCTGGATGGCTGATTCTGTGACATTAGAGAACAGCGCCGGGACCATTTCGTCCAGCTCGCGAGGGGTGAAGAAGGGCAGGGTCGAGAGGTGCGTGTTTTTGAAGTGTGCAACAAACTCCTGCGCCTGTGCCGGCGAGACCGGACACGGTGTGGGATGCGCGGGCTCGATATTAATCTTCATCGGCATGCCGAAAAATATGTTGCGTTGCATAAACATGTCCAACCCCGGACCCCCCTCCTGGACATCACGGGCCAGGCTCTGACCGTATTGTCCGGACAGAAGACCCCGATGAATCTGTTGCAGAAAGGCCGAGTTCGACGAGGGCCCGTAGAAGAGCTGTGTGCTGTCGGTGGATTTGGGAGCGTGGTGGGCGGCGGCGACGCTGTGGTACACCTCCGTCTGCGCGACTTGCTGATGGTGCTCCTCCGCGGATCGGCGAGAGCCGGCTTCATCCCGGCGGCTGCGCTCGGAACCCGGCGTTGACGCGCCGCGGACCGCCTCGGCATCCGTAGGCGCGGAGGCGACGGCGGCGGCGGCGGCGGCGGCGGCGGCTCGCTTCGTCGACAACCGCACGCGCGGCTTGAGCCGGTAGACGCAGTCGGACGGCTTGTTCTCGCATTGGCGACAGGGCTTGTGCCCGGAGCACTTCACTTTGCGGCGGCGGCACGGCTCGCAGGCCTTGGGAATCTTGCCGCCAAACTTGCTGCCGCTGGGCTGCATTCCGGCATTTGACTTCCGAGGTTGGTGAGACCCCCGACCCGCTAATGCAACCAAAGGCCAAGATTTTGAGGCACAGCAGCGCAGGCGCGGAAGTGAAGGATAACTCCCCAAGTCCGAGAGAGTCGATTACGGAATCGGTTCCAGATGATGATAGGGGAAGAATGTGATGAAAACGGCCTGGGCGGCTGAGCCGAATTTGGGTGTCGTAATTCCGTAATTCCGCAGCGCCCTAAGTCCGCGATTGCTGTGACGCCATCTGGATCCACCCTGCATCTATCCAAGCATGATCAGCCGTCAACGGGTTACCAACCCCTGGACTATGAAGGCCGGATTGACTAGGACACGAAAAGTGTCAGTGAACCAGCCACAAACACCTGTTCAAGTAGACAAAACGAACGACGTTGATTTAACTTTGTCTTTTAGTGGAAGCTACGTTTTACTTACCTGATAAAATAACATCAAATTTTACGGCCATCGGAGGGTTAACGCACTGGTCAGAGCATCAGCCGAGAGATGTTACTAGATAACCTATACCGTCTTTGGCTATGAAACAGCACACATCTCCGCCACGGTCAACATTCATTTCTATTCCTACATCAGAATATTAGAAAACCATGTCTTTCTCAACAAGATCCCACGAGAATTAAGCAGCAGATTCCATGACCAGATCCGTTGTCGTGTGTAGTGAATAAGGTATCACCTGCATTTTCATAGTATGCCTGATAGCACGCAGGTCTTTACACTACAGACCAGGCCTTGAAAACCATAATCACTAAACAGCGTAGTAGTCTGTACGGGATGTTTCAACGCAGTGCCCTTGAGCCTGACGATCTTGGTAGAGAAGAGTTAATCAAATCACAGTGCGAATAATAGGCTGATATCAACATAGGCGGTCACATCCTTTGTGAAAACAAAACCCCTTTCATCATAAGTAAACCCGTTTCTGCTGCGGTCACCCCGGATTTACCTCTGACTCCCGGCTGTTATAGACAACAGCTGCATATACCGTGGTAATAACTTCGGGTCTCCGATCCTACAACTATTAAAATGCAGATGTTGCTCCAAGC
Organism: Colletotrichum falcatum; assembly: GCA_019425465.1. Taxonomy (NCBI): domain Eukaryota; kingdom Fungi; phylum Ascomycota; class Sordariomycetes; order Glomerellales; family Glomerellaceae; genus Colletotrichum; species Colletotrichum falcatum. Next base: position 192,172 of record SWKJ01000068.1, on the reverse strand, counting down.
CCCTGTAAGCGGTCTAGTGCAGTTCACCCAGTACCTAAGTAACATCACAATACGTAAAAGTCCAATACATGGCAACTCTGACTTGTCTCACGTCTCAATGCTTTAATACAGTAGAGATTCTATATCTATTGACTTCCATCAGTTCCAGCATCGCTTTCGCCCGGATTACCATCTCCTCACCAAAAACAACTGCTTGCCTGGAAAACCTGTTTAGTTTGCAGGATCGAACCGTCTTATCTCCTGTCACAGTCACATACCTACGGTGATGCCTTTTGTAATCAACTACAGCTTGAGGGCATAAATTACAATTTTACCACATTATGGTTCTGGTCAACGTTCGGGCATTCTTAGAACGATGATTCCTCGAAGCTTCACCGATATACTAGCATCCTGGTAAATGCAATGGAATATCACGATACTCATATCGGTGATTTGGGAGATAGCACTGGCATGGTACTGGGACGGACCTGGAGTGGTAGAGCAACGAATCTAGAGCATCAAGTAGTGCACAAGCTCCCTTGCATATCAAACTGGCACAGGGATTGAGATCAACGCCTCTACTGATGGGACTCCTATACTGTGCCAATTCTCTAATCAAGCCGGTAATTGCACAGCCCTTCGAGTCACTGGATTTGCGCGGGCCAAGCCAGCAGTATAATATCACGAGTAGAAAAGTAACTAGAAGGCGTCACTACCAGAAACACATCATCAGTATCTTGTAGAAAATAGCAGGCATACCTCTTGGTATTATAAAAATAGTTCAGATATTGAGAGGCACTTGCTCCGCTACTAGGCGTCGCCGGAAGTCCCTCCCGTCGAGTGAAAACTCCCAGCTCTTATACATAAAGCACACTACTTGGACGACGATAACTTGATGTATACTCGCCACCAAGCCTTTTTCTTGAGCTTTTCGAAACCGGGGTTTGGGAGTCTCCTCCACCTGTGGAAAGTTTGGAATTGATTCTCCATTATGAGAAAGTATAGTCGGGGGTGGTAAACTCAAAGTGCATGCAGCCGTAGAGTTTGCTGTGTCAGGTGCTTTTAGGTTGTACCTCTTTCAAGTGTTGAACGGATGGTTCTGATCAGTTTATTCTTAGGCGGGCATCCCTCGGCTTTTGTGGTACAAACGCTTGTCTTTGATGATGACGGTGATGTCCGATGTGGTGGAATCCCCGACGATCAATTTGTAGTTCCAAGCCAGTTCATCTGTGTCCGAAAGCCCCTTCATGTCTGTATGTTTAGGCTTTGCCACAATGGGACTATTGACTTGTGGCTGTGCACCTGAGCATGTACCCCATAGTAGTTTGCATTCGCAGGACCAATGAGAGAGCGAATCCAGAAATGATGATGTCGGCGACAAGAAACACGTAAATTATCTGGCTGCTTGAACTTGTCCGGATATGGTTATTATAGCCGCCCCTCTCATGAGAGAGTAAATTGGAACTGGGAGATTCCCTTCGATCTCTGTTGTCACAACCCTGTGATAGTACGTCATACTGCGCTTTCATAAGTGGTACTGATTGATCACAACCCCTGGTGAAAGTTCAGGCTTTAATGGCAAGGAGATAGCCTGTTGAGAAGATGGAAGTTTTCGGAACGCAAACGTCATTGTCAATGACCAAAATGAACATAAGCATGACCAACCGCGGCCATGGGTTACTAAGATAATAATAAAAGGTAGTTTCTCCTCAGGCCGTGTAGGTATACGATATACTACATGAACGTGCATGCTCGTAAAACTAAAGTAACACTCAACATAATTTACCAATGAATCTACCCTTACCAAACCATGCATTCAATAGTATCTCCAAATATAGAGGTCATATAAATCCCGATGTTGGCTGCATGGCATGGCCGTCACCTCGGACCATCACCCCGTCTACCCGCTAGAATTGATACTGATGGTAACACAGGGTCCTCCTAGATGGGAGAGAACAAGAAACCGTTGATTTTTGCTACGGTTATTGAGGAGGAGGAGAAGAAGAAGAAGAAGAAGAAGAAGAAGAAGAAGAAAAAGAAAAAGAAACGAAGTCATTGCCATCTGCCAGCGGTATAGGGTTCGGCCGAGGAGGTGAACCACGTGGCCCCCAGCGGCACGGCCATTTTTCGTCCGCGGGATGCCCAACGTCCAACATATACCAAATATATGAATGCACTCATCCAAATACAGCCCAGACCATACCGACACATTTTTTCACAACCATCAACGACTTGTTAGAAACTGAGCTCTTGTTGGCCTCCGCATCTTCTCGTGGCTATCGATTACCTAGGTAGGGTAGAGCTCGGCTATAATTAGTCCGGGCTTCCAGTGTGGCTTTGAAGACCCAGTTCTTCTGGCTAATAGTCTAGGTCCAAATCAGATTGCAAGGAATTTCATTCGACATTTAAAATCCGACCAAGACGTTGATGGTGGATTACACCGTGCCGTTCATGAGAAAATGTCCCATGCTTTGAATTCCTTGGCCCTGGCAATGCCACAATTGCTACGTGTAGTAAAGAAACGTGATCATGCTCGATTGCCCTGGAATCAGGGTGCTGACCGCTTTCAACTGGGAAGTGCATGGTAACCTACCTTTGCACCATTCTTCTATACTAGGTACGTAAGCCATGAGCGTGACTCGGGAACGCAGGGTTGTATCATTGATCACAACCAAGCTGCACCCACCTTGACTTCGTCCAATCACGACGTTAATTTGGTGGTGGTCAACACTAAAAGCCGATCGCGACCCCCACTTACCGTCCGCAGTTGACCCCAGGCTGGCTGGTTGCTAAGCACGGGGAAATCGGCGTCCTGGGGAAATTGGGGTGTCTTTATTTCTTTTTGCTCTATGGGGATCTTCTCTATTCACTGGGCTGTCGCAACTGGATGGGGTGGCCGCGGCGAGGGGGGTACAAATGGCACTGTATGTGTAAGAGTTGGATGAGCCGCGCAAGCCACAATCATTTGACATTGAGCAAAAAAGGTAACGGTAATTACGGGCATGATTGCGGGCAATGGAAGACCGCGGAATGAAAGGATACTGTCACCCGAGCAGCTGAACCTGGTAGTCGAAAAGCTTATGTCGAAGACTTTGCATTACGTTGGCTGGGTTTCCTGTTGTTGCGCAGCTTGCTGAAGGGGGCGAGGCGAGAGAGCTGTACATCTTCTAGAATACTTGCAGAACACATTGGGTTCGGATCAAACTCAAGCGGGTAGCAGGACTTTACCTCCCTTCTCAGGCCAATGTTCTAGAAAGCAGCTCAGGGCATCAATCAGACTTCAAAGCCAATAAAGCCCGTTGAGGAACGCCCTTCTAAACCGTTGTTTTGCGCCCGTCTTCTTGTTGGCGGTGCAGGGCACCTCTTCCCAATACATTCTTTGGCAAAGCCTCATCCGGTCTCACATTTGGCCACCATCAGCTCTGTGCTTTGCTGGTCTTTGATAGAGTTTTTCCCACCGTGCCAATAGAACATTCCTTCCACCTTGCCAAGAATGGTTTGCGCCTCGGCCCCGACAATTTCTGACCACAGGTCGAACTCTGTCTTGAAGTACGAGTCAAGTTTGGCGCAGGATGCCCCTTTGGTCGCGGACTCTTCAGTCTTTTATCAGCGGCTTGGGACCCTCGTCACGTTTGAAACATTGGTGGAAGGAGATCTGCCGATTCAAAATACCGGCCACTACGCCGTCACCCGTGTTACTCTGGACTATGAAGCGACGATTCTCGTCGTGCGGCTCATGATGGCTCGTGTCAACGAGCGATCAGGAAAACAATGAGCGATGCCACAAGCCCGGTTGGGGCGTTTCCTCCTCCGCCGGGCGTCATTCCCAATTTCGATAATCCTCGAGATGCCGGCCGGTTGTTGAATGTCGTAGCAATGAGTGTCATGATGGGAGTCACGACGATTTTCTTTGCTACCAGAGCATATGTCAAATCCTTCCAGGCAACTTCACTTCTCCCAGAAGACTGTATGGGTCCCCAAACAAAGGAAAACCCCTATCGTTGCCGACATTAAGCTAACACTTGGCATAGGGACTTGTACTATATCATACGTAGGTGTCTCCAGCGGCAAACGCAGCGTTGTGGATGACATGTAACATGCTAATAGTGATAGGTCTCTACCGTGCTCTACATCGTGGTTGTATTTGTTATGTCGCATTACGGCGAGGGGTATCATGCCTGGGAGATTACCAAGGATGAATACAAGGAGATGATGCGGGTTTGTATTTTGCACATTACAACATACGATCGGGATGAGGAATGGCTGACGCAGCGCCGGATAGTGGCTTTATGCCAGTTCCATCATTTATATACCGGCAGCATATTTCACGAAAGTCACGCTTCTGCTCTTCGAAGCTCGAGTCTTTGAGGTTCACGAACGAACCTCCCGCGGGATCCGGTTATTCATCGCCGCCTTGTTCATCAGCTACATCCCCGTACAGACGGTGAAAACGGTCATTTGCTTGCCCATATCTGCTTTCTGGGACCCTCACGTCCCGAACCCGAAGTGTCTCAACCAGCGCAAAATCTTCATTGCCGACATGAGCCTTGCGATTCTCACAGACGTCGTAATTGTTGCACTTCCGATACCGCTACTTTGGGGTCTGCGCTTGCCTTTGCGGAAGAAGCTCAAGATCTTGACGCTTCTTGGTGCGGGCGGCATTGCCACAGCCGTTACCATCTACCGCATGTACCTCGTCGTCAAATTCCTCGGGTCCAAAGATGTGAGTGCCGATTTCGTCGTCTTGGACATCGTAACGTAAGTTTGTTGATTCACGCAGACTACAAGACAATGCGGATTGACAGTCAGCTTAGGGCGCTGGAGCTCGTGATTGGTTTAGTTTGCGCATGTTTGCCGTCCATAAATATCCTTTACGAACGCCTGCGAAACCACGAACCGAAGCCCGAAGGCAACAGGCCCAGGACTGCACGCGAGGTCAAGCGCAGGAAGCAAAACTCCCAGAGCACGTCCTACCTGTGGAGTCTGATGACCGGGAAACAAACAAGACACGCGCCTACCGAGATGCCCATGCCAGAGCGTGCCGTCAGCCCGCCACTCAGAACGGACTTTGACACTGAGCTGGCGATCATCAGTGGCCAGCCAACGGGGGAAGCCCCCCAACTCCTCCAAAGGAAGAATGGGAGACGGAAACAGTGAAAAATACCGAGGATTATGTTTTTAACCCCAGAGCAAACTCGAGCGACGGCCGACGAGAGGGATGGCTAGTAGGAGGGGGGCCGAAGACTTCGCACAAAAGTCCGAAAGAGAGAGGATGCCACAGTGGCAACACCATGAGATCGAGGCGAGAAAGTCCTGGGAAGCTGTCTGGGAAAGGGCAGTGCCCGTGATGGATTTACCGCCGATACCGGAAAACGGCGGACCTCCTCGGCTTGAGCTCACAATGCATCCGCTGCCGGATTGGGGGAACCTGGCCCCCGCTAGAAATGCCAATCCCATTTTCGTCTGAATTTTGCGTAAAAAGAGATACCCGGATTTCGAAGGAAAGGACGCTACGAATCTGATACCGGATCTATGCACGCCTCCCGTTGAGGCTTGAGAAAGGATCGGTTGTCCGATCGAGCGAGAAGACGAAGACAACATAGACAATCAATCATTGGTAACCAAGCATTGGTCATGACGAAGTGCATCGAAGGTTTAGGAAAAGAGAAGGAATGATGGCCAGAACGAAGAAGCCTGTAGGGTGCTGCAGCCATCAAGTACTCTGACCTGGAACCGTGTAATTAGAATAATATGTCAGCGAATAGAAAGGCGGGGAGAGCTTACTTTAAAATGTATATAGAGTGCATTGGCAAATGAAATGAGGCTCACGCTGTGACCATCTCAACATATAATGTACCTTCGTCTATAACAGCCTCCTGACTATTATAATTGGTACTCTCTGTGCTCTCTGACACCGATCGAAACCCCCGGCATTATGTAAATAATGGTACGGTACGCTGTCTAAGATGCTGACACTAAACAAATCACTGTTCTAGGGGATATTCTATCATTATTCAATACACGAATAACTGACCGACGAGTACCGAGATCGAAAGCACCCAGGTGCTCAACCTTGACATGAAGTTCTCTTAAGGTTGAGCAAGTTTTCTGCATCAGGAACTCGATCAACTCAGTCTCCAGATGTGTGGGCCTAATTCGGCGGGGGGTGCTGGGGGCTTGTACGTGGTGGGTCCAAAAACAGCGAGTCCTCCATAACAATGCCCATTATTGTTATTGTTCGGGCAGGGCAGCTGCTCATGGGAGGGTCTACCATCCTTGGTTTTTAATACATTCTGATCTCCATGTTGCGAACTGCTTGAAATCGACCCGATATAACGGCACGGGTTGTGAGATTGAAACAGTGTCGACCATGGCAGGTCGGGGCGGAATTGATAAAGCAGCCCAGGAAAGAAGTAGAGGGCTTCGTGAGTCTATGTCTATTGAGAACGCAAAAGTATGAGAGAGAGCTGTACCGTGAAAGGCGTGCTCAGTTAGTGGTTTCTTGACTTGCGGAGGACTGGGCAGACATGCCACAATGGCGACAGCAAGAATCTTGGTACGGGACGTCTCAGCAACAAGAAGCTTGGCCATCAAGGTTCTACAAGCATGGACGCGATTGGTGTGGAATCCACAAATGCTTTTTTGGTAATGGCCTGGATGATCAGTATGCCAATGTGCGGGAAAGGGCTTCTTGATCCGACAGCTGCAGTATCTCGCACGAATGCAATCTCTTGACGCCATCTATCAACGTTACATAACGTGATTCGTTTGAGAAGGTGAGCCATCACGAAAAGCTCAGAATGACGCCGTGACTGGGTGTCGTCTAGTGGCCATGCTCGGGTGATATGCGACAGCGTTACAACGCCGCGCTTGGCACATCTGTGTGCTGCCCCATACAATGTGCCCAGCCCATCACAGCTCTTTGATTAGGCAATGTTGCCGTACACTCCCGTACGCTTATGCTTGTCGCCAAGCCTGAGCGGGCATGTAGATAAATTTGACTCGTAGCATGGTGGACTGCCGGGCCGGGGCGTCGGGGCCGCTGATTCGTCTACGCCGGTACCGAGTGGGCCCTGTCCGAGAGACACCTGCTTCTTTGGGCAGTAGTTTTCCGCATCGTGACATAGGGAACTTATGGCTCCAATCTTGAACCCGCTACTTGTCGACCTTCTGTTTCCAGCAGGAACAAGAATCGAAAGCGTGCTTTTTGAGCTGTCGAGCGGCAGGGGGATACAGCGAGGCCCAAGTGTGCGGCTTGCGGATGCCGACGCCAACTTGTGACTTGTTGGAAAAAGGATAAAAGGCGTCTAGTTACGCAAGATCAACAGTCATTTTTGGATCTTCACCTCTCTTGCTCTTTGTCTCTCAAAGTGATTCTTGTGGTTTAACCTTGAATCAACCCCTGTTCTCGAACCCGCCCCTCCCCCCCCTACAGAACCACGCAAGATGAAGGCTACGACCTTGGCAACCCTGGCCGTCTCGGCGCTCCTTTCCGGAGCCTCGGCCAAGGAGATGGCGCCTAGTGAGCTCGTCTCTGAGATCTACGACAGCGGTGTCATCCACAAGGACATCATGGCCCGTAAAAAGGTATGCAGCCGTCTAATGCGGACCGTCATGGCAGGTCTGCTGACTTCGGTTTACAGGCATCGTGGGACCGCCAGATCGAGAGCGGAGAGATGGACCCTACCGTCTACAGGAGCCGTCTCGCCGAGGAGGGCCCCGTCGCCTGTGTCAACGGCGTTGCCGAGGTTGTCCCTGGTGATGACAACAACACCTTCAGGTGCAACAAGGTCGACTTCTACGACTTCAAGAGCCACGCCGACCTGGGCTCAAGTGCCGGCCAGGGATCCTCGTCTTGGGGATGGACGAGCCCCGACGGTCGCGAGTTTGCCATTATCGCTCAGGCCGACGGCGCTGCCTTTGCCGAGATCACCGCCGAGGGAAAGCTCGTCTACCTCGGTCGCCTTCCCCAGTACTCTTCCCAGTCCATCTGGCGCGAGCTCCGCGGATACAAGAACTACGTCGTCATAGGCAGCGAGGCCTCTCGCCATGGCGTTCAGATTTTCGATTTGACCAAGGTCAGTTGACTCGTCAATCATTCTTACTGCTCGAGCGGAGCTGACTTGTGACGACAGTTGCTGGATATCGACCCCGCGAGCCCCGTGACCTTCAGCAACCAGCGCGACCTGACGGGTTGGTGGAACGGCTTGCCTGCGGGTTCCACCCACAACATCGTCATCAACGAGGAGAAGCAGTACGCCGTTGCCGTCGGCGCCCAGCCTCGTTCCAGTGCCTGCCGCTCCGGTCTGATCTTCATCGACCTCAGCGACCCCTCCAACCCTTCCTCTCCCGGCTGCGCTGCCGGCGATGGTTACGTCCACGATGCCCAGTGCCTTGTTTACCGCGGGCCCGACGAGAAGTACTTCGGCCGTGACATCTGCTACGGCTACAACGAAGACACCTTGACCATTTACGATGTCACCAACAAGAACGAGACCAACATCATTTCCCGTACCTCCTACGAGGGTGCTAGCTGTAAGTCATCAATACTGTTTTGCGGCCAGGTTAGCATGCTGACTACAGATGTAGACACTCACCAGGGTTGGGTTACGAACACGGAGTGGCAGGAGTACCTTGTTCTCGACGACGAGTACGACGAGGTTGATGCCACTGGACCTGCTGCATCAGGTTACCCCGTCACCTACTTCTGGGACATCAGAAGCCTCGAGGCTCCCAAGCAAACTGGGTACGCGGTCAATTCCAGCTCTCTCATCCGATTTGATACTGACTCGCCATTCCATAGCTTCTACCGTAGCGAAGCCTACGGCATCGACCATAACCAGTTTGTTATCGACGGCTTTGCCTACCAGAGCCACTACGGTGCCGGTCTTCGCATTCTTGATGTGTCCTCCCTGCCCGAGGACCCCACTGGAGGCAAGGTTTCTGAGGTCGGATTCTTTGATATTTACCCCGAGGACGACAAGATGCCCAACGGGGGATCGATCGACTTTGTCGGTACTTGGAGCCACTACCCCTACTTCAAGAGCGGCCACATCCTGATCAACACCATTGAGCGTGGTGCATTCGTCGTGAAGCGCTCTGCCTAGGGGTGTAACCTTTCATTGTAAATAGGAAATGTGGTGAGACGAAGACTATTCGCCAACTTGGTGGCTCTTTCAAGCTAGCACGGGTTTAATTGTAGTAATTAGTAATGAGAACAATGAACGTGACTGAGATTCTGTCACGATAGCTTCAATCATCATGCCAGCACTCTGCATAATGTCGTTTTTTTACGTACTAGATCACGTGGCGTTTTGCTTCTTACTTATACAACTTGACTGTATACTCTATCTTATTATATTTAGTCAAGAGTATATATTCTAGAAGACGTATATAGTATGTATTCACACATTTCTCCAATCTGAGATACTGTGGTGAGCTTACGTATATAATCAGTCCGGTACCATATGCTGGCTAGCTCATCCTTTTATCCTACTGGGGAACAGGGACGTTGCGAAAAAAAAAAAATCAAGTAGACCTTTGGATTGTTACTGACGTGCTGATCCTTCGGCTACTGTTTTCTTCCCGACTTTTGCGGGGGCACTCAGTCCCATGGCAAGGGTCAAGAGGAGTAGACCAACCGTGAGTGGGCAAAAGACAGGCCCTCTTCTTGGCTATATAAATTCGACCATTCCAAGACTTGGAATAGTTGTAAACCTCGAGGTCGTGGAAGTGCAGTTGATGTCGAACCCGGCGACGTAATAGTTCACAATCAGGATTCAGGAAATAGAGCCTCTTGATGAAGTCAAGAACAAGAAAACAAGGCGATCTTCAAAGAAGCTGGAAATCATCATGAAGCTAGGTGGGATTGAGCAGGTTATCAACCATCCGGCGTAATCCCACCTGTGTCTTGCTGGCAGCATAGAGCCATTATTCATTCCTATATTGTTGAATCGTGTGACGGACTTTCTGGTCCGCTTAGCCGAAACGGGTAATACCGCAGGGTAAATGTCGGTATCATTTTTGATATGGATTTCTCCACCCAAATGAGGGAAACCCTGAGGCCACCCACCCATTCATTGCCTGAATTCTAGAGTTGCACATCACACCACATCACACACAAGCAATGCACTTCAACATCTATACTCTGCTGGGTGCTCTATAGTAATCGAGACACACTGCGACAGGCCGATAAAACAACCCCAATACTTCAAGCAGACAAACTCGATCTTTGCTAGATTACAATGTCGACTTCCGAGGGGAAGTACAACTTCCAAGCTACGACGTACTTTGCGACGCCCACCAGCCCCCAGATCTCTCTCCCGAGGCCTGCCGACTCTTCTGGAGTCTCGACGGTCCCCTTGATTCCGCCGTCTACGTCATGGCTAGCGAAAGGGACACGAGCTCTCTCGAGCCATACTTCCAGAACCAAACCTGGCATCCGTTCTCGCAGGCATCACTGACGGAACCCAAGGTCTCGTCCATCACCGTGGTCGTCGACGACCTTGATGAGTGGGAGAACTGGTGGCTGGACTTCCACCGCGAGCACACCGACCCCGACTACGTTGATAAGGCGGACCCCGACATCCAATGGGGAGATCTGCCCGATTATGACCCGGTCTCGGATGAACTCGGACCAAGGCACTTACTGAAGTGCTGCGGGATTCAGAGGCCGCGAGGAAAAGCCGTCACTCTGGCGGTAAGACCTGCTGCTGGTCCTTTTGTTACGATCCATGATTACCTATCGACGGTGCATCCCTTGCTTCTGAGCATACGCGCGGATATTTTACAGGCCATGGCAGTGTGGGAGTGCGAGCCGCTGCCTGAGGAGACAAAGCTTATGATTGACTATCGTTGCCCTAATTGCTTGTTTATCCGCAAACGGGATGATTGGATCAAACACGCTAGCCGGCCGCTGAACCCGTTGGTGTCAACGGCTACCTAGCAAGCAATGCCTAGCAGTCGAAGAAGGAAAACAAGGAATAGCTAGATTAAGGGTGACGACAGGTTAGACAGAAGAGATATCTGCATCCCTCGAGTTATGGAGCAATAAACCTGCAAAGTGATCTATTCCTATCCATATTCTCATTTAGAAACCGCTGAAGTAACAGCAACCGCAGGCGATGTGACAATGTTACCGACCACTATGTCCTTCCACTCACTTCTTCAATGGTGGATGTTGGGATCGATCGTCCACGAATAGCACCGGTTCCGCACCGTGCCACCCTGCTTATTATCAACACTGGCGCAGTTGCAGCTGTCGACGGGCACTGTCAAGTAATGCCGGCATTCATTGTAATCCCACTTCCACTGGCAGTCGTGGGTGATCTCGAAGCGGATAGTGATAACGATCGACCCGACACCGCCGTTGTAATCAAGCTCGAAATCGGCGGACCGCATGAACGGTGCCGTTTGAACCTCGCCTGCGGTGCGCAGCCCGTTGCAGAAGCTGTTGGCAGCGTAGTCCATGCGCAAGTGCTCCGTCATGCCGCCGCTGTTGTAGCACGAGACTTTGTTGTCCCTCGGGTTGCCTTCCTCTTTGGGGGACGGTTCGGGGTTGGTATCGTGGTCGTCTTGGAGGCTACCCTCGACGAGGTCGACGTGCTGGTCGACTCCGGACACATGACCAGGGCCTCGCGCCAATTCTCGTCGTAGTCGTCGTCTGGCGATGTATCGTCGTCCGACCCTATTGAGCTATCGCCGTAGAGCCACGGCTTTGAGTCCGAGAAGCAGTCGAAGTCAAAGTAGCCACACTCCTGCACCCATGGCTGGTCGTTTTGGCCGAAGTATGGCTGGATATCGCGTTTCGGCCAGCTGCCAGACAACGGGGCCACCGCGTCAGGCCCGATGGAGGCCGGCGGCGTGGGGAACGCGATGGTGGGCGCTGTCGTGGTTGCCGAGCCGTCCGGTCCGGTGTAGATCACCGCTGGCCAGGAGGGCGTGAGCGCCGGAACGGGCCAAAATGCGGCCGGGTTCTGCCGCTTGAACTTGCCGTTGGTGGCACCCTGCGTCAGCGTGACCGGCTTGAACACCCACTGCGAAATAGCCACGGGTGGCTTGGTAATAGTGCTGGTCCAGGTCCCGGCACTGACGGTAATCAGGGGTAGTTGACGGTGCTGGTTGCACCAGTCCACGGTGGGATCTTGACGTGGCACGGGGGTACGCAGGTGAACTGCGGCTGCTCCATCTTCCAGATGGCCGGATCGAGCCAGACGAGGTCGTTGAACTGCGAGCCGGTGCTGCTGACGTCCAGGATCGAAATCTGAGACCATGAAGGGTGCGATTTCACGTTCAGGTTATCCATGGCTGGGATCCCCTGCCCGTCCATGACGGCCATATATTTGGCGCCAATAGTGACGAGGTTCTGGAAACGCACGCTTGCCCGGTTCGAGTCGAGCAATACGAGGGCCTTTTGGCACTCTTGGGTATCAATACAGCTTTGGCTATAGGTTGAGAACCAAGAGTAGATGCCTGCACCGGCCACGAAAACGTTCTCCGATTCTCTTACTATGACCGCCCAAGATTGGTCGCAGCCACCAAAGTCATTGGTAGCACAGGTGTAATCCGGATCACCTTGGAAGTCGCCCACAACTGCCGCAAATGGCGCAGGCGGCGGCGGCGTCGGCTGGTAGTAAGGAGACTCGGTCTGCAGCATACCAGCGAAGATGTTCTTCGCCTTGTGGAAGTTGTACTGGTAGAATACGGCGTGTTCTGAGGCTGTTGCATAGAGCCTTTACCCTTGTCAGCAGGATGCTGGGAGACGGTATTAGCAAAGAGGGCTCACCAGGTAGGCTTCGTGCTCTCTATCAAGAAACCACGAGCGGTGTAGATGGAGGTTTGTACCATTGGATTGCGACTGTCATTCAAATCGGGGTCGCTGGGGTACGCCGTCAGTCACCTCTCAAGTTTTGCATACGGACATGTATCACCTACTCGATCATATGATCCGCGACCCAGAGCCACATGTTTTCGAAGTAGCCCGAGCCAGACGGTGTGAGGTGAAACATGAGGCTGGCGGCATTGCACCCCTGATTAGTTCCGCTGGTAACGGGAGGACATTCGGTGGGTGTCAAGCTGGTTCCAGTAGCACCTCCAATACGGACGTGGCAGTCCCATAAACCTGCCGAGCCGGGACTCTCAGCCTCAATGTTCCACTCCACTAGAACCAGACCTGCTGTTGGCCCGCGGCTCGTGAAGATGAGATCCTGCATCTCAATGTTGCCGACTTCGCCTGGGTTTCCAACCTTGAGCATGACTTTGGGGTTGCTAAAAGCCAGTCAGCGAGTGAAGAGAGAAGAAGCAAGGACGAGACGGTGTAATTTACCTAGCGTCTGAGAAAAAAGACCCTGACGCAACCAGCTGCGACCAAGTTTCACCGACAATCTTTGTTCCCAGGGGCACGGTGACGGTGGAGGTCAGAATGTACGAGCCAGCGTCGACAAAAAGAACCTTGCCCTGGCTCGAATACAGTGCTGCCTGAAAAGCCGCGGTGTCGTCTGTAACGCCGTCACCCATAGTGCCCAGGTCCTTGACGTGAACGAAGTCGCTCAGGTCATAACGCTCGTACTGTGGCCTCTCGCGCTCGAAGTACTTGCCATCGGTGTCGACGAGGGTCGAGGGCCTGCGGTAGCTCCCGATCCTGCCGCCGGCGGAGAAGCTACGCGCTGTCGTTGAGCCCTCATAAACGGGGCCGAGAGTCCATTGGTCAATCGTTCCGGCAGATCCAGGCAGAAGGACGTTGCCGCTGGAATCCTTTACCGCCGCAGCTACCCCCGAGAGAGAAACTCTCTCAAGAACAACACCGGTGCTGCCGGAGCCGGGTTGGGATGAGGGCTTCCCGATGAAGATGGCCGCGGTGCCGACGTTAGAGAAGGTCGAGTCCATTATAGACACCGATCCGATGTTGCCTGAGCCGTCGTCGGAGATCAGTTTGAACCCAACGTCAACGTTCTGCATCGTGATGGACTTCCAGACCCAGCCCCAATCCCAGATGACTTGGACGCCTATGGTGCAGCCGTCGAATGATAGACGTTGCGCAGTGAACTGCTGGTTACCACCATATATGCCGATTGCACCTCCCTTGAAGACAACGTCCGAAATGCCGCCCCCGCTGCCATTCTCGGCGTAAATACCAATCTGTTTGGATCCTGGTGAGGCCACGAGCTCTACGTTCTGCAAACTGGTGGCTTGTGCGACTTGATAATGGAGACACGCAGTGTCTCGATCGTTGCCGGTTCCCGAGACGTCGATAATGACGTTACGGATCTGACGGTAGAAGTTGGCTGTGTTGACGTAGTACTGGGGGTCACCTCCGTCGATACCCGTCCCCCCCTCCCCAGTGTATTCATCGGTGGATAGAACGCCCAGGCCCACGAACCTCAGGGCTGCCTTGAGCCTCGGACGGTCGTTGGCGTCACCGATGACCTGAGTTCCATAAGGAAGGGGGATTGTCGTGGAAATAAGATATGTCCCTGGGGGGAAATATCGCCCCATTGCCATTTGGAATGTCTCTAGCACTGGAAAGGCAGGTGATAAGGCCGAATGCTTTAATTCCGGAGTATGGTTTTATTGTCAGAATCTTGGGTAGGATGCAGAGATTTTCACATCATTTATCACTGAGCGTTCTCGTCGATGACCACATATTTAAACATTCAACCGTGGCTATCTCCCTGTTGAGAAACGTTCAACTTCAGCATCCTAGCCCTCTACCAACATCGATTTCACAACAGCTATGAGGCTTTCCTCGATTCTTTTTGCCCCCTCAAGGGGCCTTGTCTCTTTGACAACCTTCCTACTCACCTTTACCTTAGCTTTTGCGGGTAATGAATGCCAACCTGCCACATGGTCCAAGGCAGGTCTGCGTGAAACCCCCTCTCCCAAAATGAGGGTTGCGAGCGTAAACAAAATTGTTCTCGGCGCCGCCAAGCCAGGCGAGGTGAACTGCCGTTATGCTAGCCAAACGGGCAGGGATGTGAATTACTACACGTGCACTCAATTAGCCGAGAAGTATGAGATCTCTGTTGAGAAGTTCTTCCTGATAAACCCGACGTTGGAGCCAGATTGTAGCAACATTGAGCCCAATACTGAGTACTGCGTCGCCGGTTGTAAGTTAAGGAAGTCACAATAATCGTTGGAAACTAGTCAGCAGCTTACAACTACAACTTCTTTTCTGGTGCAGTTATCGAGCCCGTCAGAGCAACCGACGGCGTATGTGGCCCTGCAAGCAACAACGCTACGTGTTACGGAACCTATAAGCAATGCTGCAATTCCGAGACGTGGACCTGTGGCGACACTGAGTATGTGTTCATGACGGTTTGAATGCTTTCAAGTGTTTGTGCTTACCAAGGGTTCTTATTCTTAGAGCAGACTGCGCGCCTGGCACTTGCTGGGAGGGCGCTTGCCCGGGAGACTCGGTCTACAGCACGGACGGCACTTGCGGTTTCGATCACGGTTTTCGTTTCTGTGCCGGCAAATGGGGCGACTGCTGCAACTTTGATGGCGTCGGCGGCACTGGCGAGGACTTTTGCGGAATCAAGAACTGCCAGTCTGGTAACTGCACGCGGCCCATGACAACCCCGGCTCCGTTCCCGTGGCTGTCCGGAAACACTGCAATAAGGACGGGATTTGTGGTTCTTCCCCCTTGGACTGTGGCGTGGGATGGTGAGTTTCTCGACTATCTTTTCCCCAGTGTTCTCACCCTATTAGGCTCCTTGACTGACGTACTCTGCAGCCAGGCCGAATTTGGAAAATGCGGCTCTTTGACATATCCCGTGCCAACGTCGGCGAAATCACAGCCGTCCGCGGTATCTTCCACCACTACTGCGCCGTCCTCTTCAGCGACTATGATGCCGTGTAAGGGAGGCACGCGCGCGGAAGGCTTCTCGGATGGGTTCTTGGGTCTTTGCTCGTACGGATGCGACTATAACCACTGTCCCCATGATGTTTGCTTATGCACAAGGTATGAATCGGCGGCCATACCAGCGCCCACGGCCTCACAAGCAGGCCACGGGTGTCCAGGCACGGCGGAACCAGAGAGCTCTGACTATGCTTACTACGCAGATCTGTGCGGGTTCGCCTGCAGTCATGGGTATTGTCCAGATGGTGCTTGTAAACAATGTTAGCGTCACAAATTAAAGTTTGATGCATGTAAGGTAGCCCAAAAACCTTGGATAAATTTCCTTTCACACGCTGTTTTCTACGGAGACGTCACCAAGGCTTCGGCCAGGGTATGCAAGACACCGCTCAGTAGGCCAGAGTGGTCGAAACAACGGACGGCCTCCGTTTAGCGCAGGCTAAGCTAGGCAAGATTGATAGAGCAGTAGATAAACTCGTGCCTCATAGACAAAAATCACGCAAAAGATAATTCCAGTTTCCTATCTTGTAAATAGGTCGACGCATGGTTTGTTACCGAAAGTGACTTGGCAAGGACTTGCTTTTTAAGTCCCATTCAACTCGCGAGAAGTATGAGAATTATTGTCTCTGCGAGCGTATTGTGCTGTTTTGGTTTATACAAACCCAAACTGCGGCATAATAATCAGAGACAACAGTCATGATTTACTAGCTAGATACACATTCAATCAAGTGTATGTCTTATAGTGTGCATGTAAATCATGCTCATTTCTTCCTTTCTTTGTTACAACTTACCTCTTACATTATTACAGAGAATCATTAGTTATGGTAATGATAGCTTCGGTGTTACAAAGTTTAAATCCAGCAAACTGAATAAGTGTAGTATAATTGTTGTTGCTGTTGTTCAAGAAGAGAAAAGAAACGAAGCTATCGCCGTTTGACCGCCACATTATACACCGGCCGGTATAGGAGGTGAGTCACGTGGACTTGGCACGACCCCATTATCCAGGATTCACAGTATACAACAGATACAGACATCTGTCAATAGCCCCAGGCTGTAAAAGTACTTCGTGGTGTTCCGGACAAGAATAGGACTCAATTAACAGCTACCGAGTGTTTACTCTGATTGAAATAAGATTATGTGACACTGAGTTTTGCCATCGTTGAACACTAATATACATGAGCCGTGTTATTCAACTCCTATTTTCGTCCATGCCAAGGAAGTCGCAATTAAGTCGGTTGATGCACCTTTCGGCCGTTGATTGCATTGCTCAAGTCGGTGGCTGTTTGGTGCCGGGCTAGTCTTACACAAGCTGTAAGAGGTCCTCAAAGAAATGTAGCGCGCTAAACAAGCCCGGTCACCTTGACAACCATTAGATCGCGGTCTCGTCTAGTGGTTTATTTGCGGCATCTTGAACCACTGGAAAAGGCCTTTACTCCAGGCTAGCGTCAAAGTGGCGCACCTAGTGCCGGTCTTTATGCGGGCCGCCAATAAGAGAAAAGATGGAGGGGTTCCATCGATCGGCCATACCTACCTACCTAGCTCTTGAAACGGATAGCAATTTGACTAAGAAACTTAAGCCTCTCAACATCTTTTGCTCTATGTAATCGGATAACAGTGGGGCCTAAATACGGCTCGCAAAGCGAAGGCTTACTCAGACCATATCCAGATACGCCAATTATGTAATTGATCCGATGTTGGTCACACATCGAACAACATCGTGTTGGCTTAGCGACAGCTCAAACTCGGACAGAAAGTACCCGTGCCAGACACCAATCAATACTCCCACGACGTGCTACGCCTTGCGATAGGATATCCTGGATCCGTCTATAGCTAGCCGATAGAAAGCATATCCGTATAACCTTCTGAATGATGGCAGTTTCGGATGTCTTGATAAAGAATTCTTTCATGATACACTAACTTCGGAGCTGTTTCAAAAAGTCGGCGTTGTTCATCATGCTCTTTGCGGGCTTTCAGATATGCCGGACATCTCGTTTATATGGTCCGTGTTGCTCTACCGGAATGGGTCGATTTGGTGAGCACAGGCTGCTGTTCCAACCCCGAGCGTAGCGAAGGTCTGTCTGTGGGTGGGTATTGACCGAACAACGAATTTGGAAACGGCTGTGCATATATTTCAAAATGTGACAAAGTGATTCATTCGAACTCATCGCCGCAACAACGGTTCATGATGCAGCGACTGACCCGTCTGAATTTCAATGTGACTCGGGACAACCTTCAATCTGGGACAACCTTCGTAACGTCACCTACTACGTATTGCTCCAAATTTGGATGCGGCTATCCTGGTCTCGGGTGACGGCTGATCTGCCGGATTCTTCACCCTGGTTGGCCGACCAAAGTTTTTGAGGAATAGTATGCGTGAAGGATCATCCGAGGAGCAGGTTATCGAACCTTTCAGGATGCTGCATTCCGTAAACTGAATAACCAACCAAAAGTTCGTATCGTCTAGCTCGTCGGAAAATAAAAGTTACCAGGGTGTCGGCTCTAGCATCCCGAGCACAGGCATACCGTATTGCAGCTTACCAACAGGGGTCATGCTTGCTTTTCTTTTCTTGCACCATTCCTAGACGACATACGATATACTAGCGCAGTAACGCACCGGCGTGTAGGTGCTAATCGGATCACGATCCGCCCCAGTATAGCAAACAGCTTGGGCTTTCCGAGCCCAGCTAGAGTTATGTAGCAACGAGGATCGACGGGATGGTCTCCTGGCAGGGTTTTCTTTACCGTTGGAGATCTCCGATATGGGCTTGGTCTAATCCAGACGTCTCTGACAAGTATAAAGCTCAAACACGCTCAAAGATTTTCACTACAAGATTCTCGTCAACAGTCACTCATTCGGACCGACCTAGACGAGCCCCTGCCAACATCTCTTTCTGGCCGAATAGGTTAGCTGCCAAGATGGTAGTGATCAAAGGCATAGTTCAAGGCGTTTTTGACTGGCTGTTCTCGGTCCAAGCCGCTCTGAGCCAAGAGAAGACCAACGGGTATGTTTTATTTCTCCGCGACATCAAATCATCAATCAGATGCAAATAACTTACATTGATTCCCTCGTAGGAAGTCTATTCTCGGCACGTTCGATGCAGCCAAACTGCCGCTCTTTATGAGCAACAATCCTCTTCCCAACGGCTTCCCGTGGGGCACGCTGACTGCAGACGGCACCAACTATTACAAGGAATGGCCCAATACCGGAGTCACTCGCAACTATGACTTCACTGTCAGTCGCGGAACTATTGCTCCTGATGGTTACGAGCGAAAAGTCCTCCTGGTGAACGGCGCATTTCCTGGACCAACCATTGAAGCCAACTGGGGAGATTGGATCGAAGTCAAGGTCACCAACAACATCACCGATGGCCCTGAGGGCACTGCTCTTCACTGGCACGGCTTTCAGCAGAGGAACACTCAATGGGAAGATGGTGTGCCTTCGATTGCCCAGTGTCCCATCGCTCCTGGCAAAACCTATACCTACAGGTTTCAGGCGACGCTGTATGGTACCACATGGTATCATTCTCATTATTCCTCGCAGTATGCCGGTGGTTTGCTAGGGCCCATGGTTGTCTATGGTCCTGTTAAGTCTAAGCCTGAGATTGATCTTGGCCCTGTCATTCTCTCTGGTAAGAAACTCTCAATAAGACTATGCACAATAACTGACTGTTTGCAGATTGGTATCACAAGCAGTACTTTGACTTGATTGAAGATATTCTTCAAGTTGGCGGTAACGGGGTAGTGTTCTCGGACAACAATCTTATCAACGGCAAGGGCAACTTCAATTGCTCCACTGTTGCAGCCGGAGACAAGACAAAGTGTACCAACAGCGCTGGAATCTCCAAGTTCAAACTTCAGACCGGCAAAACTCATCGTCTACGTTTAATTAACGCCGGAGCAGAGGGTGTTCAGCGCTTTTCCATTGACGGCCACACTTTGACAGTTATTGCGAATGACTTTGTCCAGGTGGAGCCCTACGACACCAAAGTTGTCACCCTCGGCATCGGTCAAAGAACTGACGTCCTTGTCAAAGCCAACGCCGACAACAACAATCCCAAGGGTGCATACTGGATGCGTAGCAATATTACGAGCTGTAGTCTGGCGAACCAACCTCTCGGACTTGCTGCGGTTTACTACGACCAGGCCGATCAGACCAAAGCTCCTACCAGCACGGCATGGGATGTCCCTGACCCAGGCAACTGCGTCAACGATAATCTCGCGATTACTAAGCCGGTTTTGAAGTTGAAGCCGGCTACGGTTCCAGTCACCAAGACAATGGAAATCAAGGTATTCCGTAACGAGTCTGGCATAATGCAGTGGTCACTTGATGGCGTTAACTTCCGTGGCAATTTCAACGAGCCGACACTCCTCCAAGCCAACAAGGGTAACCTGACCTTTGATGAGGACTGGAATGTTAAAAACTTTGGCAACAATGCTAGTGTTCGTGTGGTCGTCAGCAACAACAGCCCTGTAGCGTAAGCCCAAGTACTCCCACTGCCATTGATAAACACCAGTCACTGACACTAACCAGGCATCCCATGCATCTGCACGGCTTCAACATGTACATTCTACACGAAGGCGACGGCCTAACATGGAATGGAACGATCACAAACCCCGAGAACCCTCAGCGTCGTGACGTCCAACAGGTTCGCGCCGGCGGCCACATGGTCATGCAATTCGACTCAAACGAGAACCCCGGAGTCTGGCCTTTCCATTGTCACATTGCTTGGCACGCCTCGGCTGGTTTGTTTTCTCAGTTCTTGGCACAACCGGAGAAGGTCAAGCAACTGAAGATTCCCCAGAAGGCTGCGGACACTTGTAAAGACTGGCAACTGTGGACGCAGAGGAACGTCCCGGAGGTGATCGACAGCGGCCAGTAAAGCTGCAGCATTTCCATTCTTGTCCATAGTATGCCTCGCCGGCCGTACGACTTTTGCCTGCTTCCTCTTGGAGTTTTGACTGGTAGGCTACGTCGAGATTGTACTTCAACACGCTGTAACATTTAGAGATAGAAGTCCCGTATACTAAAACAATATACACCTGTATACGATCCGATGTAGCGCAATTCCTGGTGATGAAATTAGCATGCTAAGTAACATGTTGCTTAAAGTTACCATATAACAACGTTATACAATCTGATCAACTGATTTCCTAACTGATTTTAATTGATTGTCATTGATGTGCTCTCATCACCCGTGTCTGGCTACGCGTTTCCGCTGCTTGGGATGTTCCGGGCCGTTATTGATGTAGTAGTTCGCTCTAAACCCTTATAAGCGGTCTATCGCAGCTCACCCAGTACTTATGTAATATCACAATACGTAAAAACCCAGTACAAGCACCTCTGACCTGTGCTATATCTCAATGTTTTAATACAGTAAACAATACCCAATAACGTCCGGGCCGTTATAAGCAGTCAAGAGACTTGTGAAATGGAACATTAGTAGGCCCCTTTCTACTAATTGAAATTTGTTGACCCACTCCTCACATGTTGTTAATCGTTATCCCCTCCCCCGGGCTATTGCCTCTATCCTGGCGACGATTCTAGACATACTCAGCTTCAATTGTACCCAATTTCTCGGCATATGATCAAAGATGCCGCGGTCATTGGCAGATTTGGTAAATTTGTAACAAGGTCTGTAGTTCTTCGGAGCCCCAGTTAGTGAGTTGATACAAAAGGACTCGCTCCATCCAATTATCATTCCCACCAGCGGGCTCAACAATGTGCACTTTGACAGCTTCACCTGAGGGCAAGTTATGCAAGTTATGTGAATCTATGGAGATTACTGTGAAGTTCAATGTGTACCCATGGTATGTGATTTAGCTGAAAAACGTCGTTCTGTGAATAGTATTGTTCGATCGGCCTCTTTCGGCCTCTGACTCCTTACCTAACCTCCTCCGTGCGATGATGAATTCGGGCCCTTTTACTGTCTTCTATGACAGTGAACCAAGTGGGCACGTGTTGGGCTCGTTGGCATGAGACGACAGGACTATCCATTAGTCACCACTCTGCTGTGATGAAACCCTTACTCAGGTAGTGTTTAGCACAGACCGGGTTGAATAAAACCTCCGGGTGGTAAGTAATGGCATAACAGCAGATAATTGGTATGTGACCTCCGCAAACTTTCTGCTCGGACAAACCCAGCACTTCTCCAACCAATGTGCGGAGAGATACGATCTATGATTGGCCAACCGTCCTTACCTAGCCTGAGCGGCAGTCTGAAGAGGAATGCGTTGCGGCCTCCTGCTACGGTAAATCAATGCATGATACAATAGAAAGCCGGAATTCAGATAGACAGCACTCATGAAACCAATGCACATTGCGTAAGCTACTTTTCTGGCTGCTGCCTGGAAAGGTATAAGTAGCGCTGTAAACTTCCAATCGAACGCTCTTTACACTACCTACTATTCAAATCCAAAACTCAAGCATACCCACAATAGCCAAGTCGATCGAAATGTCAGGCCCACCTAGTATTGGGCCCACAAGGGTTATTGTTGATGTCGAAGGAGATGTGCCGGACTGGAAAGAGGAATACAAGAAATTCCTGTTGGCTGTGAAAGACTCCGAGGGTTACTTCCGCTATCGATGGGGTCCTTGGAAGGAGAACCCGCACAAGTTGGAGATAATGGCTAGTGCGTACTTTTCTCACCCACCACCCCAGCATGTGGCTCTCATTACTGACGATGCTGCGTCTGTAACAGGTTGGGACTCTCTCGAGAGTCGCGCTGCATTCGGCAAGTCCCCGCAGCACGAGAAAGCGATTGAGGCGCTGAAGCCGGTGCTTGCCGGACCCATGCCTACCAAATGTCCAAGACTTGATCTCGATATTAAGACATTCGTTCCTCCGCCGCCTCAGCTCATCAACAGCCCTATCTGTGAGGTTATAACGCTTCGCCACTGTACTGGGAATGCAGAGGAGCTGGCCACGAGGCTTAAAAAGGCAGAAACTATACCGGGCTGTTTTGCCGCCCACTCAGGCATCGGGGCGTCAGACACACCTGATCAGGGCACTATCTGGCTTGGTTTCATTGGATGGAGGGACTACCAGTCGAGCAAGGATGCGGATAAATCGGTGTACATGCCGAAAGATGTGGGTGATGTCGAGTATCATCACATCGACTTCAACTTCCCAATCAAGGGCTTTTCTGTTACCAACCCTGGTAGATGAAGGGTCTCAACTGGCACTGTAGCCCTGGGCTACGAAGTCAAAGCATGTTATTCCTTTTTCTTTGGAAGAAAGAACTTTCTCCTCTGTTTGAGACGGTGATAAAGATAGGATCATTATTAAATGAGACAGATTCAACCGTAGCTAGGATTTCCTATCGCATTAATACTAGGCATGAGAAATGTCACTTGTGTGAGCCGCATTCATTTTCGTCGGGATAAACGGCCGCTTGATAACAGTCGTTGCAGGCTTCATTACTTGATAGTATACAAGCCTTGACACGTGTTATATCTCGTGGCGTTTCACTCATCACTCGCATAACTTCACTTTCCTACGAATAAGCCTTTCTAGTTCTCATTCTCATATGTAATACCCCGATATGAGCTGTAAATCATAATATCATACATTAGGATATTACTTGGCAAGATTTGAGCACGTCCTTGTCATTCTGCGAAGATTTCTTAAATCAGTTTAGTAATATTACCTGGTTGAGCTCGTGCACGTTAGAAATCTTGATTCGTATTCCCCTGTCTTTGGCTCCCCTCTACAGCTAACGGCAGGTTGATATTTCTTGAATATGGATGGAAATTTCTGGCCTTTTGCCACATGCAACCTAGTTGCTGGGAATGTGTCGAATGAAATACTGATAGGGGGGTAAGACGGAAGGGTTTCTTGCGGTGTTTCGTATTGTCAATCATAAAGTATATTATCGAACTTGTCATCGACAACCCAACAATACACTAACAGAGAACAAGCTTATAAATTCTCGGTCCCTCTTGCGTTACGGTCATTGCACATGTGGGTCTCTTCCCAAAACCTGCATCACCTCGGCCACCCCCTCCCGGAATAACAACATAGCGTAGAAATTGTGAAAGTGAAGCAATAAATCCGGCTTGAGAGGTTGGTTCATGGTTGGGTTGCACGCCATATGTTCATAGAGAATTCTGACCTCTCCAGCGCGCTTTGGATCTCGAGTGACGCTGAACCTATGGCTGCCTGCAAACTGAGTCTTGTCGCCCCCGAACACGAAGTCGATACTGCTCTCCGTTTTCTTGTGCACTTGGGGAAAGTTGCCAGGATCCTGCACTTCGACATGGCTGACCTGGAATGTGCCGAAGAGTATCGAGTGTGGCGATGGGAGAGAGGTTGGTGACAGCTCCGATGTTTCCCACACTGATTTCGTAGTGGTGTCCAAGCCAATATCTTGCTGACGTCAAAAACACGAACCATTAAACAGGAGACTGGGTCAGCCTGCAACTTACCAGAATACGATACAAAGATTACTCGCGCCGCTTGCAGCAAGTTCCTTTCGATTGCAAAGACTTTGCCTGCAAAGAATCCCCTAATAAAAGCTGCCAACAATATCTCGTCTGTCGCGTCCTGCGCAGCAATGTTGTGCGGGAGGGACAAGTCCGTGAGATATGCGTCTCCGAAAATAACATGGTCTCTTGGGTTCACCAATCCTTTGAGACTATTTGATTGATTGAAATTATTCGAGATTCCGCCTAAAACGGCAATGCGGCGCTTTTCGACGGGCCGGATGCGGGTGTAAATATCCCATACATGTTTGGCAAAAAGACAGCACGGCACAGCGACTGTAAGGGCGAGGATATGGCGACCACCGAAAGACGTCAACACGGCGACCATTTTATATATTTTGAAGATGAGCGGGATCATGCGATCGTATTATGACACGACATTCCACGTCAGATGTTCGACATTTTAAGAAAATGAATGTTTCTCGTTACGAAAATAATTCGCGACGATGCTGACGCCGACTTTACCCGCGCTGGTGAATCTGCCACTGGTGCTAATTCCTTTCGGGACTAACGTTTACGTCGGTTAACAGAAGTTTCTGATCGAATAAACAAGCCCCGTTAGAAGTAGTCACCTGCGCGACAAAATTTGCGATTAGACAACCTTCCGAATGGCGCAGCGCTCACTATTCTCCGACATAATGATCAATAACGTTTACATCAAGAGCGGTTTTAGGTTCACACAAGGAATTGAATGTCGTACCTCTTATTAAGATTGGCTTATCCTGTGCGGTGAGCTGCCTATATTCTGATGCTTTCGGATGAGATTGGTGATACTGAAGATGCGTTTTACTTCTGATGATGGTCTCATGGCTGGGTAATTCGATGACACTTCGATTGATTGTGACTTGTGAAGTGACATAGATCAGTTTGTGAGTCTATTGCCAGAGATAATGCAATATACAGGTAATGAACGAGAGCACGAATAGTGGAGAAATCTCAGCAAAGACTTCACACTGTAACAGCTTACCGCTAAAAAGAGCCGAGAAAGATTGAAACTCGTAAAGGCAGGGGAAGCTCCGTATTGGGTCAGCGGCTCCTAGTTGGCATACAAGATACCTGACCAAACAGAGCGCGCGGCCAGTTGTTGAGACAAGTTCCTGTAGGTAGGTCACAGAATAACCAAGCAAAGACTTGAAATCTGTACATATCCAAGAACTCCCGGACGGCGTCAATAAAGCCGTCAATAAGTGCTGAGGAACATGTTGTTAGTCACTAAACTACCAACGTCGCTGTACTGATTATTTGAAAGCTCCTCGAGAGCACACGGATAATACTGTAGCCGAAGACCACTGTTCCCCAGATGACCGTAACGCAACGTTGAAATGACCTCTCAGGCATGTCCCGGACCCCAGTCATATTTCCACAACCGGCAACAACACGCACGCCTCTCTTCTCCATTTTTTTTATTTACAAAACGTCCAAAATGCTTTATTTCTACCGGGATGCGCATCACGCCCTGGGCTTGATGTTCTTGACCGCGTGGTCGATCGCGTACCCGTACCCGTGGATCCCGAAGCCCATGATGACCGCCACCGCCTTGTCGCTGAGGTAGCTGTGGTGGCGGAACGGCTCCCTCGAGTGGGTGTTGCTGATGTGCAGCTCGATGAAGGGTATGTCGACGCCCAGCAGCGCGTCGCGGATGGCGACGCTCGTGTGGGTGTAGGCCGCCGGGTTGATGATGATGGCGTCGACGCTGCCCCTCGCCGCGTGGATGCGGTCGACGATGGCGCCCTCCGTGTTGGACTGGAACGACTGCAGCTCCGCGCCGAGAGACGCCGCGCGCTCCTTGGAGGACGCCTCGAGCTGCTCGAGCGTCGTCGAGCCGTAGATGTGCGGCTCGCGGGTGCCCAGGAGGTTCAGGTTCGGGCCGTTGATGAGGAGGATCGATTTCGCCATGGTGAAGGGATTTTTTTCTTCTGCTTTACGGGGGAAGGGGGGATCCGGCGCCGTGTCGCAACTTGTGAATGAAGAAAACCGTGCTTTCGCCGGCGCTCTCGGAGAAGTCTGGGTGTTTGTGAAGTGGTTGAAGAATGCTATGGCTAAATGATTTCCCCGGTTGCCCCCCCATGTAAAGGCCCTTGATCCACACCCTACAACCCCTCCACGTTGGTGCGGGGGAGCAGATGCGGAACCCCGCGATTTAAAGCGGCAAAGCCTTCATCCGTCACGATGCACCCGAGTCTTGCAGCCAAGCTCCGATGGGCGGAGCTTTTCCAAACAGACTAATTGCTGGCTTGACAAAAAAAAAAGTGTAGATTTTCTTGTGTTGAACTCTCGTAAGCAAATGGAAACGTTTTTCATCATTGTGGTTACCGCCACTATTAATAATCTACTTTCAAGTTATGTTCCAGCAAGCCCTGCTTTTTATTCCAATATACAATAGCATTCACGTACGACAGACTCGCACGCGTCTAGTTCCTGATTATTATGTGCACAACTACTTGCGCTTCACCCCCTGGCCCCTGGGCACCCTCACCAGCCAGTACAAACCACACGCGGCGACGATGTTGAAGGCGATGTACAGCCACAAAAGGCCAAAGTTCCTCCACCGATCGTCGTACTTGATCTCGAAACGGGCAAGGTACTCATCCGTGGTGCTCATGCGGCAGTAGGAGCAAAAGTCCGTCGCGGCAGAGTTGACGAGGTATCCCCCGGCGCTCTGCACGAAGGGGTCGAGGAACTGGCCGCACGTCATGTTTGCAGGCACCGGGACGGACACGAGCTCCTTGGCCGTGCACGTGACGTCGGACCCATGCAGGCAGGACGACAGCGCCCCGCTGGCGAGATACGTCAGCGGGCTGACCCAGTACATGAAGTCGCTCCAGATGGCGGGGAGGTCGCTGCGGAGGACGCTCACGCCGCAGAAGGACATGCAGAGGATGGCGAAGAGGCTGGCCGGGATGCTGGCGAGGTCGGCCGTCTCGACGGCGGCGATGGCCATCTGCGAAAAGGTGCTCATCCAGAGGAAGAAGAGCCAGATGAAGAGGAAGACGGTGAAGCCGCGCATGTTGACGTCGTCGGCCGTGGTGTTGCGGAAGAACCTCGCGGGGTAGTACCAGCAGAAGAAGAAGACGACGGCCGCGATGGTGTTCCAGACCATTTCGACGACGATGTTGGACAGCAGATACGCTGGGAGGGTTAGCGGTGCATTTGGCGCATTCGACGGGATTGCGTTCTCCACTCACTGGTCCACCGGTAGACGCGCGAAGGCCGCTCCCGGACCTCGTACAGCGCCCTCTGGGGGATGAACATTGGCATGATCTGCTTGCTGAACTCGTTCACCGTGGTGAGGCACATGAAGAAGGCATACAGCTGGTTCTGCAGGCCCTGCAAGCTGTTGTCGGACTTGAAGGTGAACCCGATGTAAAGAGCCTGCGCGATTTCATGGTTAGCAAATGTCCACTACAAGGCGGGACGACAACCCGTCTTACCATGAGGCACGTCAGTGAAAGTTTGGACCAGATGTAGACCGGCGATCTCCAAAAGTGCTTGGCAGTGCGCAAGAGGACGTGCCGGAACTGCGTCCAGAAGGACGAGGCGAATTCCGGGTGCGCAATCTCGTCGCCCGCCGCATCCGTCGGGGGCTGAAGCGTGCCTTGCTGGCGCAGGGCCTCGAGCTCGCCCTTGACCTCGCGGTACTCTGTCGACGACCGCCAGATGTCGTCCCACCTGGGGCCATCCTCGGACAGCGTGGTGACCTTGAGCATCCACTCTGCGGGGTTCGCGTCGGCGGGGCAGGGCGGCGCGCCGTTGCGCTCGAGGTATTCGATCATGGTTCTCGCGTTTTCGCCAATGTCTTTCGGTCGTCTGTCAGTACTGGTTTTCGGCATCGCCGCGGCGGAAGAAGAAGAAACAAGAAGAAAAGAAGTTAAAAAAAGACCAACTCACCTCCGAAATACACCGTCTTGCCGCCCTTTTGCAGCAGGAGAAGCCTGTCGAAGCGGGAGAAGAGCATCGCCGACGGCTGGTGGATGGTGCAGAGGACGGCCTGGCCGCTCTTGGCCAGCTTCTCGATGAGGTCGCAGATGGCCCAGGACGTCTGGGAGTCGAGCCCGGACGTCGGCTCGTCGAGGAAGACGAGGAGCTGCGGCCGGGCGGCGAGCTCGACGCCGATGGTCAGGCGCTTGCGCTGCTCGACGTTGAGCCCCTGGCCGGGGACGCCGATGACGGCGTCCACAAAGTCGCCCATGTCGAGCAGCTCGACGACCTCGTCGATGTAGGCCAGCTTGGCCTCGCGCGGGGTGTCCGCGCTCTGGCGCAGCAGGGCGCTGAACTCGAGGGCTTCCCGGACCGTCATCGTGTCCAGGTGGACGTCCTGCTGCTGGACGTAACCCACGCGGTTGGGGATCGACTTGTCCGTCGGCCGGCCGTTGACCAAGGTGTCGCCTGACAGGACGCCCATGGTGACCCTGCCGGCGAGTGCGTCGAGGAGAGTCGTCTTTCCAGCGCCGGATGCGCCCTGTATAGCTGGTCAGCCCAGATCCCCGCCCCGACTTGGGTGGCACACATACCATGAGAGCCGTGATGACGCCTGGCTGGACCCAACCGTCCACGTGATTCAGGATCCGGCGGTCCTGGCCCTTGATCTTGACGTCGTAGCAAATGTCTTCCCAGTGGAAGATGGGCTTCCCGCAGGCACTGGGTCTCGGCCTGGTCTCCGCCGCCTTCTCTCCCAGCGAGACGGATGATTTCTCCGTCACAACGACCCCGCGAGACTGGCTCTCTTCGTCCAGCTTACTACCGCTCAGGTTGGCCGGCATCTTGCCACGTCTGAAAACCAGAACTTCGCCTTCGCTCTTTGGTGGCTTGGCAAACTCCGCCGTGATGATGTAGGTGATGAAGAAGAATACGGCATACGCACAGAGAATGCCAAAGTCCCTAGTGACCGGTTAGGGTGACTGACCTACGAGCAGGGTTGGTTAGTTCCGATCTCTACTCACCTCCATTTGTTTGCGTTGAAGTAGCCGAAGGATTGCTCAATGTACCGATCGCCGTCGACCATGTCGGATCCCGGTACGGCTCCGACCACGGCGCAGGTTCGGCCTGCCAAGGGCAGGTCATCGTAGCCGGGACCCGAAGGCACCATACCGGCGTAACCAGAAGAGCACCGAAATTGACGGCCGTGGAACTCATTCGCCATCAACGCCTCAAAGGCGTAGGACAGAGGGTTGATGTACCCCATCCACCGGGACCATCCCTGCATGTAGCTCGTCGGGACGGTGAAGCCAGCGTACATCATGACGCCCAGGGTGACCAGAGTGACGGGCACCATGGCCTGGTGCGAAGTGCGGGCAAGCGATGCCATGGTCCGGTAGATGCCGGACATGGCCAGCAGGACCACGAACGAGACTAGGCAAAAGAAGAAGAAGGGGCCGGGCGCGCGGTTCAGATTCGCCATGAAGTAGAAGATGGAGTTGAAGGTGAAGACGTTGGTGATCTTGTATGGCAGCTCGGTGATGAAGCTCGAGATGGCCTCGGCGGACTGGTGGTAGAGCGCGTACCGGTTATGCTTCTCGATGACGGGCCTCTGGCTGTAAAGCGTGAGGACCTAGGGATCGGTTAGTACGCAAACACCGGGCAGGGCAAGATCAAGCACTGAAGCAGGGGGGAGAAGGCAACTGACCTCCATCTCACTCGCAAAGGCGTTGAACAGCAGGGCGAAGAAGATCAAACCGGCGCGGTAATAAAAGGTGGCGGTGTCGGCCTCGAGGTTGAAGAACATGCTCCCGAGGAGGAACCCTATGAGGATGTTGTACACGAGCGAGGAGATTGTGAACTCGGGGTCGGCCACCAGCCGCTTCCAGCCGCGCCAGAGGCAGAGCTTGACCTGGCGCGGGTAGGCGATCATGTACGGGGACTTGAGCCGCGACCACGAGCTCCTCTCGGCCTTGATGCTCTGCTGGAAGGCCTCGAGGCGGTCTTGCGGCGGGTGCTCGCGCTCGTACCCCTCGATGCTCGCTACGAGGGCGGCGTGGTGCTTTGACTGCTTCCACATGGCCGCGAAGTCGTCGGGGGTTCGTGGCGCAGTGCGCTCGCAGCCGGGCTTGACTCGCCGTTCGTTCGGGGACGTCATTGATGTGAGGAAGTCGGGCGTGGTTTGTCGCTCGGGGCCTAAAGACGGGATCGAGTCAGGGTACGGATGCCGAGAGGACGCCGGTCCTGTCACACTCACATTCAAAGCCCAGGTCTTCAAAGTACTTCTTGGCCTGGTCGACTTTGCCAAAGAAGATCTGCCTTCCCTCATAGACCACCGTCACTTTTTCAAAGAGCTATCTTGCATCAGCCGCGGTCCCAGCGCATGCGGTCGAATGCTGCCGCGACGAGTCACGTTGCCACTTACATCGTATGCAGACTGCGGCGCCTGGTAGATGGCGACAACAGCCGCGACGCCCAGCAAGTCGGATTGCGTGCGGAGGTTTTGGCAAAAGGCGATGGCGTTGCCGCTGTCGAGGCCGCGGGTGC
Organism: Colletotrichum falcatum; assembly: GCA_019425465.1. Lineage (NCBI taxonomy): Eukaryota > Fungi > Ascomycota > Sordariomycetes > Glomerellales > Glomerellaceae > Colletotrichum > Colletotrichum falcatum. The sequence continues at coordinate 161,396 of SWKJ01000068.1, read as the reverse complement.
TGTTGTCCCAGCACTGGAACTTGGCGCCGGTCAGGGCGGCCTCGACGATGCTGACGCGCTTGCGTTCGCCGCCGGACACGCCGCGCACGTAGTCGTCGCCGACTTTTGTGTTGACGGTGTGCGAGATGCCAAACGCCGCCATCATGACGTCGCGCATGACGCGGGCGTACTCGTTGCCCGTCATCCCGCCGGGGACCCATTTGGGGACCCTGGCCCGCGACGCGAACTCGAGCGTGTCCCCGACCGATAGGGGGGCGAGGTGGACGTCCACTTCGGCATTGTAGAGGACGTCGCCGCGGAACCAGCCATGCATGCGCTCCGGCTCGATTCCTGGCCGCTGTTAGAGGGCGATGGCCACTACTCATGGGAAGATGCACTAACCTCGAAAGTTCATGTAGGATTCTGGGGCAACATTGAGCCCCTCGGTTTGGCCGGCCAACGTCTTGAGGAGGGTTGAGCAGCCTGACCCGGGAGGGCCAAGGACGAGGAGCATTTCGCCGGGCTCGACGAGGCCCTCAAAGTCCCTCAGGATGTCGATGCGTCCCTTTGACCTCCCCGCCGCCAGGCCAACGACGTCGGCCGCCATGCTTAGTAGGAGGTTGCCGGCGCTTTTTTGGTACTGCGTCCCGGAGCTGTAGCCAAAGACATTGAGGTTGCGAAACGCGACGCCGGCCAGACGGTTGGGCGCCGACAGGGGATCGGACTCGAAGACTTTGATGAATGCTTTCGTCCATGCTGTGGGGTCGAAATTTGATGAGGCGGGATCCAAGTGGCTGTTTTTGGGGGGTTTAGGACATCGACGTGAGCGTTGGCCGCGTGGTGTTGGGAGGCGTTGGTGATGCGGCGGGCCAGGTGCCCAATCTCCCGGTACATGCTCTCGGCCGCTGTGGAGGTCGAAAAGTCGTCATCGAGACACGCTTCAATCGGATTCTGAGTGCGATCGTTTCGGTCATCCGGCGGCATGGCTGTGGTTGTGGTGGTAGAGTTCATGGTCCGGAGTTCCTATTGAGCGCGTTGAGGGTGTGGTGCAGCAACGCTCCGAAACTTTGAAACGAACCGCTCTGTTGGGACGATTGCTTCTTGTATTCAGCTGACTTTGTCTGATGTCCGAAAAATAAACACACACAGAAAAACGCCGACCGGAGCCATGGTGTACATGTTATAAAGCGCGTTCGACTTGGACACTGCCCGGTTCGGCAACCCGCGGTGTGCGCCGTCCCGAGGCGGCATTAAGCATGCGCCCTGGAGATGGAGAAAGGGTGCCAATTCCGCGGCACGCTTTTCTGGGGTTTGCTTGTTTGGACTTCGTAAAGCTCCCAGAGTCAATTTGAAGATGTGGGGGGCCGGGGTCAGCTACCCGTGGCCCATGTCGCCATGTCGTTCCGGATGGCCGCGGGCGACCGAAGGACAGACAATGTGCGGAATCGAGGGTGGGTCGCGCCCCCTCCCGCCGAGTCACGTTCAGACGAGACTGACCCACACGGACCCCTAATGTTGCGATCCCGAAAGGGTCGCCCTCGTGGTTTTGCCCACGTAGTCGGTAGAAGGCATAGGTAGTCGGGGGTCTAAGGCACAAGCTATATGTAATAATTTGGAACGAATTTCTAGTATATATGACTATACCTACTGGAGAACTTGGGATCCTGTCTGCTCTCCTATAGATAAGCTGGTGAGGGCTGGATTAGTAGTTGAGATGATGATGATTAGCAAATACCTGATGTTGTATGTTGCCGCTTTTGTCTTGCTTCTAGATGACTATCTGGCATTTGGGGTAAAGGTATTAATCGTTTCTGGAATACTAATTTATGGCAGCCCGCAGGGTCAATGTGTTACCTGTTACCTTTTGAGGATCTGAAAACAAACAAGCCTGTAGATGCAGCTGATGGACTCTACGATTATTATAATGCTATACATGACACAAACATTGTGGATATTCATACAAAGGAGCATCAGAACGAGTGTGTGCGGTTGAACATGTAGCTACCTACATCCTAGAAAATTGTGTAATTAAATCGCAGTTCAAAAGGGTTCAGGTTGGGCGAAACACCTAGAATCTTCAGTTGCCTAGAATGGGTCCATGCAACAACAGATTCTGTGACTGCTATCTTCCTATCGTTAGCTCCGCACCCTCCACCGGTCCAAGCGTCCGACGGTAACCTAACTAGTCGTTTCCCGTTCCATGTAAGCCAACTGCCACTATTGTCGAGGCCATAGCCTTTCCATGTGGCGTCATAAACTGCATCGGTGGTTTCCGTGGCTTTGTTCGTTGAAATTTCCGGGCCTGGTATGATAATCTCCCCATATTCAGTTAATAGTGAGGAATTGTCTGGCGAGAAGACAACATCATGTATCCATTCACGGCCTGGATGGATTGATTAGACATCTACATCGCCCAGAATAAACCGACCAAACTCGTACTTCTCCATCCGTGCCCGCTGTCGCTAGATCCTCGGACGTGTGTTAAAATCCTATTCTGAAGATGCGCCCCTTCAACCCGTCTTGCAGAACCTTTTCAGTCTGTTCATGCACGCTCCAAATGGACAACTTATTTGTCCCAATGCCAACTCCCAACGTCGAGGATGCAAATCATGCTGAGTTCGGAGAGACAGCAAGGGCAATGATCGGCTCTGATGTCTCGCCCAAGTCTGCAAACTGCCTTATGCATAGAGTCGCCTAGCTGCACTTAAGTAGGAAGGAGCAACTAGGCCGCCCGCCTCACGTAACGCGTCACGTGGGGTCTGGCCTATATTAATTACTACTATAACCACCACTATAACCACCACTATCACCATAACTATATCCACTACTATCACCATAACTACTTCTATTACTCCTGTAACTCCTACCCTGTCCTCCTCCTCCTCCTCCTCCTGCTCCTCCTCCTCCTCCTCTTGCTTCTCCTCCTCCTTGTCCTTCTCCTCCTCCTCCTCCTCCTCCTCCTCCTCCCGCTCCTCCTCCTCCTCGTCCTTCTCCTCCTCCTCCTCCTCGTCCTTCTCCTCCTCCTCCTCCTCGTCCTTCTCCTCCTCCTCGTCCTTCTCCTCCTCCTCCTGCTCCTCCTCCTCCTCCTCCTGCTCCTCCTCCTCCTCCTCCTCCCGCTCCTCCTCCTCCTCCTCCTTCTCCTCTTGCTCCTCCTCCTCCTGCTCCTCCTCCTCCCGCTCCTCCTCCTCCTCGTCCTTCTCCTCCTCCTCCTCCTCCTCCTCCTCTTGCTTCTCCTCCTCCTTGTCCTTCTCCTCCTCCTCCTCCTCCTCCTCCTCCTGCTCCTCCTCCTCCTTCTCCTCGTCCTTCTCCTTCTCCATCACTATCACTATCACTATCATCACCACCTCCCGCAATACCTCCCCTTTTTCGCATATAAGTTGCCTTCTGGGCCTTGAAGAACTCTTCTAGGGCCCGCTTGTTTTGCTCAAGGTTAGCCCGTTCATTCTCTCCAAGATTCGGCTCATTCAGCATGTTTTCCATCAGTCGCAGCGTCAGGCGCGCCAGAACAGCGTTTTCCACGGGTGATCTCTTCGGTGTGTATCTGTAATCTGTCGGCGTGCGGTTACAGAATAATTTCCAATCCAGGCTTGGGACAGTTACGATTTTCTTGGCGACTCGTCTGATGAAGTGGTGACAGTTGTTCCAAAACAGGTTGTAGGGCCAAAAGCCCGGTTCGGCTCCCTCGGCTACTCTATCCACTTCATCTTTTGTGTGTTTGGTCCATCCGACCATGCTTATCAAAAAGTCATCAACGCGAGGCTCATGGAACTGCGTGACGGCTAGGCTGCGGCGTATCTCGTCCACAGTACAGGGATTCATGTGGCATACGTAAGGATTCCTGCGAAGCATCCCAAACCGTACTGGGACAATGTCGGAAAGGGTGAATTTGGAGGGTTTACTGTTGCTGTTGTCATTGCTGCTGCTGCTGCTGCTGCCGGTGTTGATGTTGTGGCAACGGTCGGCGAGGCGAAGTTCGTACTTGTAATCATGGGTGATCAACACCTGATGCCTGAGGGGACCCTTTTCCGCATAATGTGAGATCCATACGCGCTCTCCATGTGCAGTGTCAGATTCTTCTTCCAGACGCTTCTCAATTCCCCTCTGCAACTGGGTGTTGAACCGTCGTTCCAAGTCGTAAACAAATGATTTGTCTGGGCTTTTTTGAACAAGGAAGGTTGGGAAGCCTAATTCGGCAAGCACCGGTGGCACGTGCGTTCTTGGTAACGGAGTCATGAGGTATGAAAAATAGACAAAGCCCTCTGATAAGTCGATAGATATCAAGACTCGTAGTGCTGTTTTTCTCTTTGATAGATGAAACACAATTTTCTGAGGGTGTTTTTCACAGTCATAGTTTTGACCGCCTATAGTCCCGGCGCAGCCAGACAAACCCGGTTTATATAGATGACGGGAAGGGTGACAAAGTATTTCAGCTAGGGAGGCAAGGCGGAATCGGTTCTGGCGAGGAGCGTCAGAGGCAGCCTAGTGGCAGCCTTGTGGCAGCCTAGTGGCAGCCTAGTGGCAGCTCATGGATGTGCGACTGGGCGGTCCAGGCGGCTTAGCCTTATTCTCTACTTGGCGCCAAGCATGAGCAGACGTAACCCGAAGCGTTGTTCGTGATTCTCTGTCCAGCTGCCTGTTTTGGCAAGACCGCTACCTTGCGCCACCCGTTAGAAGACATTGAAGATAGCCGTTATGGCACTCCTATTTTGGCGTGCAAACCTTTTCTAGGGCACTTGATTTGAGTATAAAACAAATTGGTTCTGTCATAAGGTGTACTCCGTATATAAGCCACAATTACAGCCCAGCAATTATGGATCCACTTTTGGCTACGACGGGCTCCTGATTTGAATTAAGCAACCCCCCATGTGGGCTATAGAATCATCGCCCCTAGAGCTTAAGCTGGAATACCTTTACGTGCTTTACAGCATAGTACGGAGCGGAAAGGTACAAAGGCGCATACGAGGCATGGGCATGATCGGGCTTCAGACCCTTGGCTCGGCCTTTCGTTTTTAGCTGCTGCTGCGAACGCGGTTGGACAAAGTTAATTTGACGACAACTGGCCAGAAGTTCCGGCGCCCCATCAATGAGATCAATATCCGACAGGGCGGGAAAGCATGGGCCTAACACATCGATTGCAGGATATCGCACAACTGGATTCAGTGATAGATACTTGTCAAATAACTGTAGGACGGAGCGAGGCTTTGCGCTCTATCTTAGACGCTTCAGCGGTTAGCAGACTGTGCCCGCTAGCTGCAAACGGCTGCAGAATTGAATAGCTGCCACACCCAAGTAGGGATACAAGTTGAGTCAATTTGGCCTTCTCCTACTAATCTCCTACTCCCTGGATCGGATGTCTTGGTATTGACCAACCGTGCGGAGCCATTCATTGGTCCTGATAGGAATATATGATTGGCCTAGCAATAACCATTCCCATGGCCCCCGGGGTACGGGTAGTTGGTCGGCCGTTCGTTTCCGTCCTTCCAGCAGTGTCCGTAGCCACCCCAGACGCTGTAAGGGTTTGAGATGGCCCTCTCGTAAACGTGGCCCGTGAAGTAACTATCCTCTGTACATGGAGATACAGTATTAATCATCTGTTGCCCAGACGAGTGATGGAAGAAAAGATTCACAGGGAGGGAGAGGATTTAGGGCTGGGTTTTATACTTACTGCAGCCACAGTTGGTTACTATATCCTCAAGGTGATCGCCGGCTTGTCGGCAAGTGATACTTGCGTCGACGTCAGCCTCCTAAATCATGCAATGGTTACGTAGTCAGTTTGGTCCCTTGGGTGTCTATGATTGGAGAAACTCACAGAGCAAATGTAGGCGGCCGTATCTTCGGTGCAGGTCATACGTCGACAATCCCGTCGAGGTGCTCCACATGTGCCCCCAATGGACCTCAGCCTGATAGCATCGCTCTTTGGAGATGTTTTCGAGATTAGTTACGAGCTTGACGAGAGTAGGTAATCGAGAATGCAAGAGAGGAAAATACTAACAAAGCCTCGCCCTCTCAGCCCGAGAGCCATCTGGCTGTGGCACGACCTCTGGGGAGCCCGCGCCTGGAGCATGGTTCCCTCCACGCCCCTGTGGGAGTTGGCTGGAGTGACGTCTTTCCCTAGCATTACAGCAGCTTCAGTTCGCTTCTGTATCAGCCGTGCCTCGGTCACAGCGGCGTCCTCCGGGACGTAGTTGGGGTTGATGGCGAAGATCTGAGTGTATAGTTGCTGTTTGTATTGGGAGGGAGGGCCCCTTTAGTTAGAATAGGTTTCAACACTGCACACCAGAATGTGGATATATTGACCTAGGTAGTCGAGGTAGGGCGGGGGTCGCCTTGTAACTTACATCAATGTCTCCGTGGAGAGTAATAGGCTCTTCTCCTGGGAACACAGATCCAGTCCAGATCATACCCATCTGGTCGCCGTCGCGAGCGGCGAGCTTGGCGTCTCGAGAAACACCAAGGGCCTGAAAGAAGAATGCAGGTATTCGTCAGCTTCTGGAGAGGCTGGCAGGGTTGGGGACGGAGAAGGGTATGGGAGGAGTCAACCCATCACTCACAAGCACCGAGTTGGCTGAAGCCGCCAAGACGACGAGAAGACTGACAGAGACCCTCTGGAACATGGTGGCTTTGGAATTTGGAGGTTGAAAAGTAATTATGCAGGTTGAAGAAACGGCAAGAGTAAAGATATCTGAGAGTTTTCCTTTTCTTTTGTGTTGGGGGTTGCCTGTGCTGTCTAATCAGGTTTGAGAAAAACCCCGGAGGACGTTCCTACATTTATAGTCCTCCGTTTCAACATCGAAACCGGTAGAGGGAGCTCAGAAGTTCCATCTGCTGTCGTCCTGGCCGTGTTCTCCACGTCCCCATCTCGGCGAGCCAAGGCCCAAGGATATATGCATTGTTCGCTCCACATAGAGGCAGTGTTCCGTGAATGTGACCCGTAGAAACATCAAAATCAGGCGCTTCTATGACTGTTATGCCGTCGACTTGACGTCTTTTTCTGCGATGCGTCATTGGTAGGCTGTAACGTTCTGCAAAGCAACTGACAAAGATGGTTTGCGAAATCGGGGGTCGGACTCTACTGGCAAAAGTACCAAGTTGCCTGATTAACTATTATCGTGAGGCTGCACGTAAGATGCCAAGTGTAAGAAATGCAACTGTAGCGGCATAGCATGACCCCGGCCTGATACGGTGAGCAAGCAGGCTTGCTATCAACTCCACTTGAGGAGTGGAACTATTGCCAACGGCACATTCCAAGCCTCAACCTAACAAACTTCAATAACAGGCCAAGAGGTGGGTTAAAACCCCCGACCCTAATAGGTACTATAGTGTGGAGTTATGGTCTACATATTATTCTATGACTCTCACTGGACAAATTTGTGCTTGGCGTGCCTAATCACGTGGTGGGTTTTTTTGTGAATACACCCAGGTAGGCTCACCAGACCAAGCGGGATAGCCCTCACATGAGCGAGATCAGGCTGAGGTATAAAACACATTGGCGATGGGTTCTGTTGGTTCGTTTACTGCAAGATTACTGGTAAGGCTGTGTGATGGGGTCCTCAAAGAGGAAATGGTCCGGTGTGATGGTGCGATGGTGACGATAATGATGGGGAGAGCAAGGGGCCATCTGCTGGCGCTGCCAAGTCAATAAAAAGCAAGAATGGCTCCACTGCGCTTACAAAGTTGGCTTATGTTGGAAACTGGATTTAAGATCAACTACGCTGTTGGGCGTTTTGCCCCTCCCCCTTCGAAGAAAAAGAAGAAGAAAAAAACAGGCATATCTCATGATGGACAGCTAGCTACAAGTTTTCACACGCGCGCCCTCCGGCCCCTCCCTCCTCTCCACATTTGACCACATAAAGTCTTCGTTAAAGCCGTCCAAATTTCGTTCCCGATCATTCCTCATCTTTGACCAACGACACGCACGCACACACACACGCCTTCGCCCGCGCACTCAAATCACTGGTCCTGCCCGGCCCACCGCTCGGCCACGCGCGAGGTCACGAACACGCCCGCCGCCAGGATGGTGAAGCCCGGCGCGAACAGCAGGAGGATCGCCACCAGGACCATGTTGGCGAGGAACTCGGACGACCCCAGCGGCGGCGCCCTCCCCGCCATGCCCCCGGGGCCCACGGTGTGCACTTTGACGTTCGCCCGCGCCTGCTGACGCTGCTGACGCTGCTGCCGGCCGTCCTCCCTCGGCGGCGACGGCGGCGGCGACGGCGGCGCGAGACCCCCGCCCCCGCCCCCACCCCTGCCCACCTGCGGCGGGTGCGCCAAGCCCTTGTCGTCCGTCAGGCCGCCGAGCGCGTGGAGCACGTCCGTGACCAGCGGGGCGTGCCTGTCCTCCCCGTCCTCTTCCTCTTCTTCTTCTTCTTCTTCTTCCTCCTCCTCGACAACGACCCCGGACAGCCACGCGCGGATGTCCTCGTGCCGATCCCTGGGGGCCGGCTTCGCCCCGCGGTCTCCTCTGGGCAGCAGTTGGCGGGTCGGGAGGCTTCTCTTGCCTGCCGCGTGTTGATTTGCCGTCGTCGCGCGGTCGTCTTTGTAGATGAAGGAGCACCCGTCTAAAAGGGGCATTGGTGAGCGGACTTGCAGGATGCAGGAGACCTCTTTGTGTGTGTGTGTGTGTGTGTGTGTGTGTGGGTTTGGCACTTACCAAAGTGATCCGCAAAGTTCATGGTGACCATCGGAGACGAATGATTGTTTTTATAGATGTCGTCTGTTTGGACCGGTGAAGCTGCACCAGGAGAACGAACGGGTCTTTGGCCGTGGCTGGCTAGCGGGTAGAATTTCGTCCCTGGGCGTTTTGGTGAATTGCTGCAACATCGCAAGAGATCGAACCCCCCTCCGAGACCACTTGCTATTAAATCTAGAAAAGAAAAAAGGCCATTCCTTGTTGATTGTTTTGGCCGACGCACGCGTTGTCATGGGGGAGGGGCAACCGAAGGGAGAGGCGGCGGCGAGACTGGAATGCTTCATCTCAACAGTGGCAACAGGTTCCGCGCCAGCGGCCCACGATCACGGGGAGGCTCTCGCCTCGGAAGAACCGGGGGGGGACTGGTGGGCGTGGATTCCAGTCCTGGGAATTGCGATGGCGCGTACAGTGACGGACATGCACGCGGTTTGCAAAGAAAGGGCACAATAGGGTATACTCAGCACCAACGCAGAAGAAGAACAGCTAATCAGAAGCGTTAAAAGCCTATAGTCGGGTTTAATCAATTCTTGAGGGGATTCCTGTCTAGCTGATGCTCATATAACTGCTGCAAAATAGGTAAAATGACGAACTCCATCGTAGTAGGCTCTGGAGTGCACGCATTTTTGCAACTCTAGAAACGGGAGCCCGAGATGCTCGGGATTTCCACAGGCACGCCACCCATGATCTCTTGTCCAGATCGCAACTGCGGAGCAAAGACTCGGTAAACTCGATGCCTTGTCCCTCCCATCTTCAGCCTCGCATCGTCACCCAAAGTGCCGCCGTGGCAGAGCAACGCGTCGAGACGCGGTTGGGAAAACCCAAACTCCACCTTGGACGATCGTGTATTGCATTTTGCTCGCCACTGAACCGACACGCGGAACCGAGTCCACGCCACGCCGGGTCCATGATTATTCGCGAGGGTCTCCGCCACAAAAGTCCACTGTAGCAGATTCAAAACGGCCAGTTTCTAGAAAGCTGCCTGTTGACATCTGCAACCACCCAAGAGGGGCGGGGACATATCACTCAGATTGTGCATCTATGATGACTGGCTTCAACTCTAAAAACGTCCTCGTCCTTCTTGGACGGATTCGCGCTATCAAGGTTCCCTGGTTATCAGAGTTCTAGCAAGCAGCACATGTTCGAACACATGCTTTGAAACCCCAACGGCGGACATGGACCACAATCTTTGCAAAACAAGAAAGAAAAGAGAAAGAAAGAGAGAGAGGAAAAAAAAAAGGAACCTATGATGGCCGCCAGGAGAACGAGAGCGACGGAGCACCAAAGTGGCATTGCTACCCCAAAGAGAGACTCGCCGTAGCAGAACGAAGGAAAAGAAAAAGGACAAGAACCCACCCCCAATCGAGAGACGAAGCTGTCTCTCGATGGGATTCCCGGCCCGGCGTTGCATGCGGCGGTATTATAATCGGCATGTCGTGATGGTGAGTTCAGACCAGTGGGCTGGCACGGAACCAGGGCCAGGCTCGCATTAGGCTTCGTCGCGCAGTCTAATTATAATTTATCCTCGAGGTGCCAGGCGATCCCAGTTTCTTGTTTCCTGTTCCGGATCCCATCTGGACCTCTTCATTCGATGGATGCCAGACAAGTAGGGCGCGCCTGTTTGCCAGTCATCTGATCTTTCCCGGTTTCCCTCCAACATAGACAAGACGTAACTTTCATCATAACGCGATAAACGTCATATCTCAATGGGTAGACTTGTAAAAGATTAAGGGGTCTTTGTATTCCCACCCTGCCTATGCAAACATTATTCTCTCGTCATCCTCCCCTTGTCCCACCAGTATAATCTACAACCCCTCCATCCTTGATTCATGCATATTGAAAGCCAAGGGGCCTGGAAGTCCACAGGCGGGTATGCAAGCGCATGTGATCGCAACTGATCCGTCCCTTTTGAGTTGGTGAAACTGACAGGCGGTTACAAGCACACGCTTCTGCAGCAGGAGAAAAAAACAGCGTCATCTCGGGTTGGATTTTTTGTGCCCAGTATAAAGAAAAGTGTCGTCGTCCATCATTCCGTTTCCCGTTCCTGGTTTGCCCAAAGGTTCACAAAGGAGAACACCGTGCTGCAGCGCGATAGAATCAGACCTCGAGAGAAGGACTCGAAGCCGAAGAAGAAGAAAGAAAAAGAGGAAGAAGCAAAACGCCTTCCCTACCATGTTTCCACCAACCGCCTCTATTGCCCGTGAGAAATAGAGAGATCGGGGATGAAGCGTCCTTCGCCCAGCTCGTACAGAAAAGAGAAAAGAGAAAGGTAATAGGTACATAGGGAACTGAAAAAATAAAAATAAAGATAAAAACGACGGGACGGAATCGGTGCGAAAGGATCGACCGCTTTCAATGCAGAAAACGCCGTAGGTATGTGCAATGCCAACGATAAAAGTGCGTGTCTAGAGAATCAAAGTGGGTTTCCAACGACTGCCTTTAGTGACGGGAAGTTGGTTCGGGTTGCCAGCCGTTGATGTAGGCCATGAGGCCCATGCCTATGATCATGACACCCAGCATGGAGGCGTAGGGGACGCCGGCCATCATGGCCTGGTCTTTTGCCAGTTTGCCCGGTGGTATGCTAAGTGGCGTGATGGTGTTGGCCCGCGATAGCGTAGGCTTGTCGGTGGGATCGTCCACAGGGGACTGTGGCTGGGTCTGCGCGGGCGTCGACTCGCTAGCCCCGTCGGTCTGGACCACGGAAGTGATCTTCTCGACAGCTCTTTCACTGCGACCACGGCGCCCGCGGGATGGAGATCGGCTCTTCTTTGCCGCAGCCGCAGCCTGCCTAGCTTCTTCGTCTCTCCGGATCTGAGCAACCATCTCTGACAGGGTCTTGCGGTCAGCGTCGCGTTCCATCTCGGCCTTCTCACACCTTTGCCTCCAAGCGTCCATCTGCTGCTTAAGATCGCTCATCTCCGTCATCATGGTATCGATCTTGACCTGGAAACGAGCAGCAATCTCTTCGGCGCTCTCCGGTACGGGCTCCTTGACAAGGGGTTCGGCATCTGTCATTTCGACGTCATGGGACTCCAATGCCTCGCGGGGGGCTCGAAAGCTTCTTCAAGTATAGTTTCGGTGTCGTGCTCTTTGGGTCCGCCGTTCAGTTCCTTCGGGGCACTGTCTTCGAGTATCTTTGCCATATCTTCGGCAAGCTCGCGCGCCTCGCGTTCCTTGCGCAACATATCCTCCAGGTCCTTGATACGGGCAGTCTGGGTGTCCATCTCCTTCTTGGCATTGTTTAGAGCCTCGGTCAGCTGGATGATCTGATGCAAATTGTCGCGTCCCACTGGCGATGGAGTGCTGTTCGTCTTCGGTCGCTCAGTGGTACCTCGTTTGAGGGAAGGCACATCGGGCTTCTCCGGAAGGGGTTGTTGAGGTGGAGGAGCAGGCGGGTCAGAAAACCTCGTCTTTGCATCGTTGCGGAAAGGCAAAGCGTTGCCATTGGGGAGCTGCTTGGGGGGTTCGGGTGCCTCGGGCTTTTCGAGATCCTTGACATCTTCTTTGCTCAACAAGGCATGGATGAAGTGGCCCGTCCTTGACAAGTCTTGGGACTGCAGCCGTGCACTTCGCATCTCGTTCTACACCAAATGTTAGTGCCGAACCGGAGTGGAAAGCGGGGGTATTGGGCTACTTACATGCAACCGTTTTACAATGTGCTCCGTGGTGATGGGCGTCAGTAAGAACCCACGAGCAGCGCCACCACTGGGGGCATGCCGGCCATGTGCTGGGGAGCCATGATACGGCCGTTGCTGGCCATTGACGCGTTGCTCCCCGCACGGCCGCGATAAGGCATTGGCCCCGGTACCGGCATCATCATGCCACCGTTGGCGGGATCCAGGTCGCCAAAACTCATGTCCATGACGTTGCTCGAGGGCTCATGAAGCCGGCATGCTCGACTTTGGCGGCAACCTTGTGGTGGACGACGGTTTTTTGGTCCTCGCTCACGATGTCGATCCCCAGCTCTAGATGATCACCCGTCTGCAGTTCGTGTGGTTCGGATTCGCGGTTCTCCTGCGAAAGGCGCGTGCCGTTGACAAAGGTTCCATTAGACGATTTGACATCGCGAATGTAGATCTTGCCCATACGATCTGCCCAAATCTCGGCGTGCTGCCTGGAGAGGACTTTGCTATCGAAGTAGCCGTTGACGGCTGTCGGGATCGTCTTCTGGTTCGTCTGTCGACCGATGCGGAGGCTCTCTGGGTAGAATGGCACGGATATGGTCTTGCGCTCGAAAGTGCCGTTGAGCGACAGGAGATAGAGGACGGGTTGGCCGCTGGGCATGGAATCGCCGGCGGGTCTTGCAGCAAGGCCTTGCTGTGACATCATCTGTGGCTGGCCCGGGACGGTCTGCAGCGATGAATTTCCATTGATGCCGTTCATCGGCGAACGCATGACTGGCCTACCGAACTCGGACTGGCCGTCTGGCTTGCCCGGTGGCCAAGGGCCCTTGGGCTGCGGGCGCTTGCGGGACGCGGCGCTGGACCACGAACTCATGTCGGAGTTTGTGGAGGCCGGGGTGCCATTTGGTTGCGAGGCATTCGTAGCGACGGTGGTGGTTGACGAGTTTGACGAGGTGGAGCCGACGGAGGAGGATGAGTTGCTTCTCTGCAACGTCTTCCGGGGCACGAACATGCCTCTGACGTCTTCCGGATTCATTGAATTCAGACCTTGTCCGCCATTAACATTCCATCCCGGTCGATTGAGTTGCTGGAAGCTAGGAGGGCTCGCGACGGCAGTCATGAGGGAGTGTCGGCCGTGGCTGGGTAAGGATCGTATGTGGAGGGAAGGAGTCGACGCGGTTCAAGGTGCAGCTGCACAGGCAGATGATACCGGTCGCAGGTTTTCGATGATTCGAGTCGAGGGGGGGTGGTGACTAGGGGATGTCGAGGCCTCCTTCCTTCAACATTCGCACAGCAAGCAGCCCGGAGGGAATCGCAGGGAGCGGATGGCGGACGAGATTTATCGCTAAGGGACCAGTCGGTACGGAAGGAAGCAAAGCAGCAAGCACCGGAGTTGGTTGAGAAGGGATAAGGCTTCGCTGGCAGGTTGGAAAAAATATGTCAGCGATGATGTCGCAGCAAGGATAGGGGTGGACAGCCAATTGGCGTGACCCAAAGCGGCCTGGCACAGTAGCACAGGGAACGGGGGCGGGGAGACGACGGCGAAGAAGAGACGCAGCCAGGGAAGGATCAGACAGGGCGCGAGACATACCTGCGATTGAAAGAGAGGGAGCAAAAGAAGAAGAAGAAGAAGAAGAAGAAGGACGTGGCTGGTGTTTCTCTGGGCAACTCTTGTCGACGATGTTCGTACCGGCCAGGTAGAGCAGACGTCTGTCAGATGTCTGGTGGCCTGGGAAGTGAGGTTGAATAATCTCTAGGGATAATACCTGGGGTTTGGGAGGAAAGAACAGAGGGTCTCGCTAAGCGCTTAGCGTTGTTGCGTGTACGAATACTGTACGGAGTACGGAGTAGGTATGTACGGGATAGGTGTGTGTGCGTATGGCCTTGGGGCCCTTGGAGGCCCTTGGAGCAACCAACCACTGGAATCTCAGTGTTGCAGACAGTGACGGACCAAACAGCACTCGGAAACACGCGCTGGAACCGACATGGGAGGACGGAACACACACGAGGGAGGGGGCGGGACTCAACGGTCGGTTGGGTAGGGGTTATTGGGGGGGGGGGTTTGGTTCAAATAAAGCACAGGCCGCCCCGAGGCTGTCACTGTTTGATCTTGATATGTATGAACAGGATCAGGGAGAGGAAGGGGAAGGGAAGGGTAGGTAGGTGATTAATTACCTGGGTACGAATAGTTAGGGAGCAGGTAGGGAGGGAGCGTCGGAGAAAAAAAAGAGGAGAGGGAAATTGGTGCAGGTGTAGGCGAAGGCAAGTCTGCCACTGTGCGGCTTGGTTTGGTTTGGTTTGGGTCGTGTCGTGTCATGTCATGTCGTGGGGCATCCACCGAGCGAGAACCATTTCCGCCGTGCCAGCGTGGCGCTGAGAACCATAACCGCTTGACAGCCGTGAGCACGTGACCCACATGATCGGGTAGGCCCCTCCACAGTAAGATTGATGTCATTTGGGCGGAATTGTCGTCGCTAGCACTGTCTCGCACACTGTACAGCGTGACAACCCAATCCGGCCAATGTGGTCAGTGCATCTGGTGACCCTCGGCACCATATGACCCACTTTCCACGTCGACACGCAGAAAACAGAAAGCGAGGCCGACCAGGCCGGCCAGGCAGGCATAGGCATGTCTTTTGCCGAAATACTGCCGTACCCTAGGTACGTACCTGGGTGTCCCGTACGGATACCCCAGATCGGATTCATCCAAAGCTCCTAGTGGCTGCATCGGCTGCAGCAAATTGGAAGAGAGCTCCTCCAAGCCCACCATCCGTCGCAAACCATCGCGAACTCGAACCATTTTCGACAGCCTGAGCATCAGAAGCATCATCACCAACACCCCTCCATTCACCGAAGCCACCCACACACCCACACACACACACCTCAACATGCCTCCTGTTCCTGCTCAGCACGGCGGTGCCATGGGCCAGTCCGTCGCCGACAAGCGTACGCCCAGCCCTCTTCAGACCCCCCCGCTCGAAGCTGTAGCTAATCCTTTCGCAGTCAAGATGGGTGCCTTGATGGGCGGCAGTGCGTTTACCAATACCTCACGCATGTCATCAGGCGAATAACTGACAATTCATAGCTGTCGGAGCTGTCATGGGCTTCGTCTTCGGTACGCGCCCGCTTCGCCCCTCTCTTTGTTGGACCGGCTGGACTGACACTTGACCCCTCTCCAGGCTCCGTCAACATCATGCGCTACGGTGCCGGCCCCAACGGCATCATGAGAACTCTCGGTCAATACATGCTTGGATCTGGAGCTACTTTCGGGTAGGCCAACCATGGTCGCACTGCACTGTGCCGCTGTCGTAGCTAACGCCCTCTGGCAGTTTCTTCATGTCTATTGGCAGTGTCATTCGATCCGACGCCTCTCCCATTGCCAACGAGGCATTCCGCAGGGCCCAGCGGAGACCCATCATCATGTACGGCCCCGGCTCCGAGTACTCCAAGCGCCAGTGACAAGCCAGAGGATCCCCTTCGAAATACCCTGTACATCATCATGTAGGACTCTAGTGGGCCGTCGCGAGCACGGCGAGATGCTCCATCGCCGGCATCTAATGGATATCTGTATAATAGGGTGTTGGGCGTATCACGACTGCATGAAAGAAAAAGTTTTTGCATCTTCACACGAACATGCCCTGGTCGCTGCCGTCGCGGATGCCCGTCTGCCATCCTGTCCCGTTTTCACTTCCTATAGGCCGATGAGGATCGGTTAGAGAACAGTCCCGGCGCCATGGACGGCTTCCTGGCTCTTTTATGAGAGCTTACACACGTTTCCAAAGCGAAAACGACGCCAAGCGCAAGCCAGCCTCAATCACCCCCCCCCCCCCCCCCCCATAAAACTTGACGCTGCCTCGGTAAGACGAACCAGTGAAAGCACACCAAGACTACCCATCAATACCTATCTGTTCAAGCCCACCTTGATCTGTGTGCTGTATGGTCCTGTCCAGTCATCCCGGCCTGTCAAAGTGTCGTTGCAAGTTTCCTTACAGCACTTCGCAAGCGGAACTCCGCAGGGCATGGCTTACTCAGCGCGCATCATGTATTGATGAACAGTGTCGTAGCCGGCCTCTTCACTGCATAGCCCAGCCTGTTCCGAGCAGCCATGGATTGTCGGGGGAGCTCTGTTTCGGTCTAGCGTACGTGTAAATAAGTGGCGCGGCATATCGAAGTGCTGACTTTAGGCGTCCCTGTGGACCGATCGAGGTGGCCGCACGATATGGGGCGTTGGAGATGACGGGACCCGTGACAATTTCGACTCTACGGCAGTTATCTGGGCTCCTCTGGGTCTGGTATAAAAGGTGGTTGGCGTGCATTCTGGCGGCGGGGCGGTTTCTTTCCTGTGTATTGTCTTGTGCCGCCGAGTCTCTCTTCGAACCAAACCCCAGGTCACCGCGCCCTGAACATGCTCCGGAGACTTCATCCATGGTCAATCGTGCTACTCGGCATTGCGAGCGTCATGGCCGAATCATATGACTACATGTAAGCAAGACGTCTCGCGGAAACGTTGCAAGATTGCCAACGCGTCCTCTTTAGCATCGTCGGCGGCGGCACTGCCGGCCTCACCGTCGCAGCTCGCCTCACCGAGGACCCTAGGGTGACGGTTCTCGTCTTGGAAGCCGGCTCCGATCGCTCCGAGGACCTGAACGTGCTGGCCCCGGGTCTGTTCCCGGCCATGTACGGAAACCCAGACTACGACTGGGACTACAAGACTGTTCCTCAGGTGAAGCCGCCACCAACCACTCTCAACGGCCCGAAGAGGGCACGAAAGAAAACACACACGACTTTGCTGACGCTTTCCCAGACGGCTGCCAACAACAAGGTCGTCGCCCACATCCGCGGCAAGCAGCTCGGGGCTCCAGCGCGATGAACTTCATGTTCTGGACCCACCCGTCCCGGCGAGACGTCGACAACTGGGGCGCCCTGGGCAACGAGGCGTGGTCCTGGGACGCGCTCGCCCCTACCTCGGCAGGTCGGAGGCCTTTGCGGCCCCGTCGGCCCGGCAGAGGAGCGACCTCCGCCTCGACTACGTCGACCCGGGCGTCCACGGGACGGACGGGCCCGTCGCCAACGGGTTCCCCGAGCTGCACAGCCCCTTTCTCGAGGCGTGGCCGAGGACCATGGAGGCGCTCGGCCTGGGCGTCGACGGCGACCCGCGGGACGGCGAGGCGCTGGGCGGCTACGTCAACCTGCTCAACGTCGAGAACGCGACGCGCAGCTACGCGGCGAACGCGTACCTGGGGCCGGCGCGTCGGCGGACGAACCTCAGGGTCGTGACGGAGTCTCACGTGTCCAGGATTCTGTTCAGGAATGACGAGAACGGCATCGCAGCAACGGGCGTCGCGTGGACCCGGGGTGCCGAGGAGGAGGCCGAGGCCGTCGCCGCGAAGGAGGTGATTCTCGCCGCGGGCGCCATAGCCTCGCCGCAGCTGCTCGAGCTGTCCGGCATCGGCGCCAGGGACATCCTGGAGAGGAACGGCATCCAAGTACTGGTGGACAACCCCGGCGTCGGCGAGAACCTGCAGGACCACGTCTACGTCCCCCTCGGGTGAGTGGCCGTCTGCTTTGCCGGGGGCTTCGTATCGGACGCCCTTTGATTGATTGGCTGACACGCTCCAGGTTTGCCGCGAAGCCGGGCCTCCCGACGAACGAGGATTACTCCAACGCAACCTACTTCCAGGAGCAGCTCGACCTGTACCTGCAGGCCAAGACAGGCCGCCTGTCCTCGGCGGGCGCCAGCTCGGCGCTCTTGTCCCTCGGCCAGATCGCGCCCGCCCTGGACCTCGACCCCCCTTCCCCGACAGCAGCGTCCCGGGACTGGCCGAGCAGTACCGCCTCGTCCTCCGGGGCCTGGAGTCGGAGGCCGTCGCCCAGGAGCTCACCATCGAGGGCGGCATCTCCCCGCAGTTCTCCTCCGACACGACGAGGCTCTTCAGCGCCGGCCCGTCGCCGCCCGGCAACTTCCTCTCCGTCCTGGGGGTCCTCGAGCACCCGCTGTCCAGGGGCTCGGTCCACGTCCGGTCCGCCGACGCCGCCGTCCACCCGGAGATCGACCCGCGCTACCTCTCGCACCCGCTCGACGTCGTGCTCCTCAAGGCAATCGCCCTCCACCTCCAGACCGTCGCGCGGACGAGGCCGCTAAGCGACCTGCTCCAGGGCGGCGGCACCGTCTTCCAGCCCGGGTACCACGAGCTCACGGCCCAGAACGCCGAGGACTGGGTGCGGAGCAGCGTGCAGAGCGAGTACCACCCCTGCGGGACGTGCGCCATGTCCCCGAGGGCAAGGGGCGGCGTCGTCGACGAAAGGCTGAGGGTCTACGGGGTCGAGAGACTGCGGGTTGTCGACGCCAGCGTGTTCCCTCTGATACCGAGGGCCAACATCCAGTCACTGGTGTATGCGGTGGCAGAGAGGGCGGCCGACTTCATAAAGCAAGACGCGCGCTGATTTTGGATTGTGTACTCATGGGCGGCAATGCCGAGCCCCCTTATTGTCATCAGTCGTCTCAAATTCACTTTTGCTGCAGCCCACTGTCTAGCG
The DNA here is from genome assembly GCA_019425465.1 of Colletotrichum falcatum. Classification (NCBI taxonomy): domain Eukaryota; kingdom Fungi; phylum Ascomycota; class Sordariomycetes; order Glomerellales; family Glomerellaceae; genus Colletotrichum; species Colletotrichum falcatum. The sequence continues at coordinate 142,571 of SWKJ01000068.1, read as the reverse complement.
CAACAGTGTCGTGACAACATACCGCCGTAGTCGGACACGTAGTGCAGACGGTGTCGGTATCTATGGTAAGGTCTACCTGACCTCTTTGTCCCTCATTACTATGGCCTTGGACGTATCATGATATTACACATGACCATTGTAATTTCTCCGAAATCATGCTTGAATCGTGTGAAGTGGCCCCCAGTCACGCTTCTCCTGTTGTTTGTTCCTACGCGGCACCTCGGGCGTCACTCTTTGGCACAAGCTGATTCCCGGCTCCCCGGTGCTACGAATTCGGTAACGGTCAGCACTTGGCATATGGGAGCCGCCTGTATTATCGTTGGTCATCTCGAGACATCACTCGGGCAACGGGCCTAGCGCCGAGGGAGACAAAGAGAGTGGCGCCTCATCCAGCTTGGGCCGTCATCGCGAGGCTCGCAAAGCAGTCAGTGTCATCACCATCGCGTCGATAAGAAGGGCGAAAATTCCGAATCCCGTAGCCCCAAGGCCGGAACGTTTTGATTGGATTGTCGCAATCAAGTATCGCGCCATCACCTGCAACTGTGTCGAGATCGGACCCTGGGTACCCTTTCTGGACCGTACCCTGCAGGTAGGCTACATTCATGCGGTTCCATCGGCGTCGTCTACTGCGCCGTATGGGCAAATCACTATGCCAGTCGCGCGGCGTCCGGCGAGCCGAGTTTGCGGAGGTTTGGTTCGACGCCACCGGATGTCTCGCAACAACTTGTTATTCTTCACCAAGTAGCCCTTCTCGTGAAGACGATGCGACTCTTATATTCGAGTGCTCTGCGGGGAAACGCCTGGAAGTCCAATTCACCAGCAAAGAGAACCCCTCCCGTAACCCCGAGCGGTATCGCAAGGGTTCTGGCAAGCCGTCAGCTACTGGCCCCCAGCCTCAGCTTGTCTTATTAATATGCGGCCCGGCCACGCAAGTCCCCGCGGCTACAGGGGTGGTCGCGCGGGCGCGGCGGCGGTACTATGGTTGCTTTTCGAGGGAATGAGGTAGCTGTATCCGGATCACGACACGGGGCCCCGCGATGGCGACACACCCACCCCACGCCGAAGGGGAGCGAATCATCAGCGCTTCGCAGCACATCATCCGCTCCGGTGATCCATCCAAGTCCCTTGAGTCGTCCGAGTGTTATCTGGAGGCTTTCCGGTATCCCGGAGATTGCGACGGACATGGCAAAAACCTCTTGTTACCGCAGCGCGATGGCCAGCCTTTCGGAATGCGAGACGCATAAATCAGGTCCGTGGTTTCCTTCCAAATATCCACAAACGGGACGTCCATTTCTTGCTCTTCGTGCACCCTCAAGCCTGGATATCCTCCGTTTAAACACGCTAAAATTCGTTCAACTCGGCAGAGCTCTCACCTCTGCTCGGAATGGGGCTGGAGCACGAATACGCACCCTCGCCTCTCAAGGGGGCGACGGTGGACAACTCGCTTCCGGACGAGCACTTCTCGGCAACTCTCGAGAACGAGAAGGCGCCGTGGTGGGCGTACATATGGGATCACGGTCCCGGGCGCTCGCCCGAGGAACGCGCCTTCATCCAGAAGCTCGACGTCTTCCTGGTCACGATCCTGAGCCTGGGCTACTTCATCAAGAACCTCGACTCGACCAACATCAGCAACGCCTTTGTCAGCGGCATGAAGGAAGACCTCCGGATGGACGGCAACCAGATCAACCTCGTCGACACGGCCTGGACCGTCGGCTACGTGGTGGGCCAGATCCCCTCGCAGATCGTCCTCACAAAGGTGCGGCCGTCCGTTTGGGTGCCCTCTTGCGAGCTGCTCTGGACCGTCTTGACCTTCTGCCTGGCGGCCGCAAAGACCTCCAACCACGTCATCGCCATCCGCTTCTTCGTCGGCCTGGCCGAGTCCATCTTCTACCCGGCCGCCCACACGATCCTCGGCTCGTGGTACAAGCCGTCCGAGCTGGGCAAGAGGGCCTGCATCTTCCACGCTTCTTCGGCCGCGGCCGGCATGTTCTCGGGATACCTCCAAGCCGGCGTCTACCAAGGCCTCAACGGCGTACACGGGCTCCCCGGCTGGAAATGGTTATTCGTTAGTTTTTTCCCGAGATGGCGTGACGGATAATGCGGGGGCGCCTCGGTGCTGACGTGACCTCGACTCCTAGATCATGGACGGCGTCATCAGCCTGCCCATCTGCATCGCGGGGTACTTCTTCCTACCGGACCTCCCAGAGAACACAAGGGCGTTTTACCTCAGCGAGGGTGTGAGTAACATGATGTGTCTCCAACCGTGCTGCTTGCACGGCGGCTGATGTCGAGGCAGGACCGAGAGATGGCTCGCAAGCGCATGGCGAGCGTCGGCCGGGCCCCTCGCACAAGGCTGGGGCGATCTGCCTTCAAACGGATCTTTGGCAGATGGCACGTCTACCTGCTGTCGATCCTTTACATCATCTTCATCAACATCGGCCCCTCAAGCAGCGTCAACCCCTTTTCGCTCTGGCTCAAGTCAAAGGGCGAGAGTGTCGAGAAGATTGTGGGTTTGCTCCGGCGGCGAGGGCAGCCTTTTTTTTTCTCTCTCTTTTTTTTTTTTGTGCAAGGTATATCGGCTGACAAGAGCTCGCCAGAACATCATTCCCACGGCAGCCTCCGCGGTCCAGCTGGTGCTCACCGTCTCCTTCGCCATCGTCTCCGATGCGATCCGCCATCGCGCCAGCGTCATGTCCGTCTCCACTTTCCTGGGCGGCTTTGCGGCCCTGGTCCTCGCCGTCTGGAACGTCCCGGACGGCTTGAAGTGGTTCGCCTTCCTGCTGCAGCGCGCCTCGGTGCCGTATGGGCCGCTTAGCATGAGCTGGACGAACGAGATTTGCGGCGCCGACGCCGAGGAGCGCGCCATCGTCATCGGCATCATGAACTCGCTGGGCTACGCGTTCAATGCCTGGGTGCCCATCCTGACGTATCCTCAAGTCGACGCCCCGACCTTCAAAAAGGGCTTCATTTTCTCGACTGCCGCCTTTGGCGCTCAAGCCGCCATCACGGCCACGGTGGCCTACTTCTACAAGCGCGACAAGAAGAGGCAGGGGGTCGTCAAGAGAGACGAAGAAGGCGTCACTACCCCTGCCTCAGTACCCAATGTGGACTGAGTCACACGAGTGTAGTGCTGGTCAGGCTGCTTTGTACGAGTTGTGATATGATATGGGCATGGCATAGCAACTGGCGCTGAGCCTGGGACATCAGTCAACCGTGACAGAATATAAAGCGCGCGCTTATAGTACACATCTTTCTCTTGCTTGAAAGCCAACATCACAACACACGATGCGCGTTGACAAGACAGCAGATGTCTGGCATGACAACGTTTTCAACAAGTCAGCTTATGTTTCACGGTCGGGAGGGTTGGCCGCCAAGTGCAACAGCCTGCGGCCAAGGACTGGTTCGATTGTTTTCCAGAAAGGCTGCAGAAAATGCCCAAATTCGATATATTACATAATGACCCCATGTAGAGTTTTCGACGACACACGAGCATCCGCAACCGCCGTCCAATCCCCCGCACAGGAGCACTCACATGAATTTACTTTTTCTATGCTTCCAATACCCAGTTACATGGAAGTATAGTAATAATCTGCCGTCGGCTCATCCATCGTCCACCTTTGAATTCGGCCTGGAGACTCCCTCGTTCGTTGCGGCAGAGTTATTTATGCAGAGAGAAGCTATGACTTTCGTCCACTCCTCGTCCGGATCGTGTTCAAAAGGGCCGGTATGCGGTCCCTCCTCGGCCTGAGTCCCCGGCCCATCCGACTCCACACAACCACCTTCTGTAATAGTCGTACCATCCAAGGTTCCTGCCTGACACGGCTGGCTTGTGTTGTATTCGCGATTGTAGTACACATCTCTCGCCGACTTGCGGTGTGCCAGCCACCGGCGCACAAGAGGCCACAGGGCAGGGGCCGAGGCGGTGGTGATGGCCAAGCTGCATTCTATCTGCGAGACGCAGAATCCGAGGGAGAAGTTCTTGTCCGGCGCCACGTCGGTAAAGCTCAACGCGACGAAATAGAGACGGACGATGCTGACTGCGGTCACGCTGTATTGAGCGGATTGTTAGGTGAACAGCGGGACGAGGATACCGGGTCGGGAGTCGACTCACATGATGCCCAACGCAAACACGCCCAGCAAGCCATTCTTCTTCTTCCTGTCCATTCGAAGCCCGAGGAAAATGTAAAAGGGAAGGCCGACAATGATGATATCGGTGAGGACGGTCAGGGTGCCCGTCGTGATGGCGAGAGCAAACTCGTCGACGCACTTGCCGGGGGTCGACGGGTTCCAAGACGCCTCGACGGGCGTGCACTGGAAGACGACGGCAAGAAAGGTCGCCATCGTCAGGGCGATGTTGAAAATCGCAGTGGCCCAGACGACGTTGCGGACGACGTGCTTGACTCCGGAGAACCGGAGCAGGAAGATGAGGACCGACTGCTTCGTGAGAGCCAAGATGGGGCTGTATATGGCGCCGACGACGTATATCCAGAGGAAGCCGTTGCTGAAGTCCGCGGGCTGCGGAATCTCCCAGTAGTGTACGCCGATGTAGAGTTCCTTTATGCCTGTGTGACGCCTCTCAGCATTCGCGTACGCAAAAGTGTCCCCGTATTCATCAAACGTACAGATTATGGAACCGACAGCCAGGCCAATGATAAGGGCTAATGCAACGCATATGCACACATCATCTATCGAGACGGCTATTAGAAGGATGTCGGTTTTTTTTTTTGTTCAAGTCCGCCAAGCCGTGACCTACCCCACCCCAGGTTCTTTGTGCCAAACCTGATATACAGCCGTAGCGCGATGATGACAAGGGCGAGAACGGGACAGAAGACCTCGATGGCGAGACCCACGTCCTGGAGCCAGCTCGTCGCCTGTCCCGCCATGACAAGTCAGCGGGCAAGCTTATGCCAAGTGGCACACTCTTGGTATTATTGAGAAGGGTGAGATGCACGCCTCGGAACCAAGTCGGAAAGAGGGCAAGAGCACCCATCATATGTCGCGGGGTTTCGGTGCTGGTATCTTTCTCCCGATGCCATCGAGGGAGACGGGCCTGGCGAAGAAAAGGAGTCGCTTCCTCTCACCCCTCCCCCGGTTTTCCCGGAGCGCGGGCGGCTAGGGCTGCTCCCCAGCGGTCCTGACTCCGAGCTCTCCATGCCCACTGCCGCTGGAGGCATTGGGGGGGGACGGATTAAGTTTCATTTTAATGGCTGCAACTCGAAACATTGTCCGCCCCCCCCCCCCCCCCCTTGTGCCGGCGGGATCGCGTGAAGGTGGGGGGCCTGGTCGATTGGATCAGGCGGATCGGTCAGCCATTTGTGATCAATGAAGGAGGCAGAAACTGAGACGAGACCCGAACAATCACGAAAATACCCGTTTTCGATCAAGCGAGCTACACCTGAGAGCCAGGCTACATAAGTCGACGACATGTCAAGTCCTTGACGACGGGCTCACCTGATAAAGCTAACTGAACTCAAAATGGTGTTTTATGGACAGATGTCCTAGGGGCCCGACATCCGTTCATGGCAGACACAGAAGGCATGTTTGGTTTCTCGAAAGGTTTGAAACGGGATCTGCTCCGGCATATATGGTCATCCTTTCCCCAACGAGCAACCGTATCTGTAGCGAGCCGCTCAGTCTTCTTGTATTGACGCTTTACAAAACCTATCCGTCTTGGCCTGCCTCCCATGCGGATTTACCCATGCAATGTGGCGATGCCTTTGCACGTTTCCATCTCTTTAATTACCCGGCGACCCCTTTTAATTATATCCCTAAAAGATGCAATGACTAGTAGATAGCTGCAGGGACAAGGAAACGCGCGCAATGTAGCGGCGCGCCGGGGACATGCCTGGTCTATTACATCTTGTCCATCCAACGACAGGCCAAAGCAGGTGGCGCCATTCCTCAAAGATACCAGCTCGCTCCATACGAAAGCCGTGGCTACCAAGCAGTAAACGCCACTGAATCTGCTAGTAGTAGGTTTGGACGAGCGGATCCGCAGCAACGCGCGTACCTAAACCTTCAACAGACCTCCGAAGAAACTCCAGAATGATTGAACTCTGTCTTTACACGTCATTTGGAACTGGGCCCTATGTAGGTATACGGGCAGGGCTCTGATGCCGGAAGTCGAGCCTCAGCTTTGCCCATTCGCCAGAGCCGTACGATGACCCTCGTCTCTGACCTAGTGGCAGAAAAGAAGGACCGAAGCCTATAACGGTTCGTCGATCTCGCGCGGCGGCGGCGGCGAGGGGAGGGGGGCGGACGAGCATCCGCCGAGATGCCAAATAGAGATTCGAAACAATCCACAAACCCTCGATGGGCAGAGTCTTTGGAGGGCAAGCTGTGAGTTAAAGTCGAATGACAGCTGCGGAAAACGCAGTCTGGACCCCGGGGCTTTCGAGCCTCGGATCTTGGTCCGCAGCACATGGCTCTTTGATCTTATTGGGTGGCTACGGAGGACGCAACGGCCCATGCACTCGCAAACTACGTCGGGAAACCCACGACTATTCGACTTCGTTACTTGCAAGACAAAGGGGCGAGTTTTGTATCGAGATGGCGAGTCGCCCACAGAGCGGACCATTCGACACAATGCTGCGCTCTGTAAAGTAGTCGTTCCATCCGGAAACCTCGCACGAAACGAGACCGGGTAGAAGTGTTCATGCCCGGTTACTTGCACGCGTCGTGAGACAAACTGGGACTAGCAACCCGAAGCTATTCTCGGCTTCATGCCAGCCTACAAGTGCGATTTTCTACGCATTCGTGGTGTCCGGCAGGGTGTCTGTCCTCCTGCGCCCTATACATCACTCAAGGGATGTCCCTAGTGAATTCTAGCCTCCCGACGGTTCTCCAACCTCAAGCTCGGATACGTATCTCAGTCAAAGTTTCAAGCACTTAAAATTTCATGACTCAAGTGGCCGGGCACTCGGGGGACAAAAAAGATGGCCGGTCTCCCCTACGCCTACCTACTAATAACACACTACCTTTTATCCTCCTCCCTTCTTACATAGAAAATCTTAAAAAATACTTAAAATTGTTCAATTTTAATAAGGAAACCTATTTCATACTGAATTGACTTTGATATCTTAATGAACCTGATTGGGGTATACCAGGTCTCTTAAATGTAAGCAATTTGGTGTTTTGTCAATATGGTTGAGACCGGCCATCTTTTTTGTCCCCCGAGTGCCAGGGTACGACCAACCACCCACCTGACAAGCTGCAACTTCGACGGAGAGATTGTCGTCATCCGTACCAATACCGAGAGAGCCGCTTCCGAATGCCGGTATCGAGCGAATCGGCCCACCAACATGCCACGGGTTGCTGCCAGTTTATGACGGGCGAAACCAAGCTTCCGGGGGTGAGGTCCGGACCCGACGACACGTGCCGGCCATTTCCCCGGGGCCACCAGTCAGACACCCTTTTCCCTTTTTCGAAAGGGCAATTCGAGCCGAACCAACAAACAGAACCCCCCCCCCCCCCCCCCCCTGCGCAACACGTGCGCAAATGAGGACAAAGGAGCGGGAACGCCACACTTCCCTCCAGTGTTGAGGGTCTGCTCATCGATCAATGACGAGGAGGAGGACGAGTAGGGGGTTGCGTCCCGGCCTGCGGGCGTGTCGTCCAAGGCGCAACGTGGCCTACGTGTCAGTCGTAAGGTCCCCGCGCCCGCCCGTCCGGGTCACTAATCCCCAACGCACCAAGCCCAAAGTATCCCGTCCCCGTCCCGGTGCCATTTCCCCCTCACAAGCGTTGCATTTGGAGAAGTCAGCCGCCTGCGACGGCCGGTTTGGACTTTTCGGCTTTCGGCAGCCGTGCGGCAGGCTGGCGTAGCACATAAACCAGGCGGGCACTGCAGTCCGCCGGCGTCAGTAAGCAACAGGGTCAGGCCCCTCACGCCTCTCGCGAATCGACCCCGAATCCGTACCCATCACATGATGCGCCAACGCGCGCGATGCCTGGCTTCGCCTGAGCTTGGGGGAGCGCTAGGCCGGCCGTGTGCTCGCGCTCGCATGGCTCCGTGCCACCGCCTCTCGCAATGACTGGCTCGCCCAATGCTGAGCTGAGATATGATCAAAGACCGGCCGGCCGGCCGTGTGTGCGAACGCGGGCCTCGCGTAAATCACTTGCTATTCCCGGGGGCGCGGAGCAAATGAGTCCATCAGGGTGGGTAGGCAGTCGATCCAATCCTCCTGCCCCCTCCCTCTGGCGGCGCGTCTCATGACGAGCTTCGCATCTGGCGACACTTCGCCTCGGACTCTGGGCCACACCCTCAGCCCTACCTACATTACATAGACTGCGCTGCGCGCAATCTAAATCCAGGAGGCGAAGAAGTGCAGGCGTGGGACCTGACTTGACAGATCCCCTGCCATCTCGCCACCCCTTTTGGCTGACTACCCCGAAACCAGGAATCGCACATCTCGGTTCCAGAAACGACGAGTCTCAGGCTAATTACCCTTCCCGAATCTGCAATCAGTGTGTCCTGGGATTGCTGTTAGTGCGGCCGAGACGCATGTCTTGCGTGATGAAGGGTGCGCCCACATCAGACGAAGAAATTGAACGTCCCATATCGGTAGCCGCCCGCAGGAGAGGCCGCTTTCTTGCCGCAGCGCGCCAAAGTCTCGGCGTTAGAAAAGACATTTCAATCCCTGGGGCTCAGAAGGAATCCTGCCATCATGAGGTGCGGGTACTTGACGTGCCCCCAGCCCCTGGATCTGCAAGACAATCAGGCTGAATAGGACCCCTGGTGGGGGTGAGGCGGCTTCGTCTTCCCCAACCATGGTTGGCGGACAATCATGCTATTGTCGTTATTGGCATTGGCCAAGCCGACCTGGCTCACCCAAAAGTAGTTGCGGGTCCATGGACGAATGGATGTAATCATGAGCTGCATCATTAGCCTGCTGCTGGGACACGGGAACTCAACAGGCTCCACACGCCCAAGACTGACGGCCGGTCTGGAGCGTCGTCCCCGAGCCGCCTTTTCTTTGTCATGCTTTCTCAGTCAAAAGAGCCCAAGGGGGTTTCGAGTGGAAAACGACTGTGGTATATTGATGCATCCGCTTGATCCCCCTTACCAGTGCCCAGCACCCCGTATCCCCGGTTCCTTTCTCCCGTGGTATTGTAAAATGCCGAAACTGTTCGCCGTGCCATCGCCGTGCCATCGCCGTAACATCGTGGCAACGTTCCCAGTGCAAGTCGAAAATCCAGACATTCCCATGTCTGTCAGCCTGAACATTGCGTCGGCCCCCTGCAGGCACTGCCTGCCTTCAGCCAAATACGAGACCAAACTTCATACTTGCGGCCACCTGCTTCCACAGGTCTGGCCATGCCTCTGCTCCCACAGGCACTTTGCCATGGGCCCGCATGTCCATCCTTCTCCACACATCCATAACCACGGCCCAGGGCTTCTCCGTGTCGACCACACCTTTCTTGTTACCCAGAGCTGTGAAAGCTTGCCGCACCAAGCCCCGGTCTCGGCTGCAGATGGCATGGCAGGCGGAAAAGAAGAGAGGCCACAGCATCGATAGCCCCGTCCCGCCGTGTGACATGCACGCTGCACAGTGCCATAGAGCTGCTTGTGCATGCTTCTGGACCAATCTGTGGGACGAAGGGTACTCGGAGATGGTGCTGTATAGATATACGAGTGCCGTCTGCCGGTAGGCAAGCGCCGTACTTGTGATCCATCTGGTGTTGGCGAGCTCGGCCTCCGATGCGTGTTGAGGACCATCAACAATGCGGTTGACCAATGAAAAGCCCGGTGGCAAGGCTGGGTTCCATGATTCCAGCGCTCTTTCAATGGCCTTGTAGGCCGTCTGGTATTCGGTCCGAAGTACTGCGAACTTGGATGTTTCCCCTGCCGCCATGGTGGCCTGGAGTTCGCACTTCATCGTGATGAGTTCCCCAAGGCGATGCAGAATAGGCCAAAGATCATCCGCCATGCCGAAAACGGGGTCGATGCCGCCGAACACAACGGGAGGTGGCGAACTTCTGCCCGGCGAGTAGGCTCGGCTCGGCGAGGGGGCCGCAAAGACTGGAGACGAGCCATTCGTCAAAGCATTGAGCACATCAAAGTATCGAAACACCTATTTTCCAATTAGTGATACGGCCCGTGTTGCATTTACTCCGAGAACCGACCTGCTCAAAGAACGCAACGCTGGGGGCTCTAGGGGACGGCATAGCGCTGATGATATGCCATGCTCCTTGGAGATGGTTGCGAGTGACATCCGGCAGGCTTCGCTGCGTGAGCTGCGCCCGTAAGCTCATGCCGCAGCGCGTGCGAAGACTTCATCTTACCAAAGCGTACTGCAGAAGGAGTATTATCGTTGCTAGGGCTTCTTCGAAGCCATCCCCGTCTTCTATGATTGCGGACAGCCCGGCCACGGCTCGTTCGTGGAAGCATGCGGAACCCTCGGTGTTCTCAAGACCAATGTATTCTCGGTGGACGCTGGCCAAAGCGTAGATAGCATTCCGAACGGCAGAGCTTCTCTGCGATAGAGGAATGATATACTGCTCGTAAGGGTTGCCGACGTCTTCCTTGAACCTCATCGTCGGCAGCATGACTTTGAAGTAGTGTTCCATCAAGCCCGTGTCCTCTGGGAAGTCAGAAACACCATGGTACGCTGGTGGAAGCAGGCTGAGCAAGGGCGGAGAGATGGTTGGCCAGGTGGGTTCGTTCCAAGACGTTTCGAGACTGGCCACAAAGAACGAGTCGTCTGGCGAATGTGGGCCATCGTCGTCAGGAGTTACGAAAGGAAATGGCAGGTGGTCGTCTGACAATTTCAGGCGGGGGCTCATGTCCGTGACGGCTGTGCATTCGCTCTCGTACTTGTCCGAATCCCCGTATCCAAGCTCATAGGTGTAAACATCGTCCACATCATCGTATAGAGGCGGAATGGAACCTAGAGAGGCTGAGAGGCAGTTACCCACAGATGTTGACGGCGAAAGAGAATCTTCAGCGCCAGACTGTAGCATATCAGGCGGAGTCAGTATACTCGCGCCTGGACTTGTCTGTACATCGGTTTTGGCTACAGGGCTGTCCGAATCGTCTGATGCAGCAGTGTCCTGTATCTCAATTGGCCTGGTTGATGCTCTCCGTTTTCTTTTCTTGATCGGCTCGTACACGCAACCGACACCGGCTTGGACACAACGAAGGCATCGTGGGTGTTCTTCGGAGCACTTTTTTCTCTAGTGAGAGCGTCGGTTATTAGTTCTCTGGACGGGATAACTAGCGGGCAAGGCAACCAACCTTGTCTCGGCTGGAGATATTAGCGGAAGAGTCCTCGGAAGGGCATGAGTAGTTGACTTACCAATATTTGCAACCTGCGAATGGCACAGTCAAACGTCAGAGAGTCGAGAAAACACCAGCAGAATGGCTTGCACAAACCTGCTCTTGACCGAGTTTTGATCGGCCGTGGCCGAATAGGCTGGTTGACGAGCATGTTACCCGCTGGAGGGCGTGTCTAGTGCGATGAAAAGAGATGTATACGACAGCCGTCTGCTCTCGTTAGACGGAGGCTCGATAACCTTCCCGTCGCTCCCAAGAGTGGCGTTTAGTCCAGGCAAACAGAGAGCATGCAGTCGCAACAGCGAGCAACAGAGGCAGGGACGGCGGTATTTTAACAGGCTACACCACAGTCGGACGGGCAGGGGTCCCCGAATACCCCAGGTCCCGTGAGGGGAAGGAAGAGGCGTGCACTCAAGCGGGCTCGGGGAGAGGCTCGGCGAAATTGGAGACGACCAAAGGTGAGTGGGTGACATGCCGGGCAGCACACACGGCTCCCGCACCAAGCCTTCTAGATGTGGCCAGGACTCCGGGGACCCCAGAATCTATCTGCTGGACAAGGGTTGTGCGGCAGCAGATTAACCGGTCATTCTTCCAGAACCCGTTCGTCCAGAGCTCCATGGGATCGATGTTTGTTTGTGGAGAAGATGGGCCGTGTGGGGTCCGTCTGACATGCAAGGGTCAAAATTAGGTCGTCGCCCAACGTCCAGGATTGTCCAACGTCGCCGCCGGTCAAAAATTTCGGCGGGCGGGAAGCCATTTGTCCAATCTGCGTGAGTAGAAAGAGAGGCAGCTCAGACGGGAATCAGACTGAAAAGCGGACGTTATCTTCAGGGCCACCGTAGTGCGGAACGAGGGGCGTATGGTCTCATCCGCTGTGGAGCCGAACCGACCATACTTAACAAGGATGAGTGGCTCGTGAAGCAACAGGGCCCGAGAAGCGATTTCTGACTTTGCGGGACATGATATCCAAGTGGTGGTGGGGTTGTCAATCTGATGTTGTGGTGTCGACGATTGCTCTACATGTGGCAACAGAATGGACAAAGGTCTCTCTCTCTCCTTCCAAACTGGGTAGTCTGGGTACGTACTATCCAGCGTCTCGTCTCGGCTAAACTTGTTTTCCGCGGCGCACGAGCCATATGGAGATGTCTGTCTTTAAGGTAGGTAGGTAGTAGGTACCTAGGTATACGGAGTACACACACGACGTCTTCACCCTTTCCCCTCCATTCTCCAGTCTAGGTAGAGTCTAAGCTGCTCGAGCAAGGGTCTCATGCCCCCCAACATACAGAAAAAATGACAACGCCCGCTTCGCATCCCATCGAGAAGGTCAGATATCCCATCCTACGCAAACGTCATACCAATAATTTCAGGCAGCCTGTTGTCCCTGTCGCGCCTTGACCATGGCACAGTTTCCCAGCCTGGTCAGCTCGGCCACGAAGTCGTCGATAATCTTCACATGTGCCACTTCTTTCTGCGTCAAACTGCGGGTCCTCATCCTCTCAATGAGTAGCGGAACGGACCTGAGGAGTTCGAGGTCCTCCTCCGACTGCGGCTGCAGGGGGTGCAGGAGCAGATTGCAGAATATCTCCAGTATTGCCGACATTGGATAAAACACCACCAACCTGACGTACCAATGTTAGCAAGACGGCATCTTCGCGGGAGGAAAGCAACGCTGCCACTGACCAGAAAGCCACCTGCTCCACGCCATGGATCGCTGCTCGAAGAAAGTGCAGCGTCGACCGGCTCGCTTGCACCGATAGTGCTTGGCTTGAGCTCACCCCCTCCAAGCCGCTGCGCTCGCCGCTGGCCCAACAACGACACCTTCCGCTTGCTCGGTGGATCATGGCCATCAGGTAATGATACTCGAAGTGGAGAATGATCTCTTCCATGCCGAGCCGACCATTACGAACAACCGCTTTTCCTCGAGGGAACGTCAGCGTCGGCCGATACGACGACGGCACAGACATGCGCCACCTTTCAAGCTCGTCATCCAGCTCGCGGATATCCCTGAGCAATTCAGCATCGCCCTTTTTCAGGGCCGAGATCGAGTACAACATCCTGCAGATCTTGGACTTGATGATGGTCAGCTGCAGGGAATCTGGTTGGAGAGCTGATGTGATGGTCGCTTCGTCAAGGAAAGAGGGCGAGGCTCCGACTCGGTCATCGGCACTTCGCGTCCACCAATCTACGGGCGGAAGCGTCAAGTCGCAGTGCTCGTCGTTGATGCTGGGAGGCTGGCCACTTCGGAGAGAAATGTCCTTGTCGATTTTGTACGCCAGCCAAAAGATCCTCCTGAGCTGGTTTCTTACGCGCCAAATCTTATCGCCATCGGCGTTGGTTGATTGGCCCGGGTCTCGGCAAATGCCTTGCTCAAGGTGCGCTCCAAGCACGAACAAGATTCGGCATGTAATGGAATGTAGCATGGACCCTTGTTGGAGGTGGCCACAGAACATGTGGAACAAAGTCTGCCAAGTCAAACATGGTTAGTATATTGACCTGGCACGGTTTCCCTTTAGCACACCGGAGAATTACCAGCATAAAGACGGTTTGAAGAGTGTTGATGTTGGTGTCTTGCATGATGACTGGCATCAGGTTCTGTGCCGCACCAGCACATGCCTGCCCATCTATCTCGGGCATCGACTTCCATTCCGATTGGAACAGAGAGGCGACAGCGAAGAAGGCGAAGACACAAGCCTTGGCTGTGACGACTTCGAGCGTCAAGGCACCCTGAGGAGGCTGATACGCCAGGTCGATGGTGTCGAGGAAGAGGACATAGTCAATGAGTGGGAACGACAGGCCGAAATTGGAGGCCTGGAAACGAGCAAGGCACTCGTCGACGACAGGCCTGTCAGGCAAGCCGTCGCTTGAGTTTTGCTGGGAAAAGTTGAGAAAAACGGGGTCCGGGTGATGGATATGCCAGAGGGGGCCCATGGCGAACAGGGTTTGGAAGGAGGCATCCTCGCCGGCCCTGGATCGGATCCAGTTCTGGCCGTCTTGCGAGAAGAAGGGGATGCCATTGTAGGAGCTAATGTCTCCTAAGTAGAAGCCGGCGAAGTGCAGCTTCCCGGCGGTGGCGCCGGAAGCGCGGACGGGTGTGTCATAGGCTCGGCCTCGTGTTGTTTCCGAGGTGCCGTTGTTGGCTGGTGGGTCGGACCCGACGGACAAGGGCGCTGCCGATGATGACGTTGAAGACGTCGAGGCATCCCGCCCCTCCCCTGCGCCCTGGTTCCGCCGAGCTGCCTGGAGAGCTTGTTCGATGCGGTCGAGGCGGGCCACCAGGTCTTTCTCGGATCCGGCCCTGAACTTTTTGTAAATCCTCATTGTCCACCCCCATACGGCCACTCATGATCCCGAGAGAGAGAGAGAGAGAGAGAGAGAGAGAGAGAGAAAGAGAGTATACGTCAACGGAGGCGAGTATTTACCTTGCTGTGGCCACGCGCTTCTTGACCTTTGTGGCTCTGTGAAAGGTGCAAGCCATGCCATGATGTTTGCACCAGTTACATTGAGGAACGGCTCCATCACATTGGATCTGCAAGTTGCTATAATCAGCACCTGGCATGAGAGAAGAAGAAAAGGGGTCATCGTCAATATAGGCGGGAACCATACCTTCCTCTTGTGACAGGAATCACACGCCTTCTTCCTCATCTTGGTTTCTACGACGGGAATAGCCGCCGCTCAGAGCGGCGCGCTGTCTCGCTATCTTCTCCTCCCCCAAGGAGGCGATGGGCGAGGCGGATAAATTTCCCGAATCGGGTTTTTGCAGCCAATGTGGTAATCGACGTCGCTCATTCCACAAATGATTGAGAACTCGCTGGTCACGCCGCCCGGGTAGGTACCCCCTTTGGTACATGTATCGAAATCCCCGCTGACTCAGCGGCTCAAGATACATGATGAGTAAGCGGCGAGAGACGAGACCGGACGAACTCTATCCGGATCACAGCACATGATTGGCTACTGGCCCGAAACCTTGGACGCAAAGCTTCAGGCGCAGCGACACCCAGACGCTGCCCGTGCGCCCCCGGCGCTTCAATACGCGCCGCGCCGCGCCGCGCTGGCGAGCCAAATAAACCACCTGTCAAGAACATTATCGACGGCCCATTTCAACGCTGACTCAGCGGCATGTCCAAGCTTCATTAATCAAGGTACGCGTTTGAGGGGGATGATCCCAGCCTAGCCGCCACGTCGGGCTCGGTTCAGTGCCGAGAGACCCACATCCCGCGAGTCCACGGCTCCAAGTCGGCGGACACGGGGGGCCGACGTTGTGCACCGCGGCCATCGGCGTTTTTTCTTATCAAAGAGGGATATCATATCAACTAGGTACCCAGAAGATGCCGAATTAATCAGCGGCAGATGGCCACATCCCTGAACCTCGCAAAGGGGCTCAAGCTTTTTTTTTACGTCTCCATAGTCTGTTTGTCATTGACTCATTACACGGATAAAGATGTCGACGGGACCCCGACGCTCTGGTAGGTCGACCGGCGCCCGTTGTCTCTGGACGTTGCCAATCTCGCCGCCGCTTCCCATTGGACCCCCCTTACGCTATCTTCAAAGGGGTTTCGCTGTATGAAAATATCGAGGAACCATCGATCTCGGACTTAATCACTCTCAAGATGCCGGACCCCGACGGGGCCTAACCGACCCCGATGATGAAAAACAAATAGAAGCCCCGGCACCCTGCGTGTTCTCTCCTCCTCCCCTTCATAACCTAAACCTCCTGATTACGTGGCCCTCCTCTTAATCGTGCCATTCAGAGCCCTCGACAGTAAGGAGGTAACGCCAAAGCTCTTCGTCTACACGTGCTAAGGCGCCATGGAATCCGATGGCACCCTCGGAGGCGGCTCCAACTACGAGCCATCCATCGAACCCCACAACCTCCCCGACGACGCCACTTGGTCTCTCAAGCACAAGGTCGAAGCCGTGCGGCACAGAGACGAACGCTCAGGGTTTCCTCCCCGCGAGCTCGGCGTCACATGGCAGAACCTCACGGTCAAGGCCGTCAGCTCCGACGCGTCGATACACGAGAACGTCTTCACCCAGTTCAACGTCCCCAGGCTCGTCAAGGAGTCGCGGCATAAGCCTCCCTTGAAGACGATCCTCGACAACGCGCACGGCTGCGTCAAGCCCGGCGAGATGCTGCTGGTCCTCGGCCGGCCCGGGTCGGGATGCACGACGCTGCTCAACGTGCTGGCGAACCACCGCCGGGGCTACACCTCGGTCACCGGCGACGTGCACTACGGATCCATGTCGGCCGACGAGGCCCAGCGGTATCGGGGCCAGATCGTCATGAACACGGAGGAGGAGCTCTTCTTCCCCGCCCTCACGGTCGGCCAGACCATGGACTTTGCGACACGCCTGAAGATCCCCTTCCGCCTGCCCGAGGGCGTGTCGTCCGATGAGGAGCTCCGTGTCGAGAGCAGAGACTTCCTGCTCGAGTCCATGGGCATCCAGCACACGGTCGACACAAAGGTCGGCAACGAGTATGTTCGGGGTGTCTCCGGCGGCGAGAGGAAGCGTGTCTCCATTATCGAATGCATGGCCACCAGGGGTTCTGTATTTTGCTGGGACAACAGTACGAGAGGCCTGGATGCCAGCACGTAAGTGCCTCCGCCTTTTTCTTTCTTTCTTCTGCTTGCTTGATGTGGCAAGCGAGGGCCGGTCCTGGTGGACAGGGATATGTGCCAACTGGGGACTAACACCACCACAGGGCGTTGGAATACACCAAGGCCGTCCGCGCGATGACCGACGTTCTCGGTCTCACATCCATCGTCACCCTGTACCAAGCAGGCAACGGCATCTATAACCTCTTCGACAAGGTCCTCGTCCTGGACAACGGCAAGGAGATGTACTACGGACCCGCCAGGGAGGCCAGGCCCTTCATGGAACGCCTCGGCTTCGTCTGCTCCGACGGCGCCAACGTCGCCGACTTCCTGACCGGCGTCACGGTCCCGACGGAGCGTGCGGTCCGAGAGGGGTCCGAGAAGACCTTCCCCCGCAACGCCGACGCGCTGCGGGCCGAGTACGAGAAGTCGGACATCTACCCCCGGATGATTGCCGAGTACGACTTCCCGACGAGAGAGGAGACCAAGGAGAAGACGAGGCTGTTCCAGCAGGGCATGGCCGAAGAGAAGCACAAGCAGCTCCCGGCCGGCAGCCCCCTCACGACCAGCTTCGCGACGCAGGTCAGGGCCTGCATCGTCCGGCAGTACCAGATTCTCTGGGGCGACAAGGCCACCTTCGTCATCACGCAGGTCTCCACGCTGGTCCAGGCCCTCATTGCCGGTTCGCTCTTCTACCAGGCCCCCAACACCTCGGGCGGCCTGTTCCTGAAGGGCGGCGCGCTCTTCTTCGCCCTCCTCTTCAACAGCCTGCTGTCCATGTCCGAGGTCACGAGCTCCTTCACGGGGCGGCCGGTCCTGCTCAAACACAAGTCTTTCGCCTACTACCACCCCGCCGCCTTTTGCATCGCGCAGATCGCGGCCGACATCCCCGTCATCTTCTTCCAAGTTTCCGTCTTCTCCGTCGTCCTGTACTTCATGGTCGGGCTCAAGGCCACGGCGGCGGCCTTCTTCACGTTCTGGGTAGTGGTGTTCTCGACGACCATGGTAAGTTCGGGCCGTGTGCGTCTTTTGTCCAGTCCTCGACTTGCATACTTACACACATACCACAGTGCATGACGGCCATGTTCCGCTCCATCGGCGCTGGCTTCTCGACCTTTGACGGCGCCTCAAAGGCATCCGGGTTCATGATCAGCGCGCTGGTCATGTACTGCGGCTACATGATCCAAAAGTCCCAGATGCACGACTGGTTCGTTTGGATCTTTTGGATCGACCCGCTGGCCTATGCCTTTGACGCACTGATGGCGACCGAGTTCCACAACCAGGTGATTCCGTGTGTCGGGCCCAACCTCGTGCCCAGCGGCCCCGGATACACCGACCCTGCTCACCAGTCCTGCGCCGGCGTCGCAGGAGCCACCCAAGGGGAGACGACGTTCACCGGCGACCAGTATCTGTCGGCGCTCTCGTACGGCCACAGCCACGTCTGGAGGAACTTTGGCATCGTCTGGGCCTGGTGGGCTCTCTTCGTCGCGCTGACCATCTACTCCACCTCGAGGTGGCGCCCGTCGGCCGAGGGCGGCTCCTCCCTCCTCATCCCGCGCGAGAACGCCAAGATCACCCGCGCCCACCGCCAGGACGAAGAGGCGCAGACCTCCGAGGGGGCGGCCGGGGAGAAGGGCAAGGCCGGCAGCGAGCAGCGCGGCAGCGACACCGACGGCGAGGCCAACCAGAGCCTCGTCCGCAACACCTCCATCTTCACCTGGAAAAACCTCTCGTACACCGTCAAGACCCCGTCGGGAGACCGCCTGCTGCTCGACAACGTGCAGGGCTACGTCAAGCCGGGCATGCTCGGCGCGCTGATGGGCTCCTCCGGCGCCGGCAAGACGACGCTGCTCGACGTCCTCGCCCAGCGCAAGACGGACGGCACGATCCGCGGGTCCGTCTTGGTCGACGGCCGCCCCCTGCCCGTCTCCTTCCAGCGGTCGGCCGGGTACTGCGAGCAGCTCGACGTCCACGAGCCCTTCGCCACCGTGCGCGAGGCCCTCGAGTTCTCGGCCCTGCTGAGGCAGAGCCGCGACACGCCGAGGGCGGAGAAGCTGGCGTACGTCGAGACCATCATCGACCTCCTGGAGCTCCACGACCTCGCCGACACTCTCATCGGCCGCGTCGGCAACGGCCTCTCCGTCGAGCAGAGGAAGCGCGTCACCATCGGCGTCGAGCTGGTCTCGAAGCCCAGCATCCTCATCTTCCTCGACGAGCCCACGTCCGGCCTGGACGGTCAGTCCGCCTTCAACACGGTCCGCTTCCTCCGCAAGCTCGCCGACGCCGGCCAGGCCGTCCTCGTCACCATCCACCAGCCCTCGGCCCAGCTCTTCTCCCAGTTCGACACCCTCCTCCTGCTGGCCAGGGGCGGCAAGACCGTCTACTTTGGCGACATCGGCGACAACGCAAAGACGGTCCGCGACTACTTTGGCCGCCACGGCGCCCCGTGCCCGGAGGAGGCCAACCCCGCCGAGCACATGATCGACGTCGTCTCGGGCCACCTGTCCAAGGGCAAGGACTGGAACGAGGTCTGGCTCTCGTCGCCCGAGCACGACGCCGTCGCCAAGGAGCTCGACCGCATGATCGAGGACGCCGCCTCGAGGCCCCCCGGCACCGCCGACGACGGCCACGAGTTCGCCCTCCCGCTGTGGGACCAGGTCAGGATCGTCAGCCGCCGCATGAACGTCTCGCTCTACCGCAACGTCGACTACGCCAACAACAAGATCGTGCTGCACATCTTCTCGGCGCTCTTCAACGGCTTCTCCTTCTGGATGATTGGCGACTCGGTCGGCGACATCACCCTGCGCCTCTTCACAATCTTCAACTTCATCTTCGTCGCGTCGGGCGTCATCGCCCAGCTGCAGCCCCTCTTCATCGACCGCCGCGACGTCTTCGAGACCCGCGAGAAGAAGTCCAAGATGTACTCCTGGGTGGCCTTCGTCACGGGCTCCATCGTCTCCGAGGTGCCCTACCTCGTCGTCTGCGCCGTCTTCTACTTCGTCTGCTGGTACTACACCGTCGGCTTCCCCGGCGACTCGGCCCGCGCCGGCGGCACCTTCTTCGTCATGCTCATGTACGAGTTCGTCTACACCGGCATCGGCCAGTTCGTCGCCGCCTACGCCCCCAACGCCGTCTTCGCGTCCCTCGTCAACCCGCTCCTCATCGGCACGCTCATCTCCTTCTGCGGCGTCCTCGTGCCCTACTCCCAGCTGCAGGTTTTCTGGAAGTACTGGATGTACTATCTCAACCCCTTCAACTACCTCATGGGGAGCATGCTCGTCTTCGACGTCTGGGGCACCGACGTCACCTGCCGCGACTCGGAGTTCGCCCTCTTTGACCCGCCCAACGGCACAACGTGCGCACGGTACCTGGCCGAGTACATGAACGGCACGGGGTCGAGCAGCAACCTCGTCAACCCGGACGCGACGTCCGGCTGCCGTGTGTGTCAGTACCGCGATGGCAGCGACTACCTGAGGACAGTCAACCTCAACGAATACTACTACGGCTGGCGCGATTCGGCCATCGTCTTCATCTTCGTCCTCAGCTCGTACTCTCTCGTCTACCTCCTCATGAAGCTTCGCACCAAGACGTCCAAGAAGGCGGAGTGAAGGACTTCCTACCCCGCAAGTTGGACTATATTCAGCATGATTCCTTACCGTTGCGATTACCAAGTATCACAGCAGTGTCTCGGCACTCGACCACGGCAAATTAGATTATACCGCCCACGCGGGCAACTCCAGGCTTGCCACTGGACAATCTTTGTATATTTCCTTCCCCTGTCTTTGCATTATATCAGCGCATCTCATTCTGTGTATCCTCTGGGATAGGTTGTGTCCAGGGGAAGGTTTACTGTTAGGTAAAGTTAATAGATTTCGTACAAACTCAAATAGAAAGGGCACATATTGCCGATATCTTACTTCGTCAAGATGATGCTGTCCAGTGAGAACAAGCTCGAGGTATTCTTGAAGTATGGTTACCTAATCACACCCAGGGCCTGCTGTTAGTCCGCTGGTCTTCATGCGCTCGTAAAAAATGCAGCCTATGGCGGTGGTAACCTTTTGAAGAGCGACTTTCTTAGACAAATCCCTTGTTCTCAGCCGAAGCAGGAATGCGTCTACCTGCACCACTATGCTGTCCCCAGATCCGAGGTACATCTGGAAACGGGCGTCCGTGATCGTTGTTGGCGCTTGACGCAAAGGAGAAGGCCCTGGCTTGTATCTGATTACTGCAGCCTAGCACTTCTCATCCCAACTCAATGCCTTTGGTGACCAGCACAGCACGGAGAACAGTTTGTTTTACAAGAAAGCACTGGCGGTGAAGTCGGAGCAGGCTGATTTCGACCACCAATCGAGAACTGCTCCGGGGGATAAGGGGTATGAGGTAGGGGGGGGGGTTGCCCAATTGGTCTTCTGCTCCTTTTTCCGTGGCCATAGAAGCCACAGCACCCTCAAACACGCCGCCGAAAAAGGGGTTACTGCACTTCAACGAGGCAAAAGCCCGGCCTTTGCGGTTTTCGTGTTCAAAGTAAAGCCCTCACTGTGAGAACCGGAGGATAAGGCATAGATGGGGCGGAGGGGGGAGAGGGGGGGGGAGAGAACACGAGATGCAAGCCGGTACGGCCCTCGATTCGACGAGACGGGGGACGCCGGAACCCCCAGATTTCTGTGAGCCCCGGTGGCGCCGAGGCGGAGGTGGTGGGTGGGTTGGGCTGCTGCCGAACCCCGCGACCCCGCACGGAGGCGGGGGAGCAACTCTATCCCAACGACGGATTTACACGAACGACCGGACGACAGGGTGGGGGGGTTGATGCCAAAACGAACGCTAATGGTAATCGGGGGGGCCGTGTTATTAATAGGACCGCCTCGCAAAAGATAAGCTTTTTTCTTCATCTTTTCGCCCAAAGATTATAGAGACAAGAAAGACAAAAACCGTATTCTTGGTGATGACTAACCCGGCTGTTTCTCCTCCCGCCCAGGAAGAGACGCGGGGGGGCGGGAGGGGGGGGGAAGGGGAAGGTCTTTTGAGTTGCTCATCTGGGCAGGGACCGCCTTACGTCACCAGACCTGCCCACCTTCAGCCTTTGGGCTCTTCTTCCGAGTCCATTGGCTGCCCGCCTTCTTCTCGGGCTGGAGGAGTCATCGAACGCTAATGCTTTAAAGAACACAAAAGCAGGGGGGGAGGGTGGGGGGCTGAAGAAGGGGCCGTACGGCCCGGGGACAAGGGGCTTGTATTCAAGATTCTTCGGGCCGTTCTCAGCCTCGAGGGATCCAGATTGCCGATTCATCGCCTCAACCTTACAGCTGCTGTCCTCTCCCTTCTTTTCTTTTTTTCTTCTTTTTTGAGGGGAAGGTTGAGGCAAGTGTCGGGGAACAGAACTTTGGGAAAGAAAAAAAAAGGGGGGGGAGGGCTCCAATGAACGGGAGGCGACGCTCTCCCCAGGGACTCAAAGGGGGAAGGGGAAGATGAGATGTTAGGAACCTGTCGAGCAAGGCTTGTCTTTGCTCATGGGTTTCGTCCAGGCCTCTTTCTGTTACCCCGTCCGCCTTTCTCGCCCCCCCCCCCCCCCCCTCTTCCAACAACAGTTTGGTCTACGCCCAGCACACGTCGCGGTACGCGTCGTCACGTTGGAATTACCCGGGATAAGCCGCCAAGAGGTCCATGTCATCTGTTTACGCACCCTCTGCGGGAACGGCTTGATAGTGAAGAAGAAGAAGTCCAGTCGCTTGCGTTAGTGTTCAGCCCGGGCGCCCTCCCCCAACTTCGAACATCGGGCGGTGTTTTGGCGGCTTTGCTGCTGGCTTACCCCGCCTCGTTTTTGAAACGGGAACGTAGGGGTGGTGCCTCGTCTAACCGCCCATCAATAACGCAGGACAACGCGGCGCAGGACGGTGTCGCGGCAGGCCGCGACAGCACAAGGGTCAAACTGCCGTCCAGCTTAGGTTATCCCCAAAGCAAGATAACTCTGTTTCCTCGAGAAACCTTATCGAATAGCCTCATGGATGACTTCATTCAGCTTGCGGGGCGGAGCCCCCCACCCCTTTTTGTTTTGACACCTGAGAAAAAGGGCAAGGGGGAGGACGCTTCCTGAGGGAGGGGCAGCTCGGTGTTTAAAAGGTCAAGATCCAGCTTCCGTCGGATGGATGGTTCGATGCCTTTGGAAGATATCATCCTTCTTTCCTGACTACCGGAAGCTCAAAAAAGCAACGAAAACCCATCGTCCTCAGTCTTATCCAACGCCTTAGCCGCCTTCGACTCTTTTCGCCCCCCTACCCCCAGCCTCCGCCAATCCTAGCAAAAATGACGCTCAAGGGAATCTCGCCCGTCATCTCGCCCGATCTCCTCAAGGTCCTGGCCCAGATGGGCGAAGGCGACGAGATCGTCCTCGGCGACGCCCACTTCCCGGCGCACTCGCTCTGCCCGCCTCATGTGCCGATCCTCCGGGCCGATGGTAAGTTGAATTCTCCAGGCAAGACCAG
The DNA here is from genome assembly GCA_019425465.1 of Colletotrichum falcatum. Taxonomy (NCBI): domain Eukaryota; kingdom Fungi; phylum Ascomycota; class Sordariomycetes; order Glomerellales; family Glomerellaceae; genus Colletotrichum; species Colletotrichum falcatum. Next base: position 119,226 of record SWKJ01000068.1, on the reverse strand, counting down.
AGGATGGGGTGGAAGGGGCAAGGGGGAAAGCCGGGACAAAGAAAGAAGACGCTAAGCCGCGGCAAAAAACAAACAAACAGGCATCACCATCTCCCGCCTCCTGGCCGGCATCACCCCGCTCCTCGACCTCGACAACTCGGGCGTGCCGGTGATCATGATGGAGCCGGCCAAGAACGACACCTACGACGCCAGCGTCGAGGACGACTTCCGCTTCTCCCTCAAGTACGACGGCGAGGTCGCCAAGACGGACCGGGGCGCCTTCTACGGCCGCGCCAAGAAGGCCTACGCCATCGTCGTCACGGGCGAGAACCGCAAGTACAGCAGCGTCATCCTCAAGAAGGGCGCCAGCTCCCCCTACCCCAAGAGGAAGAGCAGCCAGACCTCTCACCTCTGAGAGGTGGGGGAGGGGGCTGTGACGAAATTGTGCACAACCTGTATGTGGGCGGGGAGGGTTTTCGGGCCCGGGGCAACGTAGTGAGATGGTCGGACAAGGGGGGGGAAAGGCAAAAAACAAACAAACAAAAAAAGCAGGAAGAGAGATCCGTGAGGGTTTCTTGGGGCTTGTGAATAGTTGCGCGCGCTTACCCTTCACGTCCTCTCTGCGTTATCGAGTCGGCTTTGGAAACCCGGGACCCTCACTGTTGTGTTTCTTGCTTCCTCCAGCTAGGTAGTGTAGCAGATCAAAAAACGAATCACATTCAGTCACATTAACCAATGAAGCGTTCTCCGATGGATGACAAGCAGTCGATCCGAGTGTATAATCCTTCCAGCTTGTATTAGACGTATAACTGGCTAGTGATATAAGCTCTGTTTCCAGTCAATCCATCAACCCTATCGCCAATTTCCGATTCGCATGTAACCATAGAGTTCCAAAGGATAGACTCGTAGGCTGCGGTAGCTTTGTTTCCGGTGGCTATGCTATCCTTGCCATCCCAGTGCGATAGGCCAAACCAATAGACTCCAATAATGGTATCCGTTTCAAACAGCGCCGGATACCAACGAATGCTGCTCCGCAACTGGCGGGACCTATCACCTTGGGGGGGTTGTGAACCAAGTCGAGAGCTCTTCAAGAACATTTTCAGATCGTGCAAGATGAGAGGGTATCATCGGCATCTCAAAGCTCTGTGTAGGGAAAGCTCGTGAAGAACACGCAGGGATGCGCAAATGCCCACGGGCGGTTTGGTAGGGAATGGCCTCCACCTGTTGTAAGATTCAAGTTGGGCATTAGACTCTGCAGCCTCGAATGGTGAGCAGAGCGAGAGAAATATCACAATGAGTTTATCAATACACCTCAACATCTAAGCTTCGCCCTTCCCTCGCCCCTCGGACTCGGCCCTTCTCCTCATCGCTCGTGAATGTGGAATTTTTGACGGGACGAGCACGCCTCGACCGCCGAAACGGGTTGCAGCCGAGCCATACGTTAGAACCAACCACCCAACCCAACTTTTTTTTTGCCCAAAAAAAAGTGAAAGGGAAAAAAAAACCCCAGTTCGTTCAGGGGCCGCCCCTCGAATATTGTTCGCCAAGGTCACACATACGGAAGGTCGATAGCACGGTCGTCCAAGGACGCTTCTTGGTTCGATGCGTAGTCGCGGTGCCCCGGCGAGAGAGGGACAGGGTGCGCAGCAGGGACACAAAGACGCATGTGGCGTGCTTAGGGAAACCCAAAGTTCAAAACCAAATCAGTCTGGCACCCTGGGGCAGCTGTTGGGTTCGCCGTATTTATAGCCAGAAACATATGCCAAAAATATCAAGATTCCGAGCCGAACGAGGGCCCTCCTTGCCGTCACGGCTGGCCACAGTGTGAGTACCTTTCTCTCGCAGCCCACGCAATGTGTGTTTGTGCATCATGTCAGCTTCATTCATGAACCAACGTCGCAGTAAGCTCTGGAGGTCCCACCTTAAAAAACGCGCAACCGGCGACGGGCCCCAGTCGTTAAGCAGTACCTAGTCTTATCAGTGAACGCTCGGCCACTGGTTCGCGTTGCCGCGCAGACCACTGAGTGACCCGTCGCCGTCCGATTGGAGTCGAAGGGGTGTGTGGATGTTGAGGGGAAAACCTGGGGATCTGGGCTGTCAAGTACGTAATAGAAACCGAGGCCAAATGATATGCGGATCGACCTGTTCGTCGGGAGGTTTGCTCTTGTGTTCAGTTCCACTTTCCCCAGAAACCAAAAAAAAAAGCCGTCCATCGTGTGGCGCTGCTTTTTTTGTCTTCCTAGACGGCGCTGCTTCCCGGAACTCGCTACGGAGTACGGGTATTGGTCACAATAATTTCCCCGTACCCTGGTCATCCCGACGGCCACGAAATAGGCTGCAAAAAAGTCCTCTTGGGGCGTCCGTAGCGGTGGGAGGGGCGCTGAAGGAACGCTCGCTTCTGTCGCCAATCACACGACGACTGGGACGGTTCCCGTCGAAATGGAGAGGGCCAAGATGCCGTGGCTTCTCGGCGTATCCAATCGAGCCGTCACCCAAGTCGAATGGAAAGTCCTTGCTTGGGAACAAGCTTTTGTGCCTGGATGCCATGAAATGCCATGAAATGCCATGAGATGCCACGAGATGCCACGAGATGCTAAAGTCTTGGGCTTCTTCAACGGCATGTCATTCACGTTGCCGCGTCACGCAACGGGCCTTCCGGCATGGAATTCCGCAGCGCACACGATGGAGAAACTCTTGCGCAATTTTCTCACTGCCGGCCGAGTCAGTTTCAACTGGGTGCTGTCAACGGTGCCTTCCCAAAGGGTCACTAGGCCGGGTCGGGTCGGGTAGGGTTTTGATGAAAGCTTCTTGGCATCAGCGGCCGAGATGGGCAAGCAAACTCCAATTCGCGCCGAGCATGCGCGTTTTTGTACGGATACACGAGGTGCAAGCCAGTGAGTAGGTCTTGGCTTGTGTCAGTCAAGACGCCTTTTTCAACAGTATCGGTATGGTATGGCTGACTGGTATTTGCCCGTGCGTAGCCGCATCGCCCATCAACCAGTCGCCGCCACGCCACGGGAAGGAATGATGATAAGGGCGCCTCGCGGCACAGACACAGCAGATAAGCATGGGAAGGAAAGGGGTGGCGTGGTGTGTGCCGGAACTGTTGTCAGCTGGAGCAAGCTACAGTGACACATTGAGGCAGATACCCGAAGCCACAGATGGCAAAAGGGAGAGAGGTGCGGCCTGGCGTGGTGATGCGCACGTTGTGAGACAAGAGTTGGACCGGAGCTTGGCCGAATTGGGACATGCCGGGTAGCGGGCGGCGAGAGCGGTTGCCTACGTCTGGCGCGATACGGGCCCGATAAAGGTATCGTGACGGGAAGCGAGGGGCATGATGAAGAACGTGCAGGTCCGAAGCTGGCGTCCAAGTCAGATATGGTGACGAGACATGATGGGCTGCAAATGTCAGGGAAGACCGTCAGTGGGCTCTTAGCAGATGGGTATGACACAGCCACTGCGGTTGGATAACGTCCCTGGGAAGTTTGTTATCTTTGCCGAGACTTTAATCTCCATATATCCCACTGGACGGGGAAATGCTGTGTGTACCGCCGACCAATTGCAGCGCATGGTGATGCACCTCCCTGGAGCCGGGACGGGCAAGAAGGAAGCAAGGTGTGGGATGGCCCCGGCGTTCCCCCTCCACCAACAGCCGTTTGGCGTTGGCGTTGGTGTAGGCGTTGGCGTAGGCGTTCGGGTACGTTGGAGCACGGCGCATTCGAGTCGTGTTGGCCAGGTCGGCCAGGGGTCGAATCCTTGAACCGACTCTTGTGAAGTCAACCACAGTTGGACGGACCCCCATGTCGTCCTGAGGGTGGATTGGCGGTGGTGGTTGGAACAGGGTGATGAGTGGCGGGCTGACTGGCGAAGAGGGGAGCGCGGTATTCGTACATAGAGGCGTGTGACCCTCTGAGCGGCAAGATGAAGGCCAGTGTTTCGACGGTCTGGCGGGGCATTCTAGAATGGTTCTTTGGCAGCGTTAGCGGCTGCGCCCCCCCTCCCCAGCGGCGTAGATGTTCATACCTAGGCCTCCCCTGCAATGACAAAAGGACGCGCCGAAAATCAATCAGATGGATGTGGCGCCGTTGTAACATGCGAATCTCAGCTCGGGCGGCAGAGACCGAGGCGTTGGAGGGTCGAGAGATGGTGGAAGAGGGGCCGGGATGGATGGATGATGGATGCAAGCCGCAGATGTCGGGTGTCCCCAGTCACGGGGCGAAAGGCCAAGAGGCGTAAACAGGCAGGAGAGGAGCTGGAGTAGGGTAATGGGTCAGACAGAGAGGGTTGCCTGTCTGCAAGGTGGTGGAATGAGTGAATGAATCCGTACGATTGATTGCAAGAAAAGCTGGGAGATTCAAGCAACCTCGCCCAGGCTTGGTCATTCCCGATAAGGAAGCTGGTCAAGATTCTGCTTGGATGTGTGGTGCAGCCAAGAGCCGCCAAAGAGACCAAGCCACACGGCCCTGTTCCAGAAGACCTTGGCTACAGCTCAGCGCCGGGGAAATGATCGCGACGACACTGGCCGCCGCTGAGGCGAGGTGGTGCAAGGCAGTTCCTTCTGGATTACAGTAGCGCACTGAATAAACAACCTGGTAAGATGGATGGATGGATAGATGAATGGAAAGGACTCCGAGGCACCTGCCTGCCTGCTGGAAACATGCGCGCGGAAAATAAAGTCTTGAAGGTATGCACGCCCGCCCGCTGCGCCTTCGCTTTTGAGTTTTGTGGGAAAGTGCTGTGGGGCCACACTGCCACAGACAGTACTAAGTAGTAGTAGCTAGGTACTTGGGTACCTAGGTAGTTAGTTCATCCCTTCCTTAGGTAGCTCTAGAAATCCGTCCTATTCGCAAGTGGCACTTTCTTCGCACGCATGTTTCTTTCTTGCACGATGGCCAATGGTCTCCAATCCGTCAATCCACGAGGCAACAGGCAAAAGGTCCCTCGCAGCGTCTCTCGCCCTTGCTTGGATGGGTCTTGCTGGCTCCGTCACCCACTCTCGCCCCCGTCGTTCGCGCTCCGACCATTTTCGTTTTCCCGGCATCCTGGATCGTTGCAGCTTCCGGCCCAGGCTTTTGTTTCTCTTGTTTGTTCTTCTTCACCAGGGTGTCGAGGTCCCCTACTCCCAGCAAGCGTGATCGGGTTACATGGGAGGAGGCTACCGGTACGGTAGGAGCAGAGACCAGACAGACTGGGGCCAAAGGACCGGCACCGTCCCACCCCCGCGCACCGCTACCACTCCTCCTCATCCAATATCTGCGTAGGTACTATCCGTACTACTACGTGGTATGGGTACCCCCATCCCATCCATGCATATAGGTACTCTGGGCTGACACACTGCCTACAAATATCGCAGCCATTTTCCTGCCAGGCCCGTCCAATAACCATCGGCCACCGAGCCAAGAAGCCCCCAAAGCGACGACGGGCACACCTCTAATCACTTGGCAAGAACGCGTCGACCGTCTCCACCTTCTGCTCTCAGAATGATTGCTGGCGTTGCCAAGCCGCCCGTGATGCCTTGGATGGGATAGATGGTCCGTGATGAGCCCTCTCCCTCGTTCTCGCTGAGCACCAACCGAGTCGTGATTCGCATCGCACAGACCGAGCGACTGTCTGTCTGTATTTCGCACACCACTTGTACTCCGTACGTACGATTGCTCGGCAGACGCGGCCGGCCATTCCTTGTCTTGTTCGTCTTCCACGCAGCTTCCATTGCTTCTGAACTTGCACATGCATGATGGACACAGGCACATCCGCCATCCGACATTCGTAGCGCCATGTGCATCTTATCCACCGTCCCCTGCTCCGGACATGTCATCCCCGTCCGTTCTGGGCCCACCGACTGTTGCAATCGCCGCTACGGCTACATACCATGTATACGGATACCTGCCCACCTGCCTACCTACCTACCTAGGTACCTACCTACCCACCCAGGGCTTATTGACCTGTCATGAGCGAACATCGGCAAGATCAAGACAGAGAGCAGGAAGGAGTGAGGGGTGTGTTGTTTGGTTGTCAAAATAGAGAAAAAAAAGAATAATAATAATAATGCCAAAGGTAGGCAGGGACTAGGCTGGGATGGGCAAGGCTACCCGTGTGCCTAAGATACCTAGGTAGGTAAGGCAGGCAGGTACCTTGAGGTAAGGTTAGGTAGACACGAATAACGGAAGGAAGGAAAGGGTGACAAGGAGGGGCACACCATCCGCCGCCACCACACCACCAACCCCACCAAAGGGAGGGGGCCTGGTTACCTAGTGCTGCCGCTTCCCATCCGTTGGATCGATCCAGGGCCGACGAGGGGGACGTTGGTTGGTATTCGTTCAGCCCTCGGTACGGCCATCTGGTACCTCCATGTTAGTCATCCCCATCGCCTACCTTCGCCTGTACCTCTTTCTCTCGCTCTCTCTCTCTCCCAGGCCTGGCGCTTTGCTTTCCTTTGCCCACCATGCATGGAGCGGGCGCCCGTAGAGTAGCTAGGGAGGTATCAAATCCAACATGGGGGCATATTGGAGGAGCATGGGGGGAGGGGAGGTCAGCGTCGTTCTCGCTAACCTTTTCTGCCCTACCTAACCAAGGTACGAACAAAGTAAGCAGGCAGGCAGGCAGGTACTTTGCCTTACCTACTACCTACCTTACCTTGGGTGGGTGTCCTCCTCATCTCCGTCTCTGTCTCGAACCTTTATTAAACACCTTCCCACGGCGCTCTCCTCTTCATCCCGTCTCGCTCTCTCCCTCTCTTGCCCCTTACCCCTCATACTCTTGTGGTACTTTACAGAGTGACACCAGGCGCCTCCCCTCCCGCCCCCTCACCCGTCGTCGACAAGGGCAAAGGTCACGACACGCGCCGACGCGCACAGCTTCTTCCTTCCTCTCCTTCTCAGACCGCCATCCAGCTTCTTCTGTCTTGACCTTGTATCAAGCGACCTTCGCCATGTCCAAGGAGGAAGCCCAGGTCGGCGTGGTCCCGCCCACGTACGACTCCGAAAAGGGTGCTGCCGGCACCGTCGGCAACGGCAATGGGTCCGACGACTTCCGTGAAGATGACTTCAGAACCCGCAATGGCCTGAACCTCCGCAGTTTCCAGCGACGTAAGCATCCCTGTCCTTTCCCTCAACCTCGCCCATCTGGCCGTGTGGCCGCCGTGAGCTCCCCTCTCATACACTTCGCTGACATGCTCTATAGGTGACGACGGGGGTACTGGTGCAACGGAGCTCGATCGCTCCATGAAGCCCCGCCACTTGCAGATGATTGCCATCGGCGGTTCCATCGGTGCTGGTTTCTTCGTCGGTTCGGGTAGCGCCCTAACCAAGGGTGGCCCTGGCTCTCTTCTCATCTGCTTCCTCATTGCCGGTGTCATGATCTTCAACGTCGTCTACGCTCTCGGCGAGCTTGCTGTCCTCTACCCGGTCTCTGGTGGTTTCTACACGTACTCTATCCGCTTCCTCGACCCTTCTTGGGGCTTTGCCATGGGCTGGAATTACGTACGTATCAACAACAACACCCCTCACACCTCGCACCCATCATCTCTTTAACACGTCGCAGGTCTTCCAATGGGTAATCGTCTTACCCCTGGAACTCACTGTCGCCTCCTTCACAGTACAGTATTGGAATAAGGATATCAGTGTAGCTGTCTGGATTACCGTCTTCTGGGTCTTCATCATCATCATCAACATCTTTGGAACTTTGGGCTTCGCCGAGGAGGAATTCTTCTCCTCGGCCTTCAAGCTCGTTGCCACCGTCATCTTCATGGTTGTCGGCCTTGTCCTCATCTGCGGCGGTGGTCCCGAGGGCGGCAAGTACGACGAATACTGGGGCAACCGTCTCTGGAGCGACCCTGGTGCGTTCCAGAACGGTTTCCGTGGCTTCTGCTCCGTCTTCGTCACCGCTGCCTTCTCCTTCTCCGGTACCGAGCTCGTTGGTCTGGCCGCCGCCGAGTCCAACAACCCTGCCAAGGCTCTCCCCGGTGCCATCAAGCAGGTCTTCTGGCGTATCACCCTGTGAGTACCTAAACATACGGCACTCTCTGTCTGCCTTGCACTGACTAACGTCAAACGCCAGCTTCTACATCTTGGGTCTTACTTTCGTTGGCCTCCTTGTCAGCTCCACCGACGAGCGTCTTCTCAACTCGGCGAACCCTTACGCAGATGGTGTTTCCCCCTTCGTCCTTGCCCCTCTTGACGCCCACCTTTACGGATATGACAGCTTCATGAATGTCGTCATTCTTGTCTCTGTTGTCTCTATCGGTGTCTCTTGCGTCTACGGAGGATCCCGTACCCTGACTGCCCTTGCCCAGCAGGGTTACGCCCCCAAGATCTTCGCCTACATCGACAGGTCCGGTCGCCCCCTTCCTTCCGTTGCGCTTAACCTCGCCTTTGGTGCCTTGGCCTATGTCCGCATGGCATCATCTGGCGGTGTCGTCTTTGACTGGCTTCTGTCTCTCTCCGGTCTTGCCGCTCTCTTCACATGGGGCTCCATTGTCGCCGCCCATATTCGTTTCCGTGCCGCATGGAAGGCTCAGGGCCACACCCTCGAGGAGCTTCCCTTCCGGGCCATCGGCGGTGTTGCGGGCTCTTGGCTTGGCCTCATCCTCGTGGCCATCTGTCTGATCGCCCAGCTGTTCGTTGCCATCTGCCCCCCGGCGGCGGCTTCGCTTCTGCCGAGCAATTCTTCATCGCCTACCTAGCCGCCCCCGTCGTCCTCTTCTTCTGGCTCTGCGGTTATCTCTGGAAGCGCCAGGGCTTCCTGAAGCTCTCCCAGATCGACCTCGACACTGGTCGTCGCGAGGTCGACTGGGACGAGATCCACGCGTATCGCGCCAAGGTCGCCTCTTGGCCCAAGTGGAGACGGATCCTCAACACCATCTTCTAATCGGCTTACATCTCTGTTTCTACTGGGTTCCCTGCCATTGATGGGCGTTGGGTAAATGCAGTGGTGTGTGTGTGTGCGTGTGTGTGTGTGTGTGTGTAAATAGAGGGATTGTGTGTTGGGGAGCAATCATTTGCTTTTCCATCTTGTCTCGCCATCTTGATACCTATCTCGAGTTCTTAAACTTGTAATCAGCGCCGATGCCCTAGCACGGGCTTCAATATATTGACATACCGAGGTCGAGGCCTGCTCCACACGTCTCCCACAGTCTTGTCGTTGCCTGTCAGTTTTGCAATTGGCCTAAATGTCGATGTTGCTCATATACTGCAAACCTTGCCCAGCACGTCAATTCGTTCGTTTTGGGAAGTGGAGATACACAAGTCGGATGAGATTCCGCCACCAGACTCGCAGCGGTTCACGGGCGGCTTATACTTGCCCCAAGAGGCCTCGTTCGTTGAATAAGAGGACGTTTTCAAATGACATGGCCAGGGACGGCTTCTTTTCAATACTATATCGATATAATCCAGTTAAGGCACCATAATCGTCAAACCAGCTATTCTCGGCCAACGGGAATTCCAAGAGATCACAGGTGCTGCCACTCCGCCATCATTGTTGCCAAGATAGGTCTTTTCCTCTCCCCTCTCCTGACTTATACGGAATCTCGTTCGAGTACTCCCTTATCCAGCTTTATCTCTCTGGCTCAGCCGGGGTACACACGGGGCCCAGTCTGGTCGCGCGTGCGTGAGGCGTCCCGCATCGCGCCATTACAGCCTGGGCATCTCCGAGGCAAGCTCGACCTCGATGACGCTCTCCTTGGCGGCCGGGGACCTCCAGATCTTGACGATCCTGAGTCCTGCCGACGCCACGAGCGCCTCCCACTCGTCCTCGGTGCGCTCCTTGGACGAGCCAAAGATCATCATGGTCACGTCGGAGACGGCGGCGTGCGGGTGGCACGGGGACCCGTCGCGGCTCATGACGATGTCGTGGATCAGGATCCTGCTGTGCCCAGGCTTCATGGCCGCCCTCTGCATCTCGAGGATCCGGCGGGCCTGCTTGTCAGGCCAGTCGTGGAGGATGTGGTGCATGTAGTAGGCGCGCGCGTCTGTTGTCCGCTGGCGGTTAGCATTTCGGGGTATTGCAAGGAGAACGAAAGGGGGAAAGGAAAAAAGAAAGAGACAGAGAAAGGGGGGGGGGTGGATTTTGGAGTTTTACATACGCTTGATCGGCTGAGGAGTGAAGAAGTCGTAGGGGACCCTGTTGACGCCCCGGGCGAGGGTGGAGTTCTCGTCCTCGAGCACCTGGGGGAGGTCCTCGAGGTACACCCTCGAGGCCGTGCCGGGGTGCCGTTCGAGGAAGCACTGGACGTCCTGCCCGATGCTGCCGCCCACGTCGACGAGGAGGGGCTGCTGCTGCTGACGCTGCTGCCGCCGCCGCGGCGCATCGTCGCCGGCCAGCAGCGCGGCGCTCGGGTAGATGGAGGTCCACCGGGGCTGCCCGGAGGTCCAGGTCCTCTGCGAGACGTTGAAGACCTGGCCCTGGCGCGGGTTATCTTCGAGGTACCTGAAGAAGCCGCCCTCGACGCCAAAGGACGAGCCGAAGGCGCTGCGCTGGACGTCCGAGGGGTTGCGGTAGCCCGTCTCGGTGAAGTACGCCGGCATGTGGTGGCAGACGGGAATGTAGCAGTCCTCACTGTGAGAGTAAAACGACGGTTTAGCGGAACTGGGGGTCTTGGAAAAGAAAGACACGCCGAGAAAGGAAGACCGGGGGGGTAAAGGCTCACTAGAACTTGGCCGAGGTGCTAAAGTCCGGCTCGGTGAACCTCTTGCAGAACCCGGAAAGCTTGTACTTCCCGTCCGAGGTCAACTCGAACAGGTGGTTCGCGACCAGAAGACGGAGCAGGCGGCCTAAGCAACGTTTTAGTAAGTATTGTGAGATTTTCTCTCATGAAGGGGGGCCGGTGTTTTCCAACTCACGGAGAAGAACCGGGTCGAAGCCGTCGGTGAGGTCCACGAGCTCGGCGGCGGTCATTGGCGAGGTCCCGTTCTGCGGCCATCGCTCAAGGATCCGCGCGTCCTTGAGCACCTTCAGAACCCCTACCAGGGCAGGCTAAAAAGAATCGCACTCGGGGGTTAGTTTAGATTCTTTTCTCCCTTGGGTGGCTGGACAAACACAAAAGTCTACAAATCACACACACACACACACACACACACACACACACACCGCTCGAAAAGTAAAACCAGCCCGCCTTACCTCGGTCAAATACAGCCGCACAAAAGTGTCCCAGGGGGTCTCCACTTTGTTGACGAGCTCGTACAGCTTCAGAAGGACCACGGCCCTGTCGTTTTCGTTCGCGATGGGCCCGGCGATCCCTTTGGCGGCTTCCAGGAAGGCGTGGACCGCGTCCGACGATTCGTCAGCTCCCGAGGCCATGTTCAAAATTTTGGTTCTGCTTGGTCGCGCGTAGTCCCTATAGAGATACTAGGTATGCTGGCGAAGCATACAAAAGATTTTTGCAATGAGTGGCTCAATGTCGTTTTTGAAAAAGCACCGGCAGACAGGATGCGTCGTTGGGTTTTATCAACAACCAGCTGGGAGGAGGGACCTGTTGTGACTTCCTCACGGACCGTCCAACGTTTCGCGGGGAGGGACGGGGGGGGGACAGGCCGGCGGTTGGAGGAGCCTTTTAACCTTGTTAAGCCCTGCATCTCGGCATTCACATGTGCCCTCACGATCTGCCGAAAAGCTTGAGATGCCAGAAGACTAGGCTTTCAAAAAAGAAGGCACAAAAAAACAAAAGCAAAAAAAAAAACTCAAAAGCTCGCCATTCTGAACGACCCGCCAATGGCCGGCACACAAGGCACCGCGCACCATGTTGGGGGCCAACGGGAGCCCAACGACACGGGTTTTGCGGGGGTGGGAGGGCCGGTGACGGGACGTGGTGATCCCACTTCCCACTTGGCAGAGTTCGAGAAAACGAACCGAGGATCAATGCGGAAACTGTGTCTCCATAGCCGAACAGCCCTGCCTTGCCGTGCGTGATGTGATGCGTCCGGAAGGCCCGTGACGAGCGTGGGAACCAAGTGGTGCCCCGTGGTGGCGGAAGGAGTTGCGGACCCCCCCACCCCCCCGCTCTCCTGTGTGTGGTGACTAATTCGCGGGGTCACGGCTTCTTCGGAACGGCGGCGGCGGCGGCGGCGGCGGGTGTGGTGGGGTCGGGTAGCAAATGCCGGTGGAGCCTTTCCGAGCCGGACCGCATCGGTCGACTGCAGAGTGGAGGCCACTGTGATCGGGAGGCAAGACTGGAGCCGCGCATTGGAGACGACGGAATTTGAATTTTATAGCACTGTAGGGCTTGTTAAGGCTTATCTCCATAGGCGTCGATAGTCTCACGGCCCATCTGGCAATGTTAGCAGCCTCTGGCTGCGCTAAACATCAACTTCCATTTTTAACCGAGGCCGCAAATAAGAAAATGGAGTTGCTCTGAAAAAAAGAGTATTTAAGGGTAGTATATAGTATACAAGTCAATCCGCTACATCATCAAAAAGATACACTGCCTTGGCGGACAAGGGAGCAGGGCAGCTATCCCCGTTACGACGGAGCAACTATGATAGGCAGCTGCAGTGAGTCTGGCAACAGTTGCTGCGTGAGTGATTGTTGCCCAACGTTTCCAGGCGTTTTAGGAGTTACCAGTCTAGCCTTGTTTGCTTGTTGCCCTTCCTCCCTCACTCCTTCCTTAACTGCTTTCTTTCTATAGTCCTTATAAGTAACATAATACAATTACTATAAAAATATCTTTCTCGGCAATAGAGCTAGTCGTGTTCATTCAAGAAGAAGAAGAAGTGGGGCTTTTGGCGTTTGAGGTTGGATATAGGAACTAGTATGGGAGGTGAATCACGTGGACTCGGCACGGCCCAACAGCAGCCCTCTTTAGTATGTGTACCTGCCCGATGGATGGCCAGCCCATTAAGTGGGAATATTGATAGGTTCTCCCCTGCTAGCTGTTCTTGTGAACACCTCTTCTATGCAAAGCTGATCCACCTTGATCTTGACCTCCTTTTGGCACCTGACAATTGTTGCCTTGACGTAAGGATAAGAACCTAGAGCTTCTTATTGACTGCCTGGCCTACACCAAGTATTGTGGCGCTATTGATACAAAAGTTAATAAATGACCTATCATGCCAAAAACGACACCGTTAGTCACAGAGCAGTAACTAACGCCTTATATAGGACCTACAGGTCACAACCCCCCCCCCCCCCCCCAGGCTAAGCAGAGTGTTGCGATGTGATGCATCCCTCGGAACAACGGAGGGACCGGTCCTAGGTCACGTGTGCCCGCACGTGACGTTTCTCGAGCCAGAGCATCATATCCATCTTCACTGGCAGCAAACGACGATGACCTCTTTTCTCTTATCATCATCATTATCACTAGCAACCAAATTGACTATTGATTGTGATCACGCTATCCAGCTGGATCCCTTGTTATACCAACACAGAGCATTATACTTAGTCTAGTTAACAGGGGAAGCAACACACTCTAGCCTACCAGCCTACAATAGGAATCAAACCCCAGGCATTAAAATACTGCCAGACCAGGCTACACGTAGGAATCAAACCCACACGGTCTATGACACTCAGACGCTATACTCTAGGGCTATACTATACTAGCACTAGAGTAAACTAGGCCTACAACTGTGATACACCGCAGTATCTACTAGAAAGAATGTAAAGTAGTTGTCTTATCTAGAATCTATATATAAAATAAATTGTGCGTAGAAATACCCTTCTAGGGTGGAGTAACTGGGTTATAAGCCACATACGCGGCGCATGCCGTTGAGCATCAGCCACACAAAGCTAACCTGGCTTCACGACATGACCTTTGTCCTGTGCCCTTGTGTACTAAGTTAGTCTGCTAGTATCTAACTTGATTTTGAAGGCTAGCTGTAACCCTGTTCCTGCGGTGACGACAACAATGCTATTTGTGTTACTATCTAGAACAAATTTTCAGCTCATTACTTGGCCACTCAGCCAGTGATCTTGATGTCCTGGGTGTGATCAAATAAACTGCTATTTTTAGATTTGAGTGTAGATCTTTTCCCCTATTCTCTTGTCCTTATCTCTGCCACAAATCCTCTGTCTTGGACAAATATTAGCAATCTAAGGTTACACAAGGCTATGTAAGACAGGAAAACAGCCATATGTAGATAGCACCTACCAGGTGCATTTAAAACGCCCGGGTTCCCGCTCTCAGGTTGCCTGATCCTATCCTCAAACCTTGACTAAAGTGGGGATACCATTCTCGATAATCACAAACTTTTCGAAATTTACCAACAGCCGGGACAGCCACATTCATACAACGCAGATATGGACAAGATCAAAGCCTTTCTCAAAGGCCCATACAGGCTTGTGCCACCGAAGCAGAATTCTGCAGACCTGGAATTGAGAGACACTCAACATTTGCGTGTCTGCCAAGACGTAAATGAGAATGAAGAGAGTTCGGATGAATCCGCCTCTGGCCAATGGCTAAGGCGCTTGAAGGATTCCCGGTATGTCACAGTCGGAGCCTTTATTGTCCATGGCCTGGAAAGGTCACGTAGGAACTACTGCAACAATCCCAACTAATGCAATACAGAGTCGTTTCTAAAACGCTGTCCAGAATTCCTCGTGCACGTTGGCGAAGATCAGCATTTGCCTTTTCCGCAGCCTCATACACTTCTTTTTTGATTAACTCTGTCTTCACTCTCTGGGCAACAGTTAATCGACCCACAGATCCGGCAACTGGCATTGGAATCTTGTTTGAGTCAGAGTCCTGCGCTCAAGTCAAAACGCTGAACACTGTTATCCATGTTGTCATAAACATTGTTAGCACAATCCTGCTTGCAGGCAGCAATTACTGCATGCAGTGCGTGATGGCACCTAGCCGTTCCGACATCGACAAAGCTCACGCGAAACAGAGCTGGGTCGATATCGGCATTCCAAGCATTCAAAATCTTTGGAATGCAACGTGGAGGAAGAAGCTTCTATGGATTCTCCTTTCATCGTCGTCACTACCCTTGCATTTATTGTATAAATACCCGGCTTATAATTCCTTACGTATCAGCTAATTAAGTCCCAGTTTCAACTCGGTTGTCTTTGCCTCTACGTCTATGAATGAATACAAGGTCTTCGAGACTGACGAGAGATTCATCGCAAACTTGAGCATAAAAGCTACTTATGATCGTGGATTCATTAAAATCTATGATGCATACAAGAACGAAAGTCTGGATTGGCTCAACACGTCTGAATGTTTCCGTGCATATGCATCCGATTTCCAGTCTTCCCGGGGCAATTTACTACTTATCGCCAACAAAAGCGTAACCCCTGAAAATGGACCGTCCCCTTCCGCGGCTACCTTTAGCCTAAATGGCTCTGGAGTAACTACACCCTCGGAATGGGTACATGTATGTAGAACAAGCCTCAAAGACTTCAACCCGGGCCTGGAACTCTGCTAATCCCTAAACAGTCCAAAGATAGAAAACTATATCAAGGGTGTCACAGCCAAAAAACGCCTGAACATTGTCAAGTGCTTTACAGCAGTACGCTATGTTGGATTGTGGCCGGTCTTAACCTACTAAAGGCTACTCTCATGCTACTTGTCGCTTTAGCTAAAATCGAAAGACCAATACTCACACTAGGAGATGCTGTAGTGTCTTTCCTTAAACGACCAGACACGAAGACAAAATGCATGTGTCTTAGCTCGAGAGACGATTTCGTTAAGGATAAGTGGTTCACAAAACCACGACGTTTCCATTCCAGACGACAGCGCAAGTACAATGCTGGCAGCACCCTCCAGTGGATATTATGTATCCTCTTGTAAATTCTTAAGCCTTGATTTACACCCTCTATTACATATGTTTGCTAACAGAATCTTCTAGGTTTACTTGTGCCCTAATTATTTGCCTGATATTCAGGGGTACAAGTCCCAAATACTGGGATCTTGAAGATCTCACAGCAGTTCCATTTGGCTCAGTGCAGCCCCAGGCTGTCTTGGACATCGGCTCGAGGAGCATCGCATTCGATCGCTTCATAGGGAATGTTATCGCTGTCAATACGCCACAATTATTCATGTCACTGTTGTATCTCAACTACAACGCCCTTCTTACTAGTATGTCCCTGGCCACGGAATGGGACAGATTTTCCAACTACGCGAAAGGCCTTCGAGTATCTACTGAACCTAAGGGGCACAAAGAGCAACATACTTCCTTCAGCTTCCGTACCGCTACTCGCTCCCGCTTGTAGCATACTTTACACTTGTCCATTGGCTCATTTCGCAGAGTTTTTTCCTTATTCATGTCGTAGTTTACAGTCCCTTAGTGGACAATATCATGAAGATAGCACCGCGAAAAGATGGTAAAGTTTGTGATTACCCCGGGAACAGAACAAGTGCTAACATAAGTTTAGGTATTTTGACTACACATGGACAGTCCCTTTTGGGCGCTGCATTATTGATGATGGTACTGCTTCTTATGGTTCTCTCGTTGCGTATTATTGCGTGGCGTCGTTTGCGATTTGGTATTATCCCTTTTGCTGGAAGCTGCAGCGCCGCGATCTCTGCAGCATGCCATCCAGATCCAGATGAGTCTCGTGCTTGGGAGAAATGGGTGAGATGGGGAGTCATAGCTGTGCCAGTCACAGAGCCCCGTTGCTGCTCTTTCTCTAGTGAGCAAGTTGAGATCCCAGAAGATGGAAAACTTTATGAATAGAGAAAAAAAGACAGATAGAAGTTACAGGTATTGTTCTGATAATATGCTATATTCCAACCTGATATTCAAAGCATAGATCTCTTGTTAGAGTGTGAGCAACTATACAGAATATCATTGTTACAACCCAACAAGTTACAGGTATATCACAGATATCCATCGATGACCTCCAGGTGGAGCGAGCACTGTAAAATCAACAGGGGACCTATTCGAATTCTCTCTGGTCGCAGCCATAACCTCCTCCATCCACATTCTATGCACCCGATTGATAACACAACCCCGCGAAACGGGCCCTCCGCTGATATCCTGTCCAAGTGTCCTTATCTGCGCCGGCTCCCGATCTCCACTATCGGGTGACCCACATCGGAACGTCCGACGCGCCCTCATTTTGGAGGGAATTCGGGCGGGCGCCGACACCCACGACGCTTTGCTTGGAGGCAGGATCTCCAGAGGTGTTAAAAAACCACCAACTCAGATTCTCACTTTTTTCTTTCCGCATAGAGGCAATTATTAGCAAACAGGAAGTTGACGCTGGGAAGAAAGACGACAATGTCCGCCAGGCTCGAGGACTTTATCAGCCCGCTGTGGCTCGGGAAACTGCAAGAGTCTCAGGAACTCGTCCTCGCTCTCACGGCTGTCGCAGTCATAGGGCTGACCTATCTCATTTATATTGTTAGTTACGCCTTGCTTACATGGGATAGTGAATGATGGCTCTTACCATGGCGATAGGTCGCTTTCAAGACAGACATCCCCTACATCAAGGGCCTGCCAGAGATCCCTGGCGCACTGCCCGTCGTTGGTCACCTGCTCCAACTCGGCCAAGACCACGCCACCGTGTGTGAAAAATGGTGGCGTCAGTACAACCAGTCCGTCTATCAGATCAAGCTGGGAAACACGCGCGCCGTCGTGGTCAACTCGTTTGAGGACTGCAAGAAGATGCTGCTTGGAAACCAGAACGCCGTCATCGACAGGCCCACGCTCTACACCTTCCACGGAGTCATCAGCAGCACACAGGGCTTCACCATTGGATCGTCTCCGTGGGACGAGTCGTGCAAGAAGAAGCGCAAGGCTGCGGGCACTGCGCTGGGAAGGGCTTCCCTGCGCAACTACCACCCCATGTTTGACCTGGAGAGCTACTGCATCCTCCGGGACCTGAGGAAAGATAGCAAAAACGGCGCTCTTGAGATTAGTGTGCGGCCCTACATTCAGCGGTTTGCGCTGAACACAACACTCACCCTGTGCTACGGCATCCGCATGGACGCCGTGTACGACGAACTCCTCAGGGAGATTCTGTACGTCGGCTCGGCCATCTCCCTGCTTCGCAGCGCCTCGGAGAACATGCAGGACTATGTACCCATCATGCGATATTTTCCCAACAACGAGAAGAACAAGCGGTCCAAGGAGCTCCGCGACCGCCGCGACGCGTACCTCAACCTGTTGCTGGACAAGGTCCGCGAGATGATCAAGCTGGGCACAGACAAGCCATGCATCTCGGCTTCCATTCTCAAGGACGAGGAGACGAAGCTCACGGGTGTCGAAGTCTCGTCCATCTGTCTGTCACTTGTCTCTGGCGGCTTCGAGACGATCCCGGGAACACTGACGTCGGCTATCGGGTCTCTCAGCACGCCCGAGGGCCAGATCTGGCAGGACCGCGCGTACGAGGACATCAAGCGGTACTACCCGGACATGCGTAATGCCTGGTCTTCCAGCATCTCCGAAGAAAAGGTCCCTTATATCAATGCCATAATCAAGGAGGCCGGCCGCTATTACACCGTCAGCGCCATGAGCCTGCCCCGCAAGACTGTCACAGAGGTGAACTGGAACGGGGCAAAGATCCCGGCCAGGACGATGATTCTTATCAACGCCCAAGCCGGAAACCATGGTGAGCCCCAGAGCCTCGTTTATTTCTTCCCCTCAGACTAATGCGTGACCCAGACGTCGATCACTTTGGCCCCGAAGCGGGCAAATTCGACCCGGAGCGCTGGCTGTCCTCCTTGGACCCCCCGACCGAGCGCGAGTCCGTCGGGCTCAGCCACCTCAGCTTCGGCACCGGCTCGCGCGCGTGTTCGGGCCAGCACATCGCGCATCGCCTTCTGTACACGGCGCTGCTGAGGCTCCTGGCGTCGTACAAGATTGTAGCGAGCGAGACGGAGCCGCCCAACACGGACTACGTCGACTACAACCAGTTCAAGTCGGCGCTGGTGGCGATTCCTCGTGACTTCAAGGTAAAGCTCGTACCGAGGGACGTCAACGCAACGGAGGAGTGTTTGAGGTTGGCAGAGGAGAGAACGAGAGATCACTACAAGGAATGAGGAACTGGACTCAACGCGCTGGCGAGTGGTGCTGAAGGTGGAAAGTGATGATGGCCTATGTACCAGGCTAATATAACCTGGAAGAGAGGGTGTCATAGTAGTTTGAGTTATGTTACATTTTGTTACCTCAACACTTGGACCAAAATCGATCACAAGTTACGGCATATTATAGTTTATATCAGGGACTGAGTGCGCTAATCGTGATAGCAAAGATGCTTCAAGAGACGGGATGACTGGATCATCTGGCTGAGAATGGTGCATAAGACTCCATGTGGTGCATGGATGAGTGGCATCCAAATCCCTGTGATTGATATGTCGGCAGCTCCGACACGGTAAGAAAGAGAATCGTATTGATAAAAGCCTGCAAGCGATCAGCGGGCACTATGCATAGTTCAACTCTAAAGACCTACGAGCCCGAATCCCTTGGAACAATCTACGAACAAAGCATAATCCACTGAACCATGGCCTCACTCGACGTTACCCAGTTATTCGGCGTCAAGGGGTATGTCGCGGTTGTGACAGGCGGAAGCAGTGGCCTTGGATACATGATCTGCAAAGTATAAAAGCCCACGGGCACACACACCCACATGCCTCGTCACGTTGCTGACCATTATAGGGACTCGTAGTCAACGGCGCCAAGGTGTACCTCGTAGCGCTACCCTCTGAGACCATTGACGACAAGGTCACGGAGCTCAATGATCTTGGTCAAGCTTCTGGAGGCATCGCCGTCGGGTAATCTTACATACCCCCCCCCCCCCCCCCCCCCCCTCCCTCCCTCGCAATTGTCGCTAAAGGTCATACTCAGGTACGCCTGCGACGTCTCGTCCAAAGAGGCTATTGCCGGTCTCGCGGCATTTGTTTCGCAGCGCGAACCTCACCTTGACATTCTTGTGTCCAACGCCGGCATCCGCCGCGACGCCGTCATTCCTTGCGATGTCACCTCTGCCTCCCTCGCGGAGCTGCAAGCCTCAATGTGGTCGCACCAGCAATCTGACTGGGCCGACACCTTCAGCGTCAACACCGCGGCGCACTACTTCCTCTCGGTGGCATTCATGCCCCTCCTGGCAGCAGCATCGCAGCGGGAGGTGAGGGCCGGGATCAAGGGCAGCAGCGAGGGCAGAGGCGCGGTGGTCGTGACGAGCTCGTGCGCGAGTATGCACAATGCGACCAATGTCGACATGTCGAGCTACGCGGCGAGCAAGGCGGCGACTGACCACCTGGTCAGGTTGCTGGCGGCCAAGTTTGGGCGGTGGTACATCCGTGTCAACGGCATCAACCCCGGTTGTAAATCCTCCCCACCCATTTGCTGCGCCCCCAAAGCGCCCGGCGACTGACGATCTTTGATAGTTGTGCCGAGCAAGATGAACCCTGTGGGAGAAGAGGGCAACATGTTTGCCAACCTCTTTGACCAAGTCCCCGCCAAAAGGGCAGGCAACGAAGAAGACATTGCGGGTGCGGTGCTCTATCTTGCGAGTCGTGCTGGGGTAAGTCCGAGGCATATCACGATGACCTGGAGAGTAGCGATCGTGACTTACAAGAAAACGTGCAGGCATACATCGATGGAGTCAACCTATGTGTGGATGGAGGACGTATTTTGGTAGCGAACGGACAGACTTAGTATCAGGGTACATGTCAATCACCGCATGAAACTCGTTGCAATATACGCCCTTATTCAAATACCAGTCAGTATTTTCCTTTTGTCTACGCGTGTCTCCTATTACCAAGCACCATTGCGTAGCCAGATCTGGTCTTGGAAATGACGAAGTCATCTGTATCCAAGAGTTGGAAGCACTTGGCGGACGTCGGCATTTCCGTCAGCGAAAGCGACCAAATGGGGCCTTGCGGCGGTGTATCCGATAGCGTCCAACATGAGCGCATTAGTAGATAGATAGGCATGAACTTTGAGCCGACACATACGGCAAAGACTCCCGTCGGTGTCTCACACCAGCCTATACCATCTGGAAAATGTCCATCGTCGCATTAGCAAGCGATGACGCGCCGTACGTGCAGCATTAACCTGGAACCAAGCTCTGTCTGACATTGAACCTACAGGTCTGTTATCAACGAAGAAGAACTGCATCGTCTCGCCGCCGAGATCGGCTTCACCATCCCCGAATCCCACGATGCGCGTTCTTACCTTCTCTTGCTCAAGTCCTTCGAGGCCGTCATGCTTCAAGTAGACGCCTGCGACGACTACATCCATCCTGATTTGTCCCTGGTGCCTACATCTGAACCTCGATCGTTCTGGAAGCCGGATACCAAAGACAATCCCATGAACGCCTGGAGCCACCGCTGCAATATCACAGCCGCTCAACCGACCGGCGATATTCTCAGAGGCCGTAGTGTCGCCGTCAAAGACAATGTGTGCGTCGGCGGCCTGCCCACCACGCTGGGCACCCATCCCGAAATCCTGACCAGGGGCGGTCCTCTTCCCCTCTCGCCCATCGACGCAACCGTCGTGTCGCGCGTGCTTCGCGCGGGTGCCCTTGTAAAGGGTTCCTCAACATGCGAAAACTTCTGCGCTTCGCCCTTGGCGTGTACGTCGGTCACCGGGCCGGTGCATCACCCGCTGCTGCACGGGTACACGACTGGCGGAAGCAGCAGCGGCTCATGCGCCCTCGTCTCCTCGGAGGCTCTGTCTCGATCAGGGAAGGGCTCTTTTGGGGACACGGCAGAGCTGGCGATTGGCGGCGACCAGGCGGGCTCTATCCGCATCCCGGCGTGTTACACGGGCATCTACGGGCTGAAGCCGACGTTCGGGCTGGTTCCGTACACAGGTGCTGCTTCCATGACGCCAATGATTGACCATTTGGGTCCGATTGCGTCAAGCATAGAAGATATCGCGACTCTACTCAAAGTCATGGCGGGATGGGACGGCATTGATCCCGGATGACACCCGAGACGCCTCTCGTGGCCAACGTCAAGGACTACCCTGCCATGGTCGATGGGTACCGTCGGGAAACTCACGTGCCTGGACAACCTGTCTTGAGAGTAGGATTGCTGACCGAGTCCTTCAGCGTGACAGGTCTGTCGCAGCAAGTGAGCGAGCTAGTACGCAAGGCAGCGAGAGAAGGTTTCGAAGCCGCCGGGGCTGAGGTCGTCGACGTTTCGGTCCCCATGCACTCCGAAGGTCCCATCATCTGGACAGCTGCCGCCCGTCCATCCATGGCTTTAGGTCTCCTGCACGGGAAGCCATCGGGCCATTTATCGTACCTATCGCCTCATATCAACACACAATGGCGCCCGATCCAGGACGCTTACCAGCTTCTGACCCAGTCCAACCCCGCCGTCATCAACATTCTCCTCAGCCAAGTCTTTGACAAAGCCCGCCTGGCCCCATCCATCGAAGCCAAAGCCCACCGGAAAGTCTTCCAGCTGCGCGCCGCCTACGACGCGGCCCTTGCGCAGGTAGATGTGTTGGTCACACCGTGCGCGCCGACAGTCTCTATGCCTCATCCCGACACGGGCGCGTCAATACTGGAGAGGCTGAAGCCCGCCATCGGACTGACAAGCAACACATGCCCATTCAATGTCACGGGACATCCGGCGATGAACGTACCGTGTGGGGAGTTGCCGCTGGAGGACAGGCCGCATGTGAAGATGCCGGTGGGAATGCAGGTTGTTGGCAGGAGGTGGGAGGACGAGACGGTACTGAAAGCAGCGATAGTATTTGAAGCCGGACAGAAGAGGCGGACGCATGCTCAAGGTATAAATACTGTAGAACAGGAATGATTGATTTGTACCGGATTATGCCCTCGCCTTTGTCTACACATCTGCATCTTCTAATAAAAAGGAAGTGATCCTCTCATCCATCCACTTTACATCCGCCGGATTTGAACCTGCACCCGCCAAGTGCCCCCAGACTGATGGAATCACCTTCAAACTCCCTCTCTTCAGCATCGCGACCTCACGCTCACTGGCATCCGGACGAAAGTATTGGTCCGTCTGACACGGCATCAGCAAAACCCGCGCTTCAACCAGTCCCAAGGCCGCTTCCAACCGTCCACCATCCGCCAAAACGCCGACGTCGCCATTTTGCCACATGCGCAGCTTTACGAGCAGGTTGCTCGGGTACCACCCATCGTACCGCGGTCCGGTGGTCTCTCTATCCCACGCGTGCAGGCTGCCGTACCCCAGGTCCTTGTAGAGGTGCTGGTCGAACCACTCGGCACTGGTGAGCCACGCCGAATACGCCTTGCCGAACGCGCGGACACCACGCGGCGCGTGATCCCGCGGCCTTCCAGTGTAGTCGACGGCATTTTCGAGGGCTGCGGACGGGCCTTCGAGGAACTGTCTGTTATGACCGCTCGTGCGGGCCGAGGAGCAAATGATGACGGCATTGCGCACCGTGGCCGGATACATGACGGCCCAGTGGTAGGCGGTCTGTCCACCCATGGAGAATCCCAAGACTACGTCTACAACGTTGACGCCTAGATGGGCAAGCAGCGCGTGCTGGGCACGCACGCAGTCGCGGTAGTCGAGAGACGCGGGGAATGAGGGCGTGTTAGAGGGGCTAGAAGACTCGCCGTTGCCAAAGAGAGCGACAACGATGACCCTGTGGTTCTTTAAAGCGCCAAAGGAGAAGTTGAGTGTTGATTTAAGGGTGCCCTTGAAGCAGGTTGGGATGAGGGCGACTTTGGTGGCAGTGCTGTTTATGTCAAGGTAGGCCAGGCGGGCGAGGGGCAAGGTGGTCCCATCAGTGAAGGTGAAATTGGGGAGGTCAAAGAAATGGACTGAAGATTGATTTTGGGCCATCTTGGCTGTTTCCCTATCGAGGTTAGAGGCTGGAGAGTGAAGCTTGTTGCTGGTCAAGTCTGATGCGTTCACCGTCAGTTGCGGTGATGGCAGAGGGCGAGGTAGTCTCTGGGATCCTGACAAGCTCAGAAACACCCGTCTGGGTAAGGTGAGATATCTCTCCTTATCGACATGAAACACAAATAATCCGTTCAATCATACATAGCCTTGAAAGAAGGGACGGTTCATGGCTCGTTGATATTGACCGTTCTCAAGTCCGAATTTAGGACGGAGGGTAGTCACAGTCCAAGGACACCATGACCGAGGTTTCAAGCCAACTCTCCCAAGACTCGGTACATCTGCATGTATCTTCAGGGCTTTGCCATCGGTATTGTTAATCGCGGCGGCTGACCATGACCGGAGCGGCAAGCCCGAAGGCCTATCCACCCGTACGGTCGGGGCGCCCGCCATCGCGTCGGTTGCATCCAAACTGGGTGCTGCCGCCCGACGCCCGTCTTCCCTTGAAATGGTAAACTCACCCAGCAGTGGGCTATTGGATACCAAGCAGTGCCAAGCAAGAATCTCACGAGCCTTCCTATTGCTCTTCCTCATCTTACCCGTTCAGCTCACTATATTCACTCCAACAAAGACACAACAGCAGCAAGGAAGCATCATGGCTCCCAACGGCGACGCCTTTGTCATGAACCCCTCCGCCCCGGAGCCACCCACGCGTTTCGCCCACGCTCGCCTCGCCCCTACCGCTCCCTACCGCACCATCTACATATCAGGCATTGCCTGCGTGCACCCCGCCACGGGCGAGTGGCCGGGGGTGAAGGACAACGGCGACGGCACGTACTCCCTTGACGTGCGGGCACAAACAGCGGCGGTGCTGTCCAACATTGACCTCATCGTCCGCGAGGCGACGGGCGGCAAGGGCAGCGTCAAGAATTTGATCGACAGTGTTGTCTACGTGGTCGACATGAAGCGGGACTATCAGGGCATGAATGAGGAGTGGAACAAGGTATTCGCGACGAGGGCCGAGGCACCGGCTAGGGCGACGATTGGGGTCAAGGAGCTGCCGGATCCTAGAATGTTGGTCGAGATCAAAGGCGTCGCTGTTGTTGAGATATAATTAATATAGTTATTAAGCGACACGTTAGAAAGACACTTTCCTCTGAATTTATGCTTATTTTTAAGCTAGCTAGGCTTCAAATTTAAGTTATCTTAGTACTCATTAGTAAGTACATGTAATCTACATAGCGCTTAATTGACTAGATCACAGAGTACGCAGTTAACTATTAGTTATTAATTGAACTCAAGTCTACACTTGGACACGGATAAGTGAATGACCGATAATCTACCTGACTGAGGGCGCCCTGCTGACTTATAGACGCAGCCTGTCGTCTTAGCCACACGAGAGGCTATGAATCGCCCTTTGGAAGCATGGAACTGGCCCAAGGTGGCTAGGTAAAGATAGAATATCCTACTGAAGTTCATGTCAAAAGATATAGTAACACTGTGTTTTTATAACTTGGCAATAAGACGTTGTGGAGAACTTGCATGGCTGGACAAGGAAAGGAAAAGGGTTATGCAAGAATGATAGACACATAGGAGGGAAAGCATCTATGTATAGCATCATATCAGATATCTTTAGTCATATCGGGTGTAACTTTGTTACATCAAAAGTCTTACTCGAGCACCAAGTGCTTCATGACCGAGGCAGTGTATAGACTCATGACCGCCGCATCATTCATCAACCCTTGTTTGCTTCCTGCTGTAATCATTCCTGCAAGTCAATCTCCATATACCGAGCCACGATTTCCTCCACCATTCTCTTGATGTTTCTGGCGGCCGAGAACTTC
This sequence comes from Colletotrichum falcatum, assembly GCA_019425465.1. Taxonomy (NCBI): domain Eukaryota; kingdom Fungi; phylum Ascomycota; class Sordariomycetes; order Glomerellales; family Glomerellaceae; genus Colletotrichum; species Colletotrichum falcatum. Next base: position 93,741 of record SWKJ01000068.1, on the reverse strand, counting down.
ACACTTAATGTATCAAACAGCTCGATCGCCAGCTGCAGCGTCTCGATCGCTTTGCTTTCCCTCAACACCACCGCCAAGTTCTCCGGCCTTGCCGTCGTGGCGTACGTCAGCGACAGCGTCGACGTGAAGAGCGCCAGCAGGTTGAGCCAGTTGTACGCCAGCCGCTGCTGCCGGTGCATCTTGATGGCCTCCCGAATCGCTTTGCCCGCGGCGTCGCCCAGCGTCTCGACGCGGGCCTGGTCGAGTGTCGGGAAAAGCGGCGACGGGCGGTACAGCATGGCGACCTGCATGTAGTAGTTGAAGTCGTACCAGTTGCTACTGAGATGGGGCACCTGCGGGTGCGTGTCGGGCAGGGGGAAGGGCATGTTGCGGCGCCAGTCGATGAGTTCGCGGTGCAGGGAGTGGATGATGTCCTCGCGCTCGGAGACGGGCATTTGGGCGTTTCGTTTGTTGGAGTAGACGGATTTCACAATCTTGCTGGACAGTTGGCGCAAGCGGAGGAGGTGGAGGGGGACTGCCATGGCCGAGGGCTGAAGGGGGTTACGCTGGCGAATACCCGTGGCATCGATGTCTTCGTCGTCGGCGTCGGCAAAGGGCTGTGTGCATTAGCCGTGTCTTGTCTGACTTCTTGCGCGCGCGCAACCCACCTCGACGTCTATGTCATCGTCGTGCAGGGCAAAAGGTCGCCCGAGTGCTGTTGATACGACCCTTGAGACTCCTTAGCCCAAGAGAACGCCGGCAGTATGTCTTGCCATGGCTTACCGATCCATCATATACACTGAATAAAAGACACGCTTTCGATGCTCCGCAACATCGACAGGAAGTGCGTCGTATGAGGACGATGTGTGCAAGCCCATGCCGACCGATAACCTCGCAGCGAGGCCTACAAGAAACCAAGTATCTAGAACCATGGTTCAATATCTTGTTCTTAACCGGAGCTCAGAAGAGGGAGGAACGTACTTGGCCCGAGCTGGTTGAAGAAGGAGTATGATACCTGTAGCATGATGACCTCCAGTGCGACCTATCACCAGTCAAGCTCTGCATCATGACCCTATTCATGTAGCGCAACATACCATGTCGCCAGATCCAAGAGCGTCCTCCATGTATCCAAGGGCCTTGTTGTAGTACAGCATCGATTCAGACTCCTCACACAGGACAACCGAGCAGTACGTGGTTGATCCAATCGCCAGTATCATCCAGAGCCTGAACATCCACAGCGGCGATTGCGCTGCCGGGTCCTGGGGGTCGCTGAGGACCCTGTCCAGCGTCTCTTCAAACTCACGCCTTCGCACGATGGGATAAAGGGTGTGGGAGTGCGCGAAATAAAAGTCCACAAGGTGCTTCAGGTGACTCTGCGGCGGTATCTGAACGTCCGCCAGGGACTGTTGGGGATCTGTGATGTCGGACAACGTGATGCCGGAAAAGAAGGGGTGATGAAAGGTGGTCGAGCTGTCAAAGCCGTGATACAGAGTCGACCCGAGCAGGTCGGCCGGAGACCCGCCCAGGAGTTGCTGGGTGGACTCGGCATCAAGCTCTTTGTGGAAGACGAAATCAGCGCGGTCCGGCGTGAGCCTCCTGAGCACCGCCTGCGTCAACTTGGCGAACGACAGTCCCGAAGCAGAGCCCAGGTGCCGTTCTGCAGCAGCCTCGAGCGTGAGCAACCGCAACTCGTCGCCGAGTGTCGTCGTGGCCGTCATGGGCCGGGCCCGGGGAGGCGATTGATCGGCGGCGGCTTGCAGTATCGGAAACTCCGACCCCGACGGCTCCATCATCTGGTCCTCCTCGGGCATCGTGTCCGGTCGAGCCGCGTCCTGCGCGTCTTTCAACGCAGCCGCCAGCTCATTTTCCAGCTTCCGAACCTTGTCCTCTAACAATCGCACAAACCTAGCAGCAGGACCCCATCAACACCAGCGCGGATGCAAAGCATTTTCGGTCGGGGCGGGGAGGGGAGGGAAACCCACGCAATCGGGTATGCCGCCGTCTGCTGATCGTCGTTGAGGAAACTACACGGAAACCGGGCCATGCGGCAATTGCCACACTGGGGCAGGACGCGGTCACATTTCTTCTTGCGCCGGTGGCAACGCTGGCATGACGTCCGGGCCTGAGCCTCGCAGGGTCTTGTTGCTGCGGCGGCGGCGCCGGCGGCGTTGACTGCTATCGGTGTCTGGGGGAGCGGCATGGCCGTAGGAGCACCTGTGTTTGCGCCAAACGGTGACGGGCTCTCCGACGGTGTTGCTATAGTGCTGATCTGTGAGTGATCGCGGGGAACCGACGACCCTGGCATTGTCGAGGCGTGCGGACGTCGAGGGGGCGGGCAGAAGATAAGATAGGTAGATTGATAATGATGGATCCAAAGCGGCGTGGATTGTGGAGAATGCCTGTCCCTCGAATACTAGCCGTATCCCAGAACGGTGATTATGAAGCATGCCCCGAGTTAAAGCCGTGGCACAAAACGATTGATGCTGTCTTCATGGTCTTTCATGATCTTCGTGCCCGGGCTGTAGTTGGAGGACAAGCTGAGCCAGAAGACTAGGTGATCTCAAATGTTTGCACAAGATTTTACAATCTGATAGCGGGAAGCCTGTTATAAACTGGTTGCTAAACAACTTCCAGAGACCATCTTTCTGCTTCCGTGCAGCCTTTCATCCAAAGCTTATCCGTACACCTACAAGGTATAGCCCCCATCAACCACAACGTTGACGCCCGTAATGCTTTTGCTCTTCGCAAGAGTATACACTTGCTCAGCCACGTCCTGAAATCCGTGCTTGTCAGTCTTGCCTTTCGCTCTGCACTGCCAGACTGGATCATCATTCACAAACCTCGACCGTGGCCGCCCTCTTGAGCATGGTCTTTTGAATATGGGCATCTTTGATCTCATCTGGGAATCTTGAACCCCAGTCCTATTGTCCATATCAGTCATCAGTGACTTGTATGCACTTTCATTCGTACGTACTGTGAGGAGTAGACCTGGTGATACGGTATTGACTCGAATCTTTGGGGCCGCGATAACCGCGAGCACCTTGGCTAGGTGGATCTGGGCCGCTTTGGTTACGGCGTATGCCTACGTTCTGTAAGTCGTGGAAGGTTTTGACAGCGACAGCTGGGTGAATAAACATTACCAAAGAGCTTCCACTCGCACCAATACCAGCTATGGATGCCGTGGTGATGAATGCGCCCTCCGTCTCGTCCAAATGCTTCTTGGCAGCATGCATGAGCCAAAGATGTGACTTGACATTCATATTGAAGCACCTGTCCCAGTCATCCTCTATAACGTTGTCTAAACCAATGCATTAACATCTGTTTGGTAGATTTGCGTGGACAGGCAGTACGCACCGTCCAAGTTCATGATGCCTCGAAAGCATGTCCATCCTCCGTTCGAGAAAACAACATCTAATCGACCCATTTCCTTGATAGTTCCGTCAACGAGCTTCAATATTGCGTCGCGGCTCCCCAAATCCGCCTGGATGGCAATCACGTTGGGACCTGTCGACGTCTTGAGCTCTTCGACCAGCTTTTCCGCTCTTTCCACATTGTTACTGTAGTTGATTACCACTCTGAATCCATTACTAACGAACACTCGGGCAGCTGCGGCACCTAGGCCAGCACTCCCGGCCGTGATGAGGGCAACAGGTATCGCGTCCATAGTAAGTGAGTGCTTTCGTAGCCCTCGCAGAATAGGCAGCAGTTCTCTCAATGTGTTTGAAGTCAGCTAATATCGGCTCATGGTATGTGGCTACAGTAACAGGTTAGACTTATATGCCCCGCCTTGTGACCTCGCGTCTTCCGATGTCGGCAATCTCCAACCACACAGATTGAATCGGGTCCTCCGACATCATCACTGACCCCGCACGGATAACATCATCCGACTGCAGGCCGGACAATCTGATAACCCACGCACCCTGCTTACGAGCCACCCCCACATCCAAGCCACCTCCATCACCTGCCATCACCCATATTATCACCACCTATTTCATCAGGTTTACCTCCCACCTATATGCAACTTTTGGCTTTACTAGATAATTTAGATACGCTGGATGCATCTAGACTATCTATATTATTGCTAGACGTATTATTGACCCGCTGGACTTGGGGCATTGTCCTAAAGGTGCTGTTTGGCGATAGAGGGACCTTCTTCCTCTTGCTTTGCAGTAGACTATCTAACTATGCCTTATATACGTTACTTTGTTTCTCTACAAGGGCTAGTTAAAAGACCTTCTTATTATACCCCTTTTCTAGCTTTCTAGATAGGTAGTAAATAGTATAGGTATCTTAGTCCTCTTTATCTAACTAACATAGTAGGTGTAGTTAATACTATATCTTAGTAGATTAATAAGGTATAAACTATAGGATAGTAGATATAGCTTTATCCTACTACTAGCTAGATAGTTAACTAGACTATTAACTAACCTATTAACTAGATAATACTTTAGATACTAGGGAGTTAAATAGAGGGTAATAAGAAGAGACTAGCTATAACCTAGCCTACTTCTAGCTACTCTTAATATTCTAGCTAGTTATTACTACTTTATAGGTATTATAATAACACTCTAGAAATACCCTCTTACTAGCAACAGTAGAGTTAGTTACCTAATTATCTATAAAATTAACCCCCTTCTAATAAGCTTACTTTAATAGGCTAAAGACTACTATATCTAGAGGCTAAAGGATAGTAGAGGTATATAGTGGTAGATATAATAGATAGATATTATACTACTAGTATTACTATATAAAATTAATAGTTATATAGCTATAATACCTATCTAAAACTAGAAGTCTAGTAGTATCTAGCTAGCTAGGTCTAGTCCCTAAGATAAAGACCTTCTCTAACTATTTAAAGGTAGTCTAGTTAGTTATCTAGCTATTATCAGAGTATATAAAATACTACCTATTATATCTAGATAGGTTAGATAATAGGAACCACTAGGCCTATAGTAATTTTCCCTTATATATAACAAGGGGGGTAGGGAGGTCCTAGTTGCTAACACACACTCTATTAAAGATATCTATACCCTAGAGCTAGGCTGCTTTTTCTAGATATATTAAGATATAGTAGAGCCTAGCACTAGCCTATTGCTTCCCTTACCCTTAAGGATACTAGTCTTATCTATATTCTATTAGTTAGATAAATAGATTTCTTAGATAATAGGGATAATCTATAAATAATAGAAGAATCCTTAGATAACCTTAGAAGAATAAGATCTCTATTATCTAGTATCTATTAATCTAGACCTTTAGGTTATAATAGATAGGTTTCTATAAAGGAATTATTATATCTACTTTCTCCCTAGAGGTTGCTAATTATTGCCTAATATACGCTCTACTAGTCCCTTTACTTATTAATAGGTAAGGGTACTACTAAGGGTAGCTTAGGTAGATATATAAGTAGCTAGATTAGCCTCTTGTAACTAAGATAACTACTAATAATTAGCCTAAGCTACATTTCTACTTTATTAGCTATAGAATTAATATTAAAGTAACTAGTATAGTATACCCTATTTCTAAGCTACCTAGCGGATAGAGTAACTATCTACTATATCTATTAGCGCCTAATTAACCTTAAACTTAGTATATTGCTTTATAGTATCATAAAGAAGATATACTAAAAAAATGGCGTTGTTTGATAAGAAATAGCGATTGTAGTAATAGTTTGTAAAAGGTGGTGATGTTGATGGAAGGGGATGGATGCGGCATTTTCGGATGGCTCGGATGTGGGGGTGGCTCGCAAGTGGGGTGGGTAGGTTACGCCGTGAACCAAACTTATGAGATGCACATCACTTGAAACCTATGAATATCAGTAGCATGCCGCCTTCACAGTTTCTCTGAGACATTTGGGGGCTCGAAACGTGGTGTATCATCGGCTGGCTATCCTAGACCAGTACCCATCATTCGAACGGCAACACTGACTTGGATATGCAATTTGGTTGCAGGAAAAGTGATGCTTGTCTTCGGATAATCAGAAAAGTGACACATCTACTAGCTTCAAGTTATAATACCTGACCAAAGTCCTAAACTGCAATACATGTCTCCTGGTAGGTTGTGCAGTGACCAGTGGTCTTCACAACATATATACCTCATATTTCTTGGAAATAACAATTACCCACCCAATGATTTGCAGCACGAATATGGTAACACATCAGTCTTTCGACGGGAAATTGTACCCGTTTAAGGATTGAGTTCAGTGATTCTCGACTTTGGTATCTGTCCCGCGGGCTACAATGGCGTCTTGCTATACTGGACGGGATAAGCCACAATGCTCACTTGCACTGCCGAAGTCCACGACCATGTGTTACCACAGGAGCGAATTTGCAAGGGATGCTGTCAAGCATATTATAAAAACTAAAAGTACTACCGAGACAAACGACCTTCTGTTTAACTCATGATATGACCCTTTCACTCTCACTCAAACACCTTGTTAATCAGTCTCCCTACCCTTCCTGGGTCCCGAGCTACATACAAAGCCTCATACTGATCAATCTCCTCTTTACAGCCGCCCAGACTTATGTCTGCATTGCCAGGTCTCACATAGCGTGTTTTGAAGAAAAGCTTCCAGCCAATAAAGGCCAAGATGAAAAACCCAATCATTCCGTAGTCCAGAAAGAACCACATCACATCCCACCCGCCAGCTAAAAACAGTTCGTACCCGGCAGCTAGAAGCATGAACAAGGTACCACCCATAGCGATGTATGAAGTATACGGTTGGAATCTCCCTTTGTAAGGCAGGGTGTCCCGTGATATTCCTTGTTTCATCAGCGCCGCGTAAAAGTGCCGATATGTCAGTGCCGTGAAACCGTAGTTGAGAAGTTGGCAGCAAGTGATCAGGTACACCAGATAGACCAGAACCTCTGCCGATGTGCTTCCAAGTTGCAAGAAGGCCAAAAAGCTGAAAGATAGGGAGAAAAGTAGCGAGTACAATGGCACGCCCCCCTTGGTGCACCAGGAAAAAGTCTTTGGCGCGTATCCCGTGAGTGACATGCCGTGGAGAACGCGCGTGGCAGAAAAGAGCAAGCCGTTCCCGGCACTGAAGACGGACGTCATGATAAGGGCGTTGACAATGTGGGGAAGAACGTGTATCTGCAAGCGATTCATGGCGATGATGTAAGGCCTGCACCGGAAAGTGTTAGCGTCTCGAGCCAAAGTCTTGTCGAGAACATGAAACTTTTCCACTTACGATGCCGCCCCAGTGCCTTTTCCCTCGCTTTCACCTCCCAGGATGGCTGCCAAGGTCGAATCGTCGTACGGAACCACAATGCCCATGCACAGCGCGGAGCCGACGAAGAAGAATAATATTCTCCAGATGAAAGACCTGTAAGCCGGTGGCAAGATCCGCCGAGGATTCTCCGTCTCAGCAGCCACCATAGAAATATACTCGGGTCCGCAAATCCTAAATGGTACGTTAGAAACCGGGGTTTGGTTGTGGAAACCTTTCAAAAGACGGTCTTATTGAGAAGAACTTACGAAAAGCTCGCCTGGTAGATGCAGGACAAAACGCCCAGGAATCTTCCAGTGTTCCCGGAAACGTTGTGCTCCACGAAGGCCCCAGGGCTCTGCCAATATCTGAACCCATACGCGTCGTGGAGCGGGTTGCCACCGACCATGGTGATGAAGGTAAAGAAGAACAAGCCAATCATTAACAACACCTTGAATATGGAGAGGTAAAACTCGGAAATCCCGAAATACCGGACGCTAACGATATTGAGAAGGGCATACAGAGCAATCATTGGCACGATGATTGCGACAATCGGGACAGTGTCGGTCCAAAAGGTGATCATGATGGTCATGGCCACAATCTCAAAGGGGACGAGTATGGCCATGTTGAGAAAGAAGTTCCAGGCCATGGCGAACCCCAGCGCCTCGTCAACCCACTCGCCCGCAAAGCGGACGAAGGGCGACGGCACGGGCACGTAGGTCACCATCTCTGCAAAGCACTCGTTCACAGCCCACATGACGCAGCCCCATATGATGAAGGCAATGAAGAGGCCTGCGGGACCGCCCTTGGGCAAAGCAGAGCCCATCTGAACGTATAGAGCTGGGACAGGTTGCGGTCAGCGTGAGGTCGTCCCAGGCGGCGAGTCTTGGGACTTGTAACAGGCGGGCCAAACGTACATGTGCCAATTGCTCCACCAATAGCAAAGAGCTGGACCTCTTTTCCTCTGAGCTTGCGATGCAACGCCTGGGAGCCGGCCTTTTCGTTCACCATGCTGCCGACACCGATGTCCACGGCGGAGCCATGTCCCGAATCATTGTCCGCAGAGCTGAAAGGGGGCCCTTCTCGGTGTGCTTGGAGGTAGCCATCACGGCACGTGTTGATGACAGCGTTGCTCGTGCTTAAGCCACCACTGCGCGGAGCGTTCGGGATGGAGATGCATATCCAAGGGTGGGCTCCTCCAGCCATAAATGACAAGTTCGCTCGCCTCACCATGCCCCATGAATTATCTTGGTCACCGAGTGTAGATACACGATATGACGACCCTGGAGCTTATCACGATAGCACTGATTGCGGACTTGGCGTCGGGCATGGATAACGAACTGGTGTCGCCATCCGTTCAATGGATGTCGGACTAGCGCCCGAAGTGGGGAAATGATCTGGTTATCGGCCGAGATGGCAAGGCAGATCAAGATTGCACTCAGCAGATAGTCGATTACGTCAACTTCTAAACACTTCATTTCCACTGGTGAACGCTCGGCTTTCCTGTTGTGACGGCTCGAGGTCGATAGAGATAAGGCGGTTGCAGATACGACAAAGTTGGGACGTGACATTAATAATAGCTAACACAACGTCTTATTAAAGATCTACTGCGAACCATAGGCCAGGTATTACTGGAGACTGGCGCCAATCCAAGCCAAACCACAATTGGTTTTCTAAGGCTCTGATAGGAGTTGCAGAGGTGCTTCGTTGGCTACCGTCTAAAGGTCACAAGTAAAGAACTACATTTATAGCGGGTTTCTGAAATCAGGCCTTGTAGTTCCCTTGGCACTTGTATTCTTCGTACTTAAGATGAGGCTGGAATTCGCAATACAGCGTCTCCTTTCAGTTCACACACGACAATCAGCTTCCGAAGAACACCACTGGTGGAATGTTGCCAGACTTACCGGAGTGCTTGCCATCTTGAAATTATACTCGGCCTCCTCGGCGGAAACGAAATGCTTCTCGAGCCCCGCAGCTTCCACTGCGAGCTGGACTTTGCAGCTCCTCTCCATCAAACAGAATAGGTACGCGGCCTCGTCCACCGTCTGGCCCACAGTCAACAGTCCGTGGTTCAGCAAGATGGCAGCCTTCCCCGTCCCCAGGCTGGCGGCAATCCTCTCGCCCTCCGAGGCTTCGTTGGCAATGCCACCATAGTCGGCGTAGACCGAGTGCGCATTGTAAAAGTAGCACACGTCTTGGTTCAGCATCTCGAGCGGCTTCGAGAAGGCCGACCACGCCCGCCCACAAACAGAGTGCGTGTGGCAGATGGCGTGCACATCGGGCCGGGTGCGGTGCACCGCGCTGTGGATCTGGAATCCGGCAGCGTTGATCGAGCCGGCGGTGTTGCCGCCGAGGACCTCGCCGTCCAGGTCGACACATATCATGTCGCTCGCCTTGAGCATCCCAAAGTGGACGCCCAGGGGGTTGATCCAAAAGCGATGTTCGTACTCGGGATCTCTCACGCTGATGTGGCCCGAGATACCTTCTGCGTACCCTTCGCTGGCAAAGACGCGGAAGGCCCCGGCCATGTGTTCCAGCTGCCACTGGCGCGTCTCAGCATGGGAGGCAAATTTTGGGATCGACGGGAGGGCTTTGCCTCGGTGGGCCATCGCCGACATGGCGTCTATATCTTCATATTTGGCCTGGATAGTAGCCGAAGTTGATGAGGCAGGTAATGATAGATCAGCGACTGCCGAGGGCGCCATTGCGTTGCGTTTGCTCTGGTCTGTAATATAACTACTCCTTCAGATGCGCCTTGGAAAGTCGGTTTTGGTTCCTAAATTGATAGTATAGATAAATGCTCTGGAATAGCAAGAAATGGTACCATCAGCCTCCAAGAGACATCCAGAGAGGCCTCATGGCTGGCTAAATATTCTTGGCATCCATTCATCGTGTCACGACGCTTTCGGGACCTCCGACGTTGTCGTCGACCGTGCCGAAAGTTAACTTACACGACGCCGGCGACCCATAAAAGCTGCTATCAGTGCGGGGAAACACTGGGGTTTACATCATGTCACACGCCAAGGCTATCTATCTGTACGCTTTGTTCCGACGATGCACTTAACACCCAATCATCCGACATCGAAATTGGTGCCGGCTCAATATTCTCCTCTACGAGACGTATACTGGTGACATACGACAGCGGTATCGAAGGACTGACCTACTTGCAGGGCCATCAAAATGGCACGTAGCATTCTCCGTGAGGGTAAGTGATACATCCGTGTGAGAAGGACTCGCCCAGTTGCCCTGACCTGATTGACTTGATTAGTGGCGCAAACCGTCGCTAGCAACCCGGTGCTCGTTCTCGTAGCCGTAGTCATTGCAAGCGCTGTCTACCGCTATGTCTACAACCCGCTCGTAGCATCTCCTCTGCGGCTCATACCTGGCTCCAGAATCTACGGAGTGACGAAATGGCGCCTGGCGCTAGATGACTACTGCGGCACGAGAACACGCAAGATTCACCAACTGCATCAGAAGTACGGAGCGGCCGTCCGCATCAGCCCCAACGAGGTCTCGTTCTCGTCCCTCTCAGCCCTGCGTGCCATCTATGGCGCCGGCTCGGGTTTCGAAAGGACCAGCTTCTACCGCATGTTCGACGTTTATGGACGGCAAAACTTGTTCACCTTTGCCGAAAGCAGAAAGCACAGCGAGAGGAAGAAGCTGCTTGCGCACGCCTACTCGAAGAGCGTGGTTCTATCGCCGTCTGGAATCGCCAGGCCCCTGGTGGAGAAGAACGTCAAGAGCTTCCTCGACCTTCTCGAACAGGAGAAGAGTGTCGCAGAGGAAATCTTTCACAGTTTGCACTGGTTCAGCCTTGACAGCATTACCGGGTTTTTGTACGGAGACAAGCACGGCGGGACTCGTGCGCTGGAGGGGAACAAGGCGGACAGGATGATGCTTGCCGATATCATCGACCCCAGCCGGAGAAAACTCAGCTGGTTCGTTGTTCACCTCAAGACATACACGAACTGGCTGTACACAAGAACCGGTGTTGTGGAGAAGCTTGTCGCAGCCTTGGGTCTCCTCCCCATGAGCAAGCCAGCAACATACACGGGTATTCGGGCTCACGGATTGCGATCATGGAAGGGATTCGAGTCCGATTCCATCACAGATGGCGGGTCGCCCGATGATGGAGCAATCATTTCGAAACTATGGCAACACAGCAAGGTCGACAAAGAACCCAGGCTTGATGGCCTTGACATCGCGTCCGAGGTTGCAGACCACTTCTTGGCCGGTATCGACACGACCAGCGACACCCTGATGTTTGTGATATGGGCACTCTCCAGGCCCGAGAATAGGCAGTATCAGGAGCGACTGATAGCGGAGCTGGATCTCATACCTTCCACCTCTCAAAACCAAGACGGAAATCCGACAGCCGACGTCGCAGACAAGCTACCTTTTCTCGATGCAGTCATCAAAGAGGGCCTTCGACTGTACGCCCCATTACCGGCGTCGGAGCCACGCTCCCTACCCGTGGACGCCACGATCGACGGGTACCACATCCCCGCCGGCACGGTTGTCAGCATGTCGCCGTATACGCTGCACCGGAACGCAGCTGTGTTTCCAGAGCCTCTCAAGTTCAAGCCAGAAAGATGGCTGGGAGAGTGCGGGGATGTTACAGAGATGAAGAAATGGTTCTGGGCATTCTCAAGTGGTGGAAGAATGTGCATTGGCATACAGTACGTCTTCTGGTTCACCCAACAGCATTCGCGTGTGAAGGACGCTGACCAGTGGCCGTCAGCCTTGCCATGGCCGAGATGACAACTCTCCTGGCAGCGATCTACTCGAAATACACAACCACCGAGCAAGACAGGCAGAGGGGCGTAAGCCCCGGAATCACAAGCAGATTCGAAGTGTTCTCTGACGAAACTTTTGCTGTAGTCAAGGTGAGCTACGGGATGGTTTGGTGTTGTCCACGGCATCCCCACTAATCTCTTTAACAGGAGCACGAGTGCTGGATTGACTTTACGAAACGGCAAAGGGAGTGACGATGTTCGAAGGCTTTGGGAACGGCCGCCAACGAACTCTTGGTGGATGTCAGTATTGGACAACTCTTCGTATAGACCGCGATTCAAATAGAACAACTTAAACGTGGCCGGTGACCGTTCTCCGCTTCGAATTCAGGGCGTTTTTATGGAACATTATGGCAAATAATATGAGCTACAAAAGTAGACCCACAATTACTATACTACAATTGTAGTTTATATATCCTCGTGACACACCACCTTAGGTTTCTAGAACAGGAGATCTAATAACTCTAATGTAGCCAATAACCTCCACGGTAGGCTAAGAAACCATACCCTTATAGAAGTCAAACCTACAATATGCTATAGGTAAACCCGCTTGCTTATAGTATATACACTTATACTATGCTAGCATATAGATAGGGTTAAGCAGAGCTAGACTCCTAACTATAGCGAATAATATAAGCTATAAAAGTGGACCCATAATTGCTGTACTGCAATTGCGGTTTATATATCCTCGTAAACATCTACTGAGATTGCCAAGGACTGGTTCAAACACCTTTCAATGACTCACCGCCGCCATCAAACTACGCAACAGGGACAACGAGAGCCCGAAACTCATCATGGCGATATGAGCTGCAAGAAAGACGCGCAAATGGTATCAAGTAAATACGTCGAGCACGTCAGAAAAAGCGATATATGGCATCGGCGTTGAATGGCAGTGACAAAGCGGAGGGGCCAAGAGCGAGTGTCTTTTTTTATATATATTTCAACCGTGTCCGCTGTGTGGCATACAACCTTTTCTTACTTCTTTGGTCATCGACAGCAGGCCATCAAGGACTCGATTCTCCAAGGCTCCTAGAGTCACTCTAGGAGCCCTACCTCATTGGCTGACATGCCAGTCACGTGGTTTGGGACACCGGGACACCAACCAATCCACTTAACACAAGGCTGCATGCCAACAACCGACTGGACCTGTTGCAGCACTGCCCAGGCCAAATGGGCCTCAGAAAAATGTAAGCCCACAAGAGTGGTTCCCCATCCAGCATCGAAAAACAGAGTCCTTGACCTAACTTGTCTCCGTAACTCATCGCGATACTACACGTCCTCCTCGTCTATAAAGCTTTTAGCTAAGATACAAATATTAATTAACTGCAAGCTACTACCATAAATAGCTCTTATGCGTACACTAGCTACCCTTTTAGCCTCCTCTAAAGTTGTAGGTACTAAAACACTAGAATTAGGCTACTCCCTAGCACTAACTAAAGAAGCACTAGTGCTATCCTACTCCTATAACGTCTTAGAGCCTAAGCTCTCCCTATATAATAATTACCTTTTAGCTATCTTATTTATTATTATCTTTAATAAGATTAAATATAACCTATAAGAATACTAGCTAGTCTTTTATCTACTTAACTCTATTTCCTCTATAGTAAGTAACCTCTTACTTATTATACTCTATTTAGTTAAGCTACTCCTTTAATTACTCTATTATAACCTATTACTAGTTACCCTTTTAATAAAAATAGAAGAAAAGAGAACCTATACCTTAGCTTCTACTCTCTTAAGTAAGCCCTCTAGCCCTTTAATACCTATTCTATGTTTATTAGTTACCTACTCTCTACTACCCTCTAGTGTCTTACTCTATTTAGTTATTAGTTACTCTCTAACCCCTAGTCCTTACCCCTGGTTCTAGGTGGTTATATACCCTACTTTGTTGTCCCTCCTGCGTTCTTAGGCCCCACTCTAGTCCTCTATTCCTTCCTGTAGTTACTACTACTAGCTCTGTTATACTCCGCCTACTTACCTTAGGTTAATGGTTGCTAGCGCTCCCTGCCTCTGTTAACTATCTATAAGCTATTGTATATTATATAATTTAGGATACTAAAACACTATAAATATAAATTATAGATTAGTAAAACTCTAGAGGTAAGCTACCTCTGTTACTAGTTATAGTGTCTATAGGGTTATAGCTTTGCTACTCTATCTACTATACTTCCTTACTACGTTTGTTAGTAGGCTCCCCTCTAGGTAATTAAAGCTTTTAATTTATCTAGTAAAAAATAGTTACTAATGTCTATACTTAAAAAAGAATAAGGGTATTTATAGTTAATTAATAACTAAAGGGGGATAATAGCTTTAGACTACCTCTATTTTACTTTAGTGTTATGGCCTATAGCTATCTTATATTTTTATAAATAAAATAGGATATTTAGATTTATTATTAATTAAATATACTATATTTAAATATAGTATTTAGGCTAAAGTATCTTAAGTTTACTTATACTATTACTTTATATAGAGGAAAATAATAACTATATTTACTATAATATTTTACTATAGTTATAAAAGAACCTCTCTTTATCTAGTTACTCTTACTTTTAAATAATATTATAACTATTATAGTTACTTTAGGTTTATACTACTTAGTAAATATCTTATATCTACCTAAGTTTAACTACTGTTTTACCTAAAATAAGTATTACTACTCTAGTGCGTTATCTTACTCTAATATCTATAATAACTAACGTCCTCTTAGCTATATATAATTACTTTACTTTTTGTTAGGTAACTCCCCTAAGGGATAGTAATAAGAAGCGCTACTCTCTACTAAGCTTTATACTAACTCTAGCTAAGCCTAAGGTAATATAGCATAAGGGGAACCTTTACTCTAGGTCTAATTCTAGGATATATCTACTTACTCTAATAGTAAATAATAACTTACTAGCTACTGGTTTACAACAGTATTTATGCTATTAGTAGAGTCCCTAGACTTATCCTCTAGACTAAGAACCCTTTCTAGGTCTAATATATTAACAAAGGTATACTGTTTCTATAATAAATATAGTTCTATAGGGATAGCCCCTACTAGGGACCTAACACTACACTATAGCGGTAGGCCTTAGAAGAAAAACATATAGGTTAACACTCCACTATAGCCTATTATAATGCCTATCCTCTTGGCGTACACCTAGACACTACAGTGTGTCTACATAGTAAACAACTAAACTAAAGCCTCCTAGGCAAGCTTAACATCTCGCTAGTTATCTAACATAGTTATAAAAATATATAGCTTCCTACTAATAGTATACTTACTCTTACTCTCACTTATTAATAAGATTTAGACTCTATTCTATCTAGCTTTTAGCTCTAGAAACAGTAAATTAAGTAACACTACTATTACTTACCCTACCTCTCAGTATACATAGTTAACTATCTCTAATATATATAATCTACTATAATACTATAAACTACCTCCTCTCGTTATATAGGATAGGAAAAGGACATAAACAAAAAATCATTAGCATAAACCTAGTTTAGAGGGAAGGCAGTCCCCTTATACCTATTTCTTATACCCCTACTTACTTAGTCTTATCCTTACTTAATTAGGCGTAGTTCTTCTCTACGCCCCACTTTACCCCTACAAAGTGGAGTTCTAGTTCCTTACGTAACCCCTACACTAAGGATAAGCCCCTCTATTCTTATAAGCCGCTCCCGTTAGTCCCCTCCTCCCGCTTAATTACCTACTTATACCTTGTGTTTACCTCTAGCTATAATTTGCTGTACTTATGGCTCCGCTTTGCTCCGCTTGTCTCCTACCTAGTAAGCTCCTTTAGATTACATAGTTTAAGACACTAGGACACTATAAATATAAATTATAGATTAGTAAAACTCTAGAGGTAAGCTACCTCTATTACTAGTTATAGTGTCTATAGGGCTATAGCTTTACTACTTTATTTACTATACTTCCTTACTATGTTTATTAGTAGGCTCCTATAGTTTAAAAAACCTATTACTCTATTTATAGTAAAAAAGGAATAAGGGTATTTATATTAATAATTATATATCTATTTAGGCTTTTAAACTATCTTTACTTTACTTTAGTGTTATAGCTTATAGCTATACTATAATTTTATAACTAAGATAGGGGATTTAGACTTATTATTAATTTATTTAGATATAATTAATTTAGTTTATAGTTACTTTATAACTTAATATATATTTACTTTAATTACTAATAGTTTACTTAAACTTAATAGGCTAATTTTAATTTAATTATAATAATTATCTATAGTTACTCTACTACTTAAGGAAAAAATAATTTACTACTCTACTTATAATAAAAGTATAAGTTAACCTATATATTCTTTAGCTATCTATATATAATTAATAACTTTATATTAGTATCCTCTATTATTACTTTAGTATATACTTTATAAAAGAGAATATACTCTATATCTAAGACTACCTAGGTATTCTTCCTAACTATATAAGTACTAACCTACTTTATAGGCCTCTAGTGCTAATATACCTTACTCTTACCTACTATTAAAGTAATAGAGGCTATTAAGCCCTTCGCCTAAAGCTTAAGCGCTAACCTCCTACTAGGATAGGTAGTCCCCCTACTACTATTTAGGCTTAAATTATACTTTATAATACGCGTTAATGTATTAGAAACTAACTTAGTACTAAATAGACTCCTATTATAGGCTCTAGCCTTATAGACACTGTTTACTAACTCTTAGATATAAAGGTCTATTATCCTTACTAACGAGGCCTCCCTAGGCTCCCTATAACTAAGTATAAACTAGTTTATCTTTAGGTTAATTACTATAGGGCTACTACTGCTAGGCTATAAAGGGAGTATTATTATAAATACCTCTATGTCTACTATATAAAATACGTCTAACGTTATTATAACTAAAGTAAGTAGTAATATATATACACCTTACTTAATTATATATAACTATAGTATCTTTAATACTAGGACCTTAAAGTAGTCCTTGCCTACTTTTAACCCCTTATAGTAAAATAATATCTAGCTAATAGTATTATAAAAGATTATTTTTAATAGCCTAAGTTTCCTCTTATCCTTAATTACCTTTATATGACTTAATAGTGTCTTACTCCTACTTTACGTTCTACTGCTTATCTTCTTCTTATAATATAGGCTTTTACCCTTAGTAGGCCTTTACTTCTTATACTAATACCCCGTTATCCTCCTCTAGGTGTAACTACTGTATACTACTCTGCTATTATAGTATACTATAATCTATCTATAAATAAATAAAAATATTATATATAGGTTATATCCTTTAACTATACCCCTAGGGGAATTTAGTCCTTTTTAACTCCTCTATTTATAGGGTAAGCCTATTTACCTAAGTAACTATAACTATACTCTATATTATACTACCCTACTTCTTATTAGTGTATATCTAATTACTACCTTTAGTTATCCCTCCTAGGCTCTTACTAGCTATTTTTACTTATCCTTTATTCTTACTTAATTACTTATTACTACACTCCTATTACCTTTAGCTATAATTTACTATACTTATGGCTTTGCTTTACTCTACTTATCTCCTACCTAGTAAGCTTCTTTACATTACGTAGTTTAGGATACTAGGATACTATAAATATAAATTATAGATTAGAACTCTAGAGATTCTCTCCTCTATTCTATTATAGTATCTAAGGATTACGCTCCGCTACGCTACGCTTTTTAACTAGCTGTAGTTACTACTCCTACTTCCTAGTAGTGTTAGACTCCCTACGCTATACTTTAGGGTTATAGACTCTATCTATACCTAGATTTTATAATTATTATAGGCTTTATAATATTTTATTATTAATTAGTTTAACTAAAATTAATTTAATCTAAATTTACTTTTACCTCTTATAATAGAGATTCCTATGTAGCTTAACTATAACTATTAGTAACCTCTCTAAATACTTCTTTATAGTAGGATCCCTTCTTAGGTTATTATTTATATTATAGGTCTATATTATTAGCTTCCCTTACTTTATAACCTTTTTAGTATAGTATTTACCTATTATAATAAAACTTATTTATCCTCCTAGAAACTCTCTCTAATACTAAAAATCTTTTACTACTATATTATTTAATATTATATAAGTATAATTATCTATTAAAATATTTAAATAAAACTTATTTATTATCTCTATAGGCTTTTTAAACCCTAACGCTTACTTAGTCTTACTATACCTTAGAGGCCTTATAAGAATAAGACTAACTAGCCTCCCCTACTATTTACTACTAAAGTTCTCTTTCTTTTACTATACTAGCTTTAGGGGTATTAACTAATCCTTAATAATAAAGTTAAGAATATATAGTAGCGTTACCTTACGCCTCTTACTTTATATAAAACTCTTATAGTTTTAGTATAACTAGATATAATTATATAAAAAGTTAGTCTAAAGTAGTATCCTCGCTGTCTACTTATCCTCTAATATAATAGCCTAGGTGTAGATCTTATCTTTCTACTTCTACTTTATTAATACTATATCCTTAATATAAATCTAATTACTAAATAACCTAGTGTTACTATCTTTATAGTAATACGCTTAAGTATACTCTAGAAAATACACTAGCTTCTCCCCTAGCTTAAGCGGCTATAGGTAGATAAAAGGAGTATCTAGCTTATACCCTCTTTTAATAGGTATATTTACTTTAAACTTCTCTTAGGTATTCCTTTAATAAACCCTTTTACTAAAAGCTATAATAATATAGTAGTAAGGTATTTTATTTATATAGAACTCTTATCTTCTATAAATATTTAAATAGATTATACTAGTATCTTTCCCTAGGGAAGAGAGCTATAACTTTATTAATATCTAAAGATACTTATAGAACTTTAGGTAATCCTTTACTTTACTATAGTTATATATTATAAAAATATACTACTTATAGTACTTAAACCTATTTTATCCCTCTTTCTCCTCCTTAAACCTAAAGTTATCCCTAAAGGGGGAGTATCTAACCCCTCTAGGGTAGATAACTTTAATAATAACTTATTGTTTATTTTTATAATTATATCTTTATATAAAACGTAAGATATCCTATTATTATTAATACTAACTACTAGTGTATTAATATAATAAAGAATATATAAAGTATTCTAAATAGTAGGCCTAGCCCTTATATATCTCTTAACTATTACTCTACTTTAACTTACCCTTTCTTAAAAGTATAGTTATAGTTACTTATATAACCTCTATCTACTATATCCCTTGCTTCCTCTTATAACCACCCTCCTATTATCCTTCCCTTTAGCGTTATTAACTACCTTTATACCTTAGGCTTACTACTATATATAGTTATTACTACTCCCTTAGGTAATTATATTAGCTAGACTATACTAGTTATATAGTTTAAGACACTAAGATACTATAAATATAAATTATAGATAGGCTTTAGACTAGTGCTCTTCTACTATTTATAGTGTTATCTACCTTACTCTATTTAGTAGTATTTTCTACTTACTTTATTTACTTTAGCTTATCCTCTTAGATATTTCTATTTAACTTATTTAAATTAATTTTATTAGTGGAATTTAAAAAGAATTATTAAAGTTTACTACTCTAATAGCTTAAAAGTAAAGACTCTAGGCTAGGATACCTCCTATAGTCTAATTAATTTCCTACTAACCTAATAGCCTTAAATACCTCTACTTTATTTTAGTGTTATAACTATATTATACTATATTCTATAATAAGAATAGGGGGGTTTAGGCTTTACTTTAACTAGTTTTACTAGTTTTATTTATACTTACTGTTACTTAAGCTAGAATAAACTTAGTTACTTCTATATAAAGTTAAAAAACACCTCTTTTTACTAAAACTTAAGAAAAAACACTACTTCTTTAACTACTTACTTAAAATTTAAGTTAAGGTATATTCTACTTTACTAAGATTTTTATATATAGCTTACTTTACTTTATTTATAACTATTTTTTCTTATAACTAGTTTAATAACTATATAGCCTATATTATTACCCCTATAATTACCTTTAACCTTCTACGCCTCTTAGTAACTAAACCCTCTATAGGTTACCCTAGTGCCTCTAGTATAGTATTAACTCTTATAGCTACTACTATTAGCACTCTAACTTACTTAGTAACTTACTTACTTAGTCTTACTACTTATTAACTTAATCTCTATAATACTTTTAGGGAAACTAGGGATTATAGCTCCTATTTATACTAAACGTAGCCTTTCTAAGCGCTAGTTAAGCTTTATTACTATAGTATTTAAACTTTAGCTTAATGTATTTACCTTACTAGACACTATTAGCCTCCCTATCCCCTTATTTAGTGGCTTTTACTATATATTACTGTGTATTTTATACTACTAGACTCTGTTTTTTTATCTACACCTAATGCGTCTATATGTCTTCTACTAGCTATCTTAGGCCTTTAACTACTCTTAAAAGCTAACCCCTATAGTTAATTATAGGTAGGTTAATATAAAACTAAAACTACTCTCTTAACTAAGTAAATCCTAATATAATCCTATTAAAGTTAGGCTAAAGGCGCTTAATCTATCTTATAGCTTCTATCTTATATATAGTCTACTACTTCTCTACTACTTTATATTAACCTAAGGTCTAAGTTATACCTATATAAATAAAAAGTCTAACTATCTCTTTTTATTATATTTTTATATAATACTTACCTCTATTAAGCTAACTAATAACCCTCTATAGTTACTAGGCTACCGCTATCTACTAACTACTTCCTACTAATATAGCTACACTTCTAGGTACACTAAATACTTCTCTTATTAAATAGAGTAAGATATACCTAGTGTTATAACCTTTAGTCTTTTTACTAAACTTAGTTTATCTATTTTTAATAGAGTCCTTTAACCCTTTAATACTACTTACTTCTACTTAGCTAGTTTTACTCTACTATAATTATTTATTTATCTTATCTTAGGCCCCTACTTCCCTATAGTAAGTAGTCCCCTAGGCTTTACTTTAGTTATCCCTCCCTTATTTTTACTTTATATTCCTACTTATCCTTTACTTTACTTCTATAGCTAGTAAAGCCTTAGAGTAAACTCCTCTATTTACTTACTTACTATAACATTCTACTTTACTTTACTACCTATATTTACACCTATAAGCTAGTTCCTATTATATAGTTTAAAACACTAGGATACTATAAATATAAATTATAGATAGGCTTTAGACTAGTACTCCTTTACTATTTATAGTGTTATCTACTTTACTCTATTTAGTAGTATTTTTTATTTACTTTATTTACTTTAGCTTATCCTCCTAGATATTTCTATTTAACTTATTTAAATTAATTTTATTAGTAGAATTTATAAAGAATTATTAAAGTTTACTACTCTAATAGCTTAAAAGTAGAGACTTTAGGCTAGGATACCTCCTATAGTCTAATTAATTTCCTACTAACTTAATAGCTTTAAATACCTCTACTTTGTTTTAGTATTATAACTACGTTATATTATATTCTATAATAAGAATAGGGGGGTTTAGGCTTTACTTTAACTAGTTTTACTAGTTCTATTTATACTTACTATTACTTAACCTAACTTACTTTAGTCTTAGTTAAAAGAAGGGACCTATATTTATATAGTTTAATTCCTATAAACTTAAGTATACTTAATATATTATAAGTTTACTTAGGTATATCTTTTTACTTATTAAGTAATTATACTTTAATTTTAATTTACTTTACTTAAGTTTATCTCTCTATAGTTAGGTTACTTTTATTACTTATAACTATTAGCTTTACTTTTACTACTAGCTAGTCTATATATTTACTAAAATCTATAATATTACTTTAGTTTTCCTCTACTTCTATATACTACTACTCTAAGAAGGCTTCTACTATGTTTTCTACTATCTCTCTAAGATAGCTAACTACTTAGATATACTAAAGGTACCTATAATCCTACTATAAATAATAAAAAATATAACTAGTATCCTCTCTACTATCTACTATAGTGTTAATAGGTAAAGAAAGGGTCTTAATACTACTAGTATCTACTATACTATAGAATCTACCTAGTTTCTATAGATTAAATATAATTATTAGCTCCTCCTCTATAATAAAAGAGGCTTACTTAGTATATTTTTAGAATATAACTTCTATCTTAAGGTATTAAGGAAATATAAAGTATATCTACTTAGGGAACTATAGTAATACTACTTATAAGTTAACTCTAATATTAGTAATAAGGCTAAACACTAAGTATCTCTCCTACTTACTTAGGTAATAAATAAATACTTCCTTTACTACTACTTTATCTATAAAAAACTATACTTATACCTTACTACCCCTCTTAGTATTATAGGGAATATATACTATATAATAGTAACTATCTCTTACTAGTTAAATCTAACTAAGTATTAACCTAGTTATATCTCTTATACTATTTATTAATAATCCTTTTTAATTATTTTTACCTATATAGTATATTACTACCTCTATACTTAATACCTTACTTATCTCTAATAGTATACTCTATTTTTAACTACTTCTTTACTATTATTTACTAGCTTAGTCTTTTTTACTTAGTTATTTAACTACTACCTCTTAAAAAGATTAAAAAAGACCTACCCTTTATTAGCTTTTAGTAGGGATATCTTATCCCTTTATATATTAGCCCTACTAGTTATCTCTACTTTTACTCTACTTATATTCTATATAAGGTAGTTATACTTTTTAACTAATCTTTTACTTTATTATAGGTTAGAACTATCTACTAGTAGGTAAACCCTAGGCTTCTATACTACTATATTCCTACTTCCTCTATTACTCTATACTTACTTACTAGCTAGCTTTAGTTTTCTCTACTACCTTACTATTAGGCTAACGTTTTACTTTACTTTACTACCTATGTTTATACCTATAAGCTAGTTCCTATTATGTAGTTTAGGATACTAGGATACTATAAATATAAATTATAGATAGGCTTTAGACTAGTGCTCCTTTACTATTTATAGTATTATCTACCTTACTTTATTTAGTAGTATTCTCTACTTACTTTATTTACTTTAGTCTAATAAGAGCTTTCTTATTTTATTTTCTATTTAAATTAATTCTATTAGTAAAATTTAGAAAGAATTATTTAAGTTAGCTATACTAATAGCTATTTTAGACTTACTTTAGCCTAAGATACTTATAGAGAGCTAATTAATTCTATGCTAATATAATAGTATTAGACTAGTTTACTATGCTTACACATTATAGGCTACACTTATCTAGTACTTCTATAATAGTTAGGGGGATCTAAAGAGTAATTATTACTTACGTTAAAGGTAAACTAGGTTTATTTTAAGTTACTTTAATCTAAGGTATTTTTAGTTATTTACACTAAGTTAAATCTATTATAATCTATATTAGTTTAAAATTAATCTTATTAGGTTACTTAATATACTTACTACTACTATAAATAATAGAAAAAACTATCTTATCTACCTCTATCTACTCTAACTAAGCTAAGGATATACTACTATATCTACTATAGTTATATACTATATTAACCTAGACTTACTAATATACTATTATTATAGATTCTATTTATAACTAAAGCTACTTACTATTCTACCTAGTTACCTATAATACTTTACTAACTATAACTTTACTAACTACTATTGTACTTTCTATAGGCTACTACTAAGGCTTTACTATCTTACCTACTTATATAACTAAGTTAGTTACCTATTCCTATTACTACTCCTATATATTAATAAGGCTACTCCTACCTCTATTTACACTTACTATAGCACCTATCTAGGGCTTTAAGGGGTTATTATCCCCTATAATAAAAACTTACTATCTAGGTAAGTTAACTTAGTCTCCTTTATATAGACTATACTAGTAGTAGTAATATTACTACTATAGTTATAGATAATACCCTAAGTATTATATATATTTATTTATCCCTCTAGTCTAGTAACTAATAGTATTCTACTATATAATAATAGTAGTAATAGTACTCTGCCTTCTTACTATTTATATTAGCCTCTAACGTATTTATCTTTAGTAATATAACTATAGTCCTCTTATCCCTTGTTAGGGGTTTACTTACTACTTACTTATATAATCTAGCTACCTATTACTATATATTATCTTTACCCTTATTTAGCTTTAACTAGAAGCTTTTCTTCTATTACTACTAGTAGTACTTTTACTTTATTTTAGTCTAAAGACCTCTTAGTCTTAGTGTAGAGATTACTAGATTCCCTATACTTACTATCTTATCTCCTTATTAGCTTACCTTATATTTACTATCTAGCTTTATAATAACTAACCTTATAGTTTACCTTTATAGTCTAACCTATCTCTAGTTATATATAGAAGAGAAAACCTATCTTATATTTTTAGTCCTCTAGATATAGGTATACCTACCTTTAATACTCTTACCCTACTATAGTTACTTTTGCTCTACTTTAATTACTAGTTAGTCCCTTCCCTACTAACCTACCTACCTATATATAGGTAGTTACTTAGTCTATTCTAGGTTATACCCCTATACTACTATACCGTAAGCCTTTAGTTTATCCTTCCCTATAGCCTTATATACTCCTGTTCTAGGGTAAACCCCTCTACTCTTTACTACTAGTCTACTTACTACGTTTAACTAGCTTATTCCTTGCTTACCTAAGGCTGCTACCTCTACTATGCTCTAGTTATATAATTTAGGACACTAGGATACTATAAATATAAATTATAGACTAGTACTTTAGAGATACTCTCCTCTATATTAGATAGTGTCTAAGGGTCTAGTCGCTGCGCTCCTTCTATTTACCCTAACTTACTAACGCTTATTAGGCTACTATATTAATTTAATTACTACTAGGTTTATTTAAAAAACATAGTTACTTTATTTACACTTAAAAATAAAGCTATTCCTACCTAGTTATAGCTTTAATAACCTCTATTACTCTACTCCTCTAGTTATATAGACTCCGTTTATACTTAAATTCTATAATTAAAATAAGAGATTAACTTAATTATTACTCTTAGAAATAAAACTATTTTAGTTTATATTAATTACTTTAACTATAATTTACTTTACACTTAATTAACTTAACTAACTTAAATAGAACTAAGTTAAGTATATTATATTTATAACTATTTATATTAAAACCTAAAAAGGATCTCTTTTTACTTACACTTAAGTATAATAGTTATATTATATTTATATAACACTAAAATACTTTATTTACTCTGTTTCCTCCTTATATAATCTACTTAACTTACTAGCGCCTATTAATAGCTCCTACTTTATATATATCTTTGTATCCCTTAGTGTACTACTTAAGTCCTATCCCCTACTTATTGCTAGATTATAGAAATAATACCTTACTACGCTACTAACTAACATAGACCTAGTCTAACGCGTAATTACTTTTACTAGTAGGTAACTACTACTGTTACACTTATAATAACTGCTACCCTTCCTAAATACTTTATAGCGTTCTCTTACCCTATAAGGGAGGGACTTAGCATAGTCTACACATAGAGACACCTAGCGTGCTATATAAATAGTAGTATAATAGGTATAAAACACCTCTGCTCTCTAGCTATACTTATAGACTAAACTACTACTTAACTTAGTTAATACTAGCTCCTAGGGAACACTATAAATATACTTCTATATATAGTTTATTAACTTTTTACTTAGTAAAACTATTTACTCTAAGGCTAGACTCTAATACTTCTTCCTAAAGTTATCCTAGTATATAGTTAACTGTTGCTAGTAAACTATAGCCTCCCTACTACTTAATATCTTTATCTAGTAGCTTTACCCCTATATTAAACGTAGCGTAATACTCTATAACCTCTAATAAACCTATACTATATATATAATAGTCTTATTAACGCCTAGGTATCTTACAATATACTTTATTAACTCTATTAAAAGAGATAGTAGGCTTACTTACCTATCCTATTACCTCTTACTCTAATAATTAGCTTTATTAATAACTATCTTATTGCTATAGCCTTTGTGGTTTTATTTATCCTTTAATGCTTTTACTTAAGAGTCCTTAGTATAATGCCTCTTTGTGTAACTATCTATTAGTTACTCCCTTTAGTTGTAAGAAGAGAAGTAGAATAACCCTCCTTAGGTTAGGGGGTTATCTAGCCTTTAATACCTTACCCTATTTACGTAGTCTTATCCTATTTAGTTAACTGTAGCTCTACTACTAACCTTACTTTCCCTAAAGTGTAGTTTTACTTACTAATGTAAGCTAGCTCTAGTCCCCTCTGCCTATTAGCTATCCCTCTCCTTTATGTTCTAGGGTCTTACTAGTGTAGCCTACTTTGTCCCTTGTTTCTATTGCCTAGAACCTACTCTAGTTCCTTCTATGTTTACTACTAGTCTACTATCGCTTTACTTCTCTTACCTAAGGCTACTACCTCCGCTACACTCTAGTTATATAATTTAGGATACTAGGATACTATAAATATAAATTATAGAGTAACCTCTAGTAATACTTACCTATAGCTATTTATAGTGTTTAGTTATTTTCTACTTACTCTATTTACTTTAGTTATATATATTAAGTATATAGCTTAAGTTAGTGTATTATTTAATACTGTTTGTATTTAGTTGTGTTAAAGATTAACTTAATTTATAGGGTTATAAAGTTTAGGATAGCTACTTCTAAGGGACTACTAGTGGGGCATAGGGATAAGGGTATTCCTAGTCTTAGCATAGTATTAGTAGCCTACGCTTTACTCTAGATACATAGGGTTCCCCTATACCCTACTTTTATATCTTAGAAGATCTTTTTAACACTTAGTTATTACTTAAGAGGAATATAATTAGGCTTATTTATAATTACTTAAACACTTAACTTACTTTACTTAGTCTAGGTCTAACTATATTTACTACTAAGTTTTACTTTATTATAACTTTACTCTAGGTAAACGACTTATCTATAACTATAATACTATTTACGTTTATAATAGTTACTTTAAGTATACTTTTAGTAATTTATAAGAATATTTTTTTTACTACTCTATAATATTATATCCTATAGCTACTATATATCTAAGTAATACTATAGCCTTAACCTAATCTTAGCTTATTCTACTATAATGTACTCCCCCACGAAACACTAGGCCTTCTTGTCTATTACTGTATCCTATATGTTACTAACGATAGTATTTAACTAAATATAGGCTATTATTAAGGAATCTATAACCTTATCTATCTCTATATTTATAATATAGTACTAGTAACTTACTATCTTTTAGGCTACTCCCTCTAGCTTACTACTTTAGTAGTAAATAACTATCTAGTCTATATATACCTAGCTATCCTTAGCCTTTATATTACTAGTCTTATGTATAATCTACTTAGTATTCCCTCCTAGGTTTAGTAACTATTAGGCTACCCTCTAGTTTATATACTCTACTAGCTCCTACTACTATAATAAAGGTAGCTACTTATATACTAGCTTATAGTGTAGTCTATCCTTCTCTTACCTATACTTAATATAACCGTTAATAAAATAAAGTATCTAATACTTATTTATATTATAATTAATTATATTAAATATATTACTTACTCTCTTAAGTTCTACTCTATAGCTATTTACTAGAGGACCTAAGTCTACTAGTCTATCCTCTATCCTCTACATAGGGTATATTATACCTACGCTATTACTAGAATCTATTACTACCTACTCTAGTCTATCTCTAACTAGTTAGTTACTTTGTTCCTCTATCTATAAACTTAGCCTCTCGTTTAACGCTGTCTACATTCTACTCTATTACACTCCGTTAGCGTAGTGCTAGCTCTCCTAATCTAGGCTCCTAGCAAGGAAAGACTAACCCTACTTAGTTTAGAAAAGGAACTAAAGTAAACCTAAGTTCTACTCCTCTCTAAGGTAGGCTACCTACCCTTTTAACCCTTTCTTATCCCTACTTAGTTAGTAACTTATCCTTTATTACACTATATACTACCCCTATTATTTATAGTTTTACTTACTTACGTATACTCTAGTATATATATCTACTTATAGGCTCCCTCCTATATATACCTATTCTTAGTTAATCCCTCTTTCCTACTTAACTAGCTATAGTATTCTATAAGCTCTACCTACCTATAACTATATCTACTCCCTTTAGTCTATCTTACCTCTACTTTACTATAGTCTATCCTATTCCCTATAAGCTAGTTCCTATTACGTGGTTTAGGACACTAGGATACTATAAATATAAATTATAGATTAGTAAAACTCTAGAGGTAAGCTACCTCTATTACTAGTTATAGTGTCTATAAGGCTATAGCTTTACTACTTTATCTATTATACTTCTTTACTATATTTATTAGTAGGCTCCCGTGGTTTAAAAAACCTATTACTTTATTTATAGTAAAAAAGGAATAAGGGTATTTATATTAATAATTATATATTTATTTAGGCTTTTAAACTACCTTTGTTTTACTCTAGTATTATAGCCTATAGCTATACTATAATTTTATAACTAAGATAGGGGATTTAGACTTATTATTAATTTATTTAAATATAATTAATTTACTTAGGTATACTTTAGTCCTCTTAGGAGATAAAAGGACTTATACCTTTATTAAGCTACTTTAAATTATATTAAATTTATTATAATTAATTACTATAGTAAAACTATTTTACTTCTACTATAGTTATAACTACTTTAGGCTACTAAAGGACTAGTACTTAAAATAATAATAATATAGTTACTTTAACTTTAGTTTATATATACTATATTTAAGATAAAAAGAATATTATTTTTACTTTAATTCTATTTTATCTACTCTACTAGTTAACTACCCTCTAAGCTTTAAGGTAAAGGCCTACTAGCTATTTTACTCCTTAACTAAGTTATAAACTTATTAATATTACTTACGTAATTATAAGCTACTATACTAAAAGAGGCCCTTAGGGGGTACTTATACTATAATAAATATAACTTTATCTAGTATAAGTATAATAACGTAATAAACTAGACTAGCTACCTATATAGTATTACTTACTAAGGTATATACTACCTACCTAGTAACTATCTTTAGCTAAGCCTTTAATATACTTTATCTTTAGCTAAAAAAACCTACTTATATAAAACTATAGTCCCTTTAGATACACTTATTCCCTCTAGGTCCTACTATAATTACTTATAGTTAAGTATATATTTATTAATAATTACCACTAGTTTAATAATTAAATAACGCTACTCTATATTTAATCTATTAAAGTTAACTACTAGGCTATCTCTCTATCTACTCTATAAATTAAAGGAAATACTATAACACCTAAATAAAGACGCCTACTAGTTAACTATATTATTAATAATATCTTACTAGATAGTAGCTATACTACTCTTATATACTATAGTTAATATACTTAGGAGAATTAATATATTAGTTAATAATACCTCTATCTACTCTTATAAGTATACTCCTCTTAGAGTTTTATAGTTCCCTATCTATTACTATCTCTCTAATCTACTACCTCCTCTATTAGTACTAGTTAAGCTTATCCTATTACCCTTTCCCTTTAGTAGTAAATTATATTACTTAATATACTATTCCCCCTCTTAGTAGAAATAAGAAGAAAGCTAGGAAACCCTCTTTAGTTTTAGGGGATTCTCCCTTAAGTAGTTTTACCCTACTATAGTTATATATTACCTACTCTACCTACCTATATTTAGCCTTACCTAAAGTATAGTTATACTTACTAACCTTATTACTTTAGGTATACCCTCTACTATTAGTGTGTAGTCTTTAGTGTAAACACCTACCTTACTTACTACCTTATTCTCTCTTTATCCCTTAATCTACTCTTAGTACTACATTAGTCTATTATTCCTCTATCCTATATTTACTACTATATATAGTTACTACTACTCCCTTAGGTAATTATACTAGCTAAACTATACTAGTTATAAGGTTATACCTATAGTAGTATAGAGGGTAAGGTAAGTAACTATAACTATACTTCTAAAAAGGGTAGTAGGGTAAAAGTACTAATAAGTAACATAGCGTAGAGATAGATAGAGTACTTAAGCTAATAGATACCTAGGCCTTAGAGGGTAGGAAACACAGGGGGGTTTCTTATTAGATATATAACATAAGAGGGTTATTCTTAATAGAGTATAGGTAATAACTAAGTAATAGTTAGTCTTATAATATAGTAAGGATTACTAAAGTAGAGATAGTAGTTAGTTATATACTAGAAGTATTTCTTATATAGTATAGATGTTAGTAGACGTTAAGTTATCTAGTATAGTATAGCTAAGGGAGATATACTTAAATTAGGGGATTTCCTAGTGTAAAGTAAAGTCTTTTTAGAATACTCTTAAATAAAGGAGGTTATAAGTAGCTAGGCTATATTTTTATATATTACCTAGATAGAGATATTACTAATATTACTTATAGGGCTTAGGAGCCCTAATAGACAACAGTAGTAGGTATAGTAGAGTAACTAGTCTTTTACTATCTTACCTATAGAGGGAAGATTTATCTACTATAGAGTTCTATAGAGTACTAAAAGTAAGACTAGAGGAGTTATATATTAGTAGAAACTAGTTTAAATTATACTATACTAAATACTTTAATTAGCTAATAACTAGTACTACGTTAAGGTATATCTTTATAATAGTTTTATTTAATTACCTAGTTAGGTTTTAAGATATTAATAGAACCTAGGCGTTATTATATCTAGATAGGTAATATCTAAGAGGTAGACTAGCTATGTAGATTAGTAGACCTATAGTATAAGTGTATTATAAAGTAGAATATATATATAGAGATACTAGTAGTAGAGAGTAGGCTTAGCTATAGTTAACTTAGATATACATAAGTATAAAGAGGAGTAGTAGAGTATTTAAAGGTAGAAGTATATATATACCTAAGTAGCTATATACTATTTTCCTAAGTAGGGATAGGTAATAGTAAGATATAGTTAGATATATTAAGAGATAATAGAGTAAAGTTTATATAAAGATAGTAACTAAGATATAGTTAAGTAACTTAGATTAGTATAAGTATACCTTAGTAAAAGTAAGGTTATTAAAAGTAAAGTAAGATATAAAGTAGTTATAGTATAGACTATTATACTTAAGGTAAAGTATATATAGACTAAATAAACTAAGTGTTTAAGTAATTATAAATAAATATAGTTTTACTCCTTTAAAGAGTAATAATATAATCTAAAAAGATCTTTTTATTATAATTATTAGGTATAAGTAAAGCCTATAATACTATAATAAAGTAGAGGTTATCTAATACTATTATATAAAGTAGTTATTAATAAAGTAGTAATAACTTTGTTTTTTACTAGAAAGTAAAAGTAAAATATTTTTTAAAATACTAAGATTAAATGCTTTAATTAAACTATAGGAGTCTACTAAGCAAAGCAAAGTAAGACAGACCTAGCTATACAGTAGTAGTCTCTAGGACACTATAATAGAATAAAGGAGAGAATCTCTAGAGTTTTAATCTATAATTTATATTTATAGTATCCTAGTATCCTAAATTATATAATATATAATAGCTTATAGATAGTTAATAAAGGTAGGGAGCGCTAGCAACTATTAACCTAAGGTAAGTAGGTAAAAGAATAAAGTTCTAGAGTAAGCTATAACTAACTAATAGAGTAAGGGATAAATAGAAGTTAGATAATAAGAATAATAGAGCCTATAATAGAAATAGACTAGGTAACTACCTACTATAGGGTAGCGGGGGGTAGGGTAGGATATACTAGTAACTAAAGTAGAATAAGATATAGTAAAGCTACCCTAAACGTAGGTAAAGGGTATTTAAGTTAGAGACACCTACTATAGAATAATAGAAACCGTAGGTAGGTTTTCTTTCTCTTTTTTATATAACTAAGAGGGTTAATAGTTTACTAACGTAGTTAGAGACGGTATTTTCTCTTAAGCGACGGGGGAGCTAGAATAACAAGAGGAGGTTACTAAGAGGTAGGTTTACTAGAGGGTATATTAAGTCTACCTTTAACGTTAATTGTATTATAGATAAAGTAGTGTGCTTATAGCCGCTAGGG
This sequence comes from Colletotrichum falcatum, assembly GCA_019425465.1. Classification (NCBI taxonomy): domain Eukaryota; kingdom Fungi; phylum Ascomycota; class Sordariomycetes; order Glomerellales; family Glomerellaceae; genus Colletotrichum; species Colletotrichum falcatum. The sequence goes on along the minus strand of SWKJ01000068.1, from coordinate 61,753 downwards.
GCGTTAGATAGTGATAGCCTAGGTAAGTAGTAGTATAGCTACTAGCGTAGGAGTGCTACGGGATATAAAGGCCTAAGATAACGTATAGGTAGAGAGTGTGTACTACTAGCTTAAAGAGCTAAGGAGACTAGAGGTAATAGTAATAGACTATTTAAGTAGTCGCTATATAGCTATAGGGTAGTATACTATTGTTTTTCTGCTGTCTTTGCGACGGGACGTGTTGTCTCTTATGGTAGAGACTATAGTTAGCTAGTTTCTAGAGGGGAAAGTGTAGTTATAGCTGGGGTTAGATGTACTTAGGTCTACTAGTAGTATATCTAGGCTATGTATTTTTTTATTAAGATAGTCTAGTAGGCTAACGTAGGTATATAATTTTCTAAAGTGTTTTAGCTAATAGTGTGCTAGGGGGTACAGTATATTATAGCTAGAGACAGTGACGGCTTCTACTGTAGAGAGGTAGTAGAGGGAGTAGAGTAATATACTACTAGAAGGCTATACGCTAAGCTTAAGTAATATAAACTAGAGTGCTTATATAAAGCTATAGGAGATAGAGGGTGCTAAGTTAAACAAGGTCTTAGGGCAAAGTAGTCTATATATAAATAATAATAAAGAGTTAGATAGTTTTATAGTAGTTAATAGTTATCTAAAGTAGGTATCTATATTAGTAAAATAACCTAACTATAACTTTATATAAAGCAGTATAAAGTAGTTTCTCTATATTAAAAAGAGATCCTTTTTTACCTAACTAGAAGTACCTAAAAGTAACTATAAATAAAATAGTTTTATCTATACTAAGTAATAGTAAGTAGGATAAATATCCTAAGTAACCCTAATATTACTTCTTTTATTTCTAGAGGTAATATAAGTATACTTAAGTAAAATAGTTTTAATTAAATAGATTAATAATTAAATTAAATATCCTATTCTCTTTATAAAATATAGTATAACTATAGGTTATAACACTAGAGCATAGTAGAGGTATTTAAAGTTATTATATAAAGTAATTGTTAATAAGTATATAAATAGCTTTATTTTTTACCTAAAGAGGTAGAGACTCTTTTTTAGTAGACGTAGTAATTACTAGCTGTAATTAAATAGTAGCCTAACGAGTGTTAGTAAGTTAAGGTAGATAGAAGAAGCGTAGCGACTAGACCCTTAGATACTATCTAACACAGAGGAGAGAATCTCTAGAGTTCTAATCTATAATTTATATTTATAGTATCCTAGTGTCCTAAATTATATAACTAGAGCGCAGTAGAGGTAGTAGCCTTAGGTAAGAGGAGTAAAGCAACGGTAGACTAGTGTCTAAGAATAGAGCCTATAGAATAGAAGATTATAATAGTAAGAATAAGGGACAAAGTAGAGCTAGTTATAGGAAGTAAGGTAGGTGTTTACACTAGACGTAACTAAACTAACCTACGCAGAGGGATTATAGTAAGAGTAGGTCTACAATAGGGGGGGCCTTATAATTTATAGTTATAGTTACTAAAGTAAGTAACATAAGTAACTAAGAGGGAGACAGCAAGAGCTTAAAAGGGTAAGAGTACCCCGCGTTAAATAGCGTAACAGTAAGTAACTTATTTTACTACTAGAACTATTTTTATATAGGATAGGTATTTAGCGTATAGAGAACGCCTAACGGAGGAGGAGTTACTAGATAGTTATAGGTGTAAACACTAACTAGATAACAGCTAGGATATTAGTAAAGCAGGAGTAGAAGAGCCAAGATAGGATTAATTCTAAGGCAGCAGACGTACTAGTAGGGAGTAAAAGGATATAAACTACAGAGGAGGTAATTAATATTTTATAGAAGCCCTTAGGGCCAAAGTTTATTTCTACCTACAAGGGACTAGGGGGAGTAAAGCTCTCCTATTTAGAAGGGCATTATACTATCTAGCTAGCTAATCTAGCTTTTAGTAACAACAATTAGAAATTAAAGATTATATAGAGGGAAATTACACTAAATAAAGATAAGTCTAAGTAGAGTATAGACGTAAGTTACACCGTGAGAGTAATAGTATTCTAGCCTAGTAGTTAAGAGATCTTATATAAAGATATTAGGTTTAGTAGCGGGAAGCCACACAATAAGACAAGTAAGGCGCTAGAAGAAGCGCTAAAGGAAGCCGTAATAGACGCTAGGAAGCGTACACTAAAGAACTTTAGAGAGTCCCTAAGGAATTACCTCTACAACAAGGGGTTTCTACTGTAGCATAAGTAGAATACGTAGTAGATAAAGGGATTATACACCTATAGAGAGTGGAAGCTAGAGGATCTTATAAGGATAAACTACAATATAGCTAGTCTAGGAGAGCAGATAGGAACAGGGGTTCTACCTCCCTACACACTAGTAGTAGAACAGCGCTTAGTAGCGCATCAATAGCCTATTAGAGCAGTATACATAAAAGAGGAGTATATATTAGATAACATAGAGATTAATTTTTAGAGAGTATACTACAGTAAAGTAACTTAGTCTACCTAAGTAGCCCTATTTACTATTAAAATTGAAATATAAGTAATAAATATAACTTTATAATATATTATAATAGACTTAAGTTATAAATACCCTCTATAAGTATTAGCCTAGTAAGGTAGTAAGGTAGATATAGACTAAAAGTAACTATAAATAGATTAAGTATAGCCTAGATATAGTAATAATAGAATAAAATACCCTATCCTAACTATAGAGTTTAGGTATAGACAGAGTCTATAACACTAAAGCCTACGTAGGTATTTAATACTAATATATAAATAGAGTAGCAATAGTAGAGTATCCCTAAATAGAATAAGAATAACCTTAATTAAAGGTAGATTAACAGTAATCCTTAGAGAGCTAGTAAATTAGATAAACGCTACATAGAAGTAACTAAAGGGAGTAGATAGAGTAGAAGTATATTAGTACTATAATAGACTAATAAATACTATAACGTAAAAATAGAAGAGAGTATCTCTATAGTTTTACTCTTATAATTTATATTTATAGTATCTTAGTGTCCTAAACTATATAATTTAAAGGAGCTTACTAGCTAAGATAAAGGAGTAAAGTAAAGTAGAATAAACATAGAGTAAAGCGTAGTAGCACCTAGGGTAAACAGCGAGGCATAAGCTAGGTTAGTAGGTAGGAAAAAATAGAGGACTAAAGCTAGTAGTAAGTAAGACAAGGGGAGTAAGGGACTACATACTAGAGTATATATAAGCTTATAAAACTATAGTTAATAGGGGTTAAGTAGGGTAAGAGGGGAGTAACTAATAACTATAGTAGGTAGAAACTATATAAGTAAAAATAAGTTAGGTATATAGACTAGAGGGTCCCCTAAAGTACTAAAGGGGCTTTTTCTTTCTTTCTTAACTTTTTAATATAGTTAGAAAACGTAGATTTATTTTTATTCTACTATTAATAGTAGACTAAGTAATTAGGTTAAGTATCTAGGAGACTTATATAGTAGTGGATAGTTATAGAAGAGTATATACGCTATAAACCTAGGATTAGGTTAAGAGGTTAGCTACTTAGACTAGATAGTGTCCCTTATAAAGTCTAGAGGCTTAGACCGTTAGTAATAGTAAAGTAATAGGTAAAGATAAGTATTAAACCTATTAGTTTTATTAGTATTAGCTAATAGCCTAGGCGTAATAACCTTACTTCTAAGGAGTAAGATTTATAGTACTACTACGCTATAAGAGTACTATAGTTAGTAATATAGGATAGATTATAGAGTTTATTTATAAAATACATTAGTAGAGAGCCTATTATAATTAAACTTACTAGCTAAGAGGGCCTATATAGTATTATTTCTATTAGTTATTAGTTTAACTAGTTTTTACTAGCGAGAGCCTTTAGTCTAAAGCTAGGCTTAGTTTTCCCTAAGCAAGGAGAGAGTCTATGTAGTTTTTAGCCTAGAGTAGTTCTTAATACTAATATAGAGAAGCCTATAGAAGGCGACATAGGTAGACTTATTAGCGAGACTAGTAGTTATAACTTAGATCCTTCTATTGTAAGGTTAACCTAAGGAGGGTAGTAGTTAAAGGAGGCCCTAGATTTCCTTAAGTTTAAATAAAGCTATGTTAACTATACTAGAGGGGTAGAGACAGAGTAGTGTAAATAGAGTTAGATAATAGAGTAAATGTAACCTTAGTGGTTCTAGTATAGCTACTATACAATATAAAACGTTATATATAAACCTGTCTATGTAGTAATAAGCGGTGCTTAAGGTATTAAGTTATTATAAAAAGATAGTTTTTTTATGTTTAAAAAATATATAAATAGTTAAAGTAAATATAGTTTAAGTAAGACTTACTTACTTTTATTGTAGTGTTATTGTTTCCTAGTAACTTTGTTATATTTAAAAGGCTTCTTCTTAGCCTAGATATTAAGCTGTGATCCCTAGAATTAACAATGGAATCCTAAAAAGATATTTATGTTTATAAAATAGGGTATAGGTGTAGCCTATACTACTAAAGTAAAATAGAGGTTACTAAAGCCTATACTGTAGTGTAATTATTAATGTATTAGCAATAGCTTTATTTTTTAAGTGTATATAGTAATACTATAGTTTTTTAGTAAATAGAGTAACTAATTAAATACTTTAATTAAACAGTAGCCTAATAAGCGTTAGTAAGTTAAGGTAGATAGAAGGAGCATAGCAACTAGACCCTTAGACACTATCCAACACAGAGGAGAGTATCTCTAAAGTACTAGTCTATAATTTATATTTATAGTATCCTAGTGTCCTAAACTATATAACAGGAACTAGCTTATAGGTATAAATATAGGTAGTAGAGTAAAGTAAAACGTTAGCCTAATAGTAAGGTAGTAGAGGGAACTAAAGCTAGCTAGTAAGTAAGTATAAAGTAATAGAGGAAGTAAGAATATAGTAGTATAGGAGCCTAGGGTTTACCTACTAGTAGATAGTTTTAACCTATAATAAAGTAGAGGATTAGTTAAAAAGTATAACTACCTTATATAGAGTATAAGTAGGGTAGGAGTAGAGATAACTAGTAGGGCTAATATATAAAGGGATAAGATATCTCTACTAAAAGCTAACAAAGGGTAAGTCCTTTTTAATCTTTTTAAAAGGTAGTAGCTAAATAACTAGGTAAAGGAGACTAAGCTAGTAAGTAATAGTAGAGGAGTAGTTAAAAATAGAGTATACTATTAGGGATAAGTAAGGTATTAAGTATAAAGATAGTAATATACTACATAGGTAAAGATAATTAAAGAGAATTATTAATAAATAACATAGGAGATATAACTAGGTTAATACCTAGTTAAATTTAACTAGTAAGAGATAGTTACTATTATATAGTATATATTCCCTATAATACTAAGAGGGGTAGCAAGGTATAGGTATAGTTTTTTATAGATAAAGTAGTAGTAGAGGAAGTATTTATCTATTACCTAAGTAAGTAGGAGGGATACTTAGTGTTTAGCTTTATTACTAATATTAGAGTTAACTTATAAGTAGTATTACTATAGTTCCTTAAGTAAATATACTTTATGTTTCCTTAATACCTTAAGATAGAAGTTATATTCTAGAAATATACTAAGTAAGCCTCTTTTGTTATAAAGGAGAAGCTAATAATTATATTTAATCTATAGGAACTAGGTAGGTTCTATAGCATAGTAGATACTAGTAGTGTTAAGACCTTTTCCTTACTTATTAATACTATAGTAGATAGTAAAGAGGATACTAGTTATGTTTTTTATTATCTATAGTAGGATTATAGGTACCTTTAGTGTATCTAGGTAGTTAGCTATCTTAGAGAGATAGTAGAGAATATAATAGAAGCCTTCTTAGAGTAGTAGTATATAGAAGTAGAGAAAGACTAAAGTAATATTATAGATTTTAGTAAATATATAGACTAGCTAGTAGTAAAAGTAAAACTAATAGTTATAGGTAATAAGAGTAACTTAACTATAGAGAGATAAACTTAAGTAAGGTAGATTAAAATTAAAGTATAATTACTTAATAAGTAAAAAGATATACCTAAGTAAACTTATAATATATTAAGTATACTTAAGTCTATAGGAATTAAACTATATAAATATAGGTCTCTTCTTTTAACTAAGACTAAAGTAAGTTAAGTTAAGTAATAGTAAGTATAAATAAAACTAGTAAAACTAGTTAAAGTAAAGCCTAAACCCCCCTATTTTTATTATAAAATATAGTATAATATAGTTATAATACTAAAATAAAGTAGAGGTATTTAAGGCTATTAGGTTAATAGGAAATTAATTAGACTATAGGAGGTGTCCTAGCCTAAAGTCTCTACTTTTAAGCTATTAAAGTAGTAAACTTTAATAATTCTTTATAAATTCTACTAATAGAATTAATTTAAATAAGTTAAATAAAAATATCTAAGAGGATAAGCTAAAGTAAATAAAGTAAATAGAGAATACTATTAAATAAAGTAAGGTAAATAATACTATAAATAGTAAAGGAGTACTAGTCTAAAGCCTATCTATAATTTATATTTATAGTATCTTAGTATCTTAAACTACGTAATAGGAACTAGCTTATAGGTGTAAATATAAGTAGTAGAGTAAAGTAGAACGTTATAGTAAATAAGTAAGTAGAGGAGTTTACTCTAGGGCTTTACTAGCTATAAAAGTAAAGTAAGGGATAAGTAGAAACATAGAGTAAAAATAAGGGAGGGATAACTAGAGTAAAGCCTAGGGGACTACCTACTATAGGGAAGTAGGGGCCTAGGATAAGATAGATAAATAATTATAGTAGAATAAGACTAGCTAAGTAGGAGTAAGTAGTATTAAAGGGTTAAAGGACCCTATTAGAAATAGATAAACTAGGTTTAGTAAAGAGACTAGAGGTTATAATACTAGGTATATCCTACCCTATTTAATAAGAGGAGTATTTAGTATACCTAGAAGTATAGCTATATTAGTAGGAAGTAGTTAATAGATAGTAGTAGCTTAGTAACTATAGAGAGTTATTAGTTAGCTTAATAAAGGTAAGTATTATATAAAAATATAATAAGAGGAGATAGTTAGGCTTTTTATTTATATAGGTGTAACTTAGACCTTAGGTTAATATAGAGTAATAGAGAAGTAGTAGACTACATATAAGATAGAAGCTATAAGATAGATTAAGTACCCTTAGCCTAACTTTAATAAAATTATATTAGGATTTACTTAGTTAAAAGAGTAGTTTTAGTTTTACGCTAACCTACCTACAATTAACTACAGGGGTTAGCTTTTAAGAGTAGTTAAAGGCCTAAGATAGCTAGTAGAAGATATATAGACGTGTTAGGTATAAATAGAAAGATAAAGTCTAGTAATATAAAATATATAGTAGTATATAGTAAAAGCTACTAGATAAGGGGATAGGGAGGCTAATAGTATTTAGCGAGGTAAATATATTAAGCTAAAGTTTAAATACTATAGTAACAAAGCCTAACTAGCACTTAGAAAGGCTATATTTAGTATAGATAGGAGCTATAATCCCTAGTTTCCCTAAAAGTATTATAGAGATTAGGTTAATAAGTAGTAAGACTAAGTAAGTAAGTTACTAAGTAAATTAAAGTGCTAACAGTAGTAGCTATAAGAGTTAATACTATACTAGAGGCACTAGGGTAACCTATAGAGGGTTTAGTTACTAAGAGGCATAGAAGGTTAAAGGTAATTATAGGGGTAATAATATAGGCTATATAGTTATTAAACTAGTTATAAGAAAAAATAGTTATAAATAGAGTAAAGTAAGCTATATATAAGAATCTTAGTAAAGTAGAATATACTTTAACTTAAATTTTAAGTAAGTAGTTAAGGAAGTAGTGTTTTTTCTTAAGTTTTAGTAAAAAGAGGTATTTTTTAACTTTATATAGAAGTAACTAAGTTTATTCTAGCTTAAGTAATAGTAAGTATAAATAAAACTAGTAAAACTAGTTAAAGTAAAGCCTAAACCCCCCTATTCTTATTATAGAATACAGTATAATATAGTTATAACACTAGAATAAAGTAGAGGTGTTTAAGGCTATTAGGTTAGTAGAAAATTAATTAGACTACAAGAGGTATCTTAGCCTCCTGTATTCTTACTAGCTGTTCTTACTATATCCCTTACTCTACTTAATTACCTATCTCTATTCCTTTAACGCTTACCCTAGGTAGCTATTTACTATGTTCTCTCCTACTTACTACCGCTTACCCCTCTGTTTACACTAGCTAGACTATACTAGTTATATAGTTTAAGATACTAAAACACTATAAATATAAATTATAAAAGTAACCTCCTTTATTATACTTTAGAGGTAATTTATAGTGTCTAGGTGTTAAACCCTTACTCTATTTAAGTTCTATATACTATATATACTATATAACTCCTATCTTAGTTATTTAGTTATTTCTAATTTCTGTTAGGGCCTCTACTAACTAGATTTATAGGGTTTATAAGGTTAGGATAGGTACTTCTAGCTAAAGTAGGGTAAGACAGCTAAAGGTATTTATACTTATAGTTTTAGCTAAGCTTTAAACTCCCTACACTTTACTCTAGGGTTATAGGCTACACCTATACTATAATTCTATATCTTTAACTATCTTTTTAGGGATCTATTATTAATTTTAGGGGGATAATAATAACTTAACCTAGGTTTACTAGGGGGAATACATAGTAATATTACTTTAAAATAAAAACACTTTAACTATAGTTATATATAATAAACATATCTTTTAAAAACTAAAACTACTAAATCTATTTTACTTAATATATATTTATATTATCCTATTTATATAGTTACTTATCTACTAAGGCTAGTTTACTTTAGTCTTATTTTTATTTACTATTATTACTAGGTAGCACCTATACTATTCTTACTTTTTATATAATACTATCTACTAAATACTATTACTATACTAGCATTATTACTATGTATAGTAGGAACTAAATACACCCTATAGAACGTTTATTATACTAGTAACTAGCTACTAACTTAGTTAAATATAAGCTATTTATACTTTATAATCCTCCTCTCCTTAGATATACTTATCTATAACTCTATCTTATAATTTACTATAACTTATTCTATAATACCTACCTATCCTCTATCTTCTAACTTAGACTAATATAGCACCTATTATATTAAGCCCTCTAGGTAGAGACTATTACCTTCTATAGCTCTTTAATTAAGAAACATAAGTAACTATATTAGCTATAATAAGAAGTACTACTTCTATTTAGGATAATACCTATAACTCTATTTTAACCTATTATAGGCGTAGTAACCTAGAATAAAGTATCCTACCTAGTATACTACCTAGTAATAACTACTATTTACTACTTTAGTAACTAACCTTGCTAGGACTACTACCTTATTACTTACTAGGGGACTATATTTAATAACCTCCTACTCTTAGACTAGATAGTTAGCTACCTCTACCTCTATACTACCTTTAGCCTTACTCTACTATAATTAATTTAATAAATCCTCTACTACCTTATATATTAGTTAGTTACTAAGTCCCCTAGGGCTTCTATTATAAGAATAAAGTCTTTTACCTTTATGTAATACTAATCTACTCCTATTTAAATACTTCCTCTTATTATATACTTACTAACGTCTACTTAGACTATATTTATACCTCTATAAAAATAAGAAGAATAAGGGAAAGAAAACCCTCCTTAGATTTAGGGGCCTCCTACCTTTTAACTATCCTATCCTTAGTCTTACTTTACTTATTTAGTAGGCCTTTTAACCTACCTACTTTTCCCCTCTAGGTAAAAGTATAGTTTTATTTACTAAGGTAATCCCTCTACTTTACTATATACCTTAGGTGTAGTACTATAGTTCCCTCTATCTACTTACTACTTACTCCTACTTATCCCTCCCTCTTACTTAATAACCTATAGTGCTCTGCTTATGTTTACCTAGGGTGCCTTATTCCTTAAATTATCTACCTTTATTCCTTTAGTGGCTACCTACTGTCTCTATTAGCTAGACTATACTAGTTACGTAGTTTAAGATACTAAGATACTATAAATATAAATTATAGATTAGTAAAACTCTAGAGGTAAGCTACCTTTATTACTAGTTATAGTATCTATAGGGCTATAGCTTTACTACTCTATCTACTATACTTCCTTACTATGTTTATTAGTAGGCTCCCCTCTAGGTTATAGTACTACTACTTCCTAGGTTTTCTTAAAACTATAGTTACTCTTACTCTCTTAACTATTACTCTACTCCCCTTATCTCTCTATTCTCTACTTTTAGGCCTATTACTAGTAACCTATCTCTACTTAACGCTATTTATACTCCTACCTAGGCTCTCGCTTATACTTACTCTTAGGCTTACTTACTCTTTACGTTAAGTCTACGCTTACTTACTTATTACTACTATTATAGCCTTAAATACTTATACTATGCTTTAGTATTATAAGCTTTACTTATACTTAAGTTTTATAACTCTTAGGGGCTTTTAAGGGATTATTATTACTAAGTTATTTATACTTAACCTACTATATTTATCTTTCTCTAACTTACTATTAGTTTATACTACTTATACTTACCTTTTTCTAGTTAATATAACTTAACCCTTATTAGGGTTTACTATTAGTCTACTTTATCTCTCCTTTTACCTTCTACTTACTACCTATAGCTCTTTTTAACTATTATACCTACTCCCTATCTAGCTTACTCTACCGCTATCTTATCCCTTCCTTAACTACTTTATATTACTATCTACTACTACTTAAGATTTAGCTACTACTTTATCTAACGTATATTAGTCCTCCTATCTAACGCTTACTCTTAGCTAAAGAAACTTACCTTCCTATTATTAATCTAGACTATACCTTTACCTATTATTTTACTAAACCCTTATCCTAAGTTATAGACTACCCCTAAATAGGGCCTATAGGTAGGATATAATTTAAACTTAATAAGATACTCTATCTTATAATACTAAAAGAAGTCTTTATTCTCTTCTTAGTCTACTATATAGATATAACCCTCTAGCTACATAGGATACTTACTTAGTGTTACTATAGATATATCTCTACTAGCACCTTAACCTTTATCCTCTAACTATATAGCTAAGCTATCTACTATATTACTAAAAATAGTTAGCTAATAAGCTATCTATACCTAATTACTATCCTCTATCCTAGTCTCTACGTTTAGGTTAACCCTCCTATCTTACTAGTAGCTTTATTTACCCTATTTAGCTTCTACCTCTAACTACTAATAAAGTCTAATCTATTAGAATAGACCCTTAACTCTATAGGTATAAAATACTCTCTAATAAACTAGAAAATATAAGACTTATCTCTTATTCTCTACTTACCTAGTTTTATAGTAAGGCTTACTTTAATGTAGCCTCTATAAGTAGTCTACTTTATATTATAGGTGGTCTCTTTAGATACACTAACCTACTCTACTTAGGCTAACCTATCTAATAACGTTAGTTTAAGCCCCTCTATAGCCTCTATATCTAGGGTTATTACCCCTCTAACTATTACTCCTACTATATAGCCCTACTATATAGGTAATCCTATTTAACTACTTTAATTTAGCCTACCTTATTAGCTACTTTATTCTACTACGTTTTACTACTTAATACTATCTAGTATAAATACCTTTTATATTTTACTAGTCTACTCCTACTTATCCTTTACTCTATAGTTATAATTATCTATTCTATACCTCTACTCCCTTACCCCTAGTTATATACTTACTACTGCTTACCCCTTAGTTTTAACCTATAAGCTCCTTTAGATTACATAGTTTAAGATACTAGGATACTATAAATATAAATTATAGATTAGTAAAACTCTAGAGGTAAGCTACCTCTATCGCTAGTTATAGTATCTATAGGGCTATAGCTTTACTACTCTATCTATTATACTTCCTTACTATATTTATTAGTAGGCTCCCCTCTAGGATTATTTCTAATAATTATTTTTCTTAAAACTATTTTACTACTATTTCTAGTAAAAAAGGAAGCTATTTATAATAATATTAATAATTTATATTATATTAAAGTATTAGACTAGTTTACTACGCTTACGCGTTATAAGCTACGCCTATCTAGTAGTTTACATTTAGAATAGGGGATTAGTTTAATTATTAATTACTCTAATTAAAACTATTTTTATTATAGTTACTTTAACCCTAAGTATTTTAATAAGTCTACTAACACCTATAATACTAATCTAAGTCTCTACTAGCATTAAGATTAAATTACTCTATATCTAACTCTATATAAGTCACTTTATTATAACTCTATCTATATAACTATCTCCTATATTACCTCTATATTTTAGCGTCTATAAAAGTATATACACCTACTTATACTACTTAGAACTTCTACTCTAGTAGATAAAACACCTAAATTAAGGCTACACAGTACACCTTCTTAGCCCTTCTTAACGACTCTTAGTCTATAGTTACTACTAACACATAGCTTCACCTTAATTATAGCTCCACTTAGGACACCTAGCCACTCCTACGTCTAGTTTATACTCACATTACTATAGGGCACCTCTAAGTAGTACTTAGTTACAGCTAACACTCCCTTAACTAAAAAGTAGTACTTAAGTACTACTATATTAACTAGCTCTCCTACCTCTACAAAGACAAACATGCACTAGCCCCACTAACTAGCTGCGTTGCTGTGTTACTTTATAAAAACGCAAACGTACCTGTCTATAGGAAGAAAAGAATCTAGTCTCTAGATTACTACACTTACGCTATCTAGTAATACTATCTAATAGTAGAATAGAAAAGAGGTTACAAGGAAAACCTCCTCTATAACGCTGTTACTTAACTATACTAACGGTCCTAGGAATAAGGGGAAGAACCTACTTATGTTCTACTAACTTAACGCCTTTATCTACTTATAAAAGTAGTCCCTCCGCTACACCTCTACACCCATTAGATAATCTATCCTTCTAGTTAGCTTACTCTTACACCCTAAGGCTTATTAGTTATATCTCTCTTAAGAATATAGTCTTATAAAAGTAAGATTATACTATTAGTTAATTAATTAGGCTACCTACTACTCTTACGTAGTGCTATAATACTTTATCTATATATTAAAGAAAAAGGAGTTCCTAGGAACCTCTATGTCTTTTAACCTAGGCTACCTACCCTTTAGTACTCTCTGTCTATCTCTACTCCTATGTTATTTATTAGCGCTCCTATACTATTACCTTAGTAAGTAGAACTACACTTACTAAAAAGTATAAGTAAGTCTAACTACTAGCTCCCTCTTAGTTAATTAGTCTTAGCCCCCCTTAATTACCTATTACCTCCTACTCCTCTACTATACTTACCCTATTCTATACGCTATTATACTTTACTTATTCTTTATTCTAGCTCCTCTACTTATTCTTTATTACAATAGGGTTTACTCTATTCCCCTACTTACTCTTATAGTTACGCTAGTATAACTCTAGGGTAAACCCCTATGTCTACTTACTTAAGGCCTACCTACTACTTTTCTCTACTAGCTAGCTAATAAGTTATTACGTAGTTTAAGATACTAAGACACTATAAATATAAATTATAGATTAGTAAAACTCTAGAGGTAAGCTACCTCTATTACTAGTTATAGTGTTTATAGGGCTATAGCTTTACTACTCTATCTACTATACTTCCTTACTACGTTTGTTAGTAGGCTCCCCTCTAAGATTATTTCTAATAATTATTTTTCTTAAAACTATTTTACTACTGTTTCTAGTAAAAAAGGAAGCTATTTATAATAATATTAATAATTTATATTACACTAAAGTATTAGACTAGTTTACTACGCTTACGCGTTATAGGCTACGCCTATCTAGTAGTTTATATTTAGAATAGGGGATTAGTTTAATTATTAATCCTAGGAGTAAATCTAATCTAAGTCTAATTAACTTTATACTTTAATAAATAAAGTATAGTATAAATTACTTTAGGGTACTTTATATTAAAAGAATACCTTTTTAATCTATCTTAGCTTTATCTTACTATTATAACTAGGGATAAGTAATATATTTTATTAACACTTCTTACTTAGTTTTATAATCTATACTCTTTACTATTTATACTAGTTAGCTTTATTACTTTATTCCTTAATATTTTAATTACTATACCTCTAAGCGTATAGTACTACTATACTAGCTATATAGTCTAGATACCTCTTAGTTAGCATAATCTACCTCGCATTATATATTACTAAAAGTTACTTATATTTAACGATGTTTTAAATAGTAAATAGCTCTCTTTATCTACTATTAAGGCTAGTATCTATCCTAGTACTCCCTCTTCCCTAAGTAGCTTATTATATAGCGCTACCTATATACTATATAAATAAGATATAGAGTCTATAGGACTACTAACTAACTCTAATAGGAATAAACACTAGCTCCTATCTACTGTCTTAAGATTAATATAAACTAGCGGTTACTCTAGTACTACTATTATAATATACTAATACACTTTATTATATATACTAGAGGATCCCTATATCTTTGCTCTTACTCCTGCTCCCTAAGTATACTAATCTAGCTAATCTCTTACTTAGTGTTCTACCTCTCCTACTAGAATATATATAGCTACACCCCACTATACTACAAAAAGCCGCTGGTACTACTACTCCACCTTACCTAAAGGCTATAAGCCTAGCCTAGACTTATACTATCCCTAGTAATAAGATAATTACACTATATCCTCTACGTCTGCTTTACCCTAGTAATCTACCTCTGTAGATAATAAAGCCTATTGTCCCGCAGGCTATACACTTAACGCTATTACTACACATTTTATTACTATTACTCCTCCTTCTCCTCTAATCCCTCTTGGATCTAGTACCTTGTACTCTATTATAATACTCTAGTTATAGGTTTTAACCTATGCCTTACTAATAGGTTTATAACCTGTTGCTATATCTATAGATAAAAAGAAAAAGAAAAAAGGAAACCCCTTTATGTTTCTCTACTCTAAGAGTAAGCACTCTGTTAACTAAATACCTATCTCCCCTTAGTTAGTTATCTCTCTCTTAGTTAGTTATTAGCTAGTCCCTGTCTCCGCTTATATATCTTTTATATACTGCAGTTATGCTTTCTTACGTTAGTATCTAACACTACTACTCTAGGGTAAACCCCTCCGCCCAGTCTACAACCTACTCTTAGTTATCCTTCCCTCCTATTTCTACTGCTACCCTATTCTACTTTATTCCTTAGGCTTACTTATGTATGCTTACTGCTGCTTACCCCTTAGTCTTAACCTATAAGCTCCTTTAGATTATATAGTTTAGGATACTAGGATACTATAAATATAAATTATAGATAGGCTCTAGACTAGCGCTCTTTTACTATTTATAGTGTTATCTACCTTACTCTATTTAGTAGTGTTCTCTACTTACTTTGTTTACTTTAGTCTAACGAGAGCTTTCTTATCCTATCCTCTGTTTAAATTAATTCTATTAGTGGAATTTAGAAAGAATTATTTAAGTTAGCTACACTAATAGCTATTTTAGATCTACTTTAGCCTAGGATACTTATAGAGAGCTAATTAATTCTATACTAATATAATAGTATTAGACTAGTTTACTACGCTTATATATTATAGGCTATACCTATCTAGTACTTCTATAATAGTTAGGGGGATCTAAAGAGTAATTATTACTTACGTTAAAGGTAAACTAGGTTTATTTTAAGTTACTTTAATCTAAGGTATTTCTAGTTATTTATACTAAGTTAAATCTATTATAATTTATATTAGTTTAAAACTAATCTTATTAGGTTACTTAATATACTTACTACTACTATAAATAATAAAAAAAACTATCTTATTTACCTCTATCTACTCTAACTAAGCTAAGGATATACTACTATATTTACTATAGTTATATACTATATTAACCTAGACTTACTAATATACTATTATTATAGATTTTATTTATAACTAAAGTTATTTACTATTCTACCTAGCTACCTATAATACTTTACTAACTATAACTTTATTAACTACTATTACACCTCCTATAGGCTACTACTAAGGCTTTACTATCTTACCTACTTATATAACTAAGCTAGTTATTTATTCCTATTACTACTCCTACATATTAATAAGGCTACTCCTACCTCTATTTACACTTACTATAGTGCCTATTTAAGGCTTTAAGGGGTTACTATCCCTATAATAGAAACCTACTATCTAGGTAAGTTAACCTAGTCTCCTCTATATAGACTATACTAGTAGTAGTAATATTACTACTATAGTTATAGATAACACCCTAAGTGTTATATATATTTATCTATCCCTTTAGTCTAGTAACTAATAGTACTTTACTATATAATAATAGTAGTAATAGTACTTTGTCTCCTTACTATTTATATTAGCCTCTAATGTGTTTATCTTTAGTAATATAACTATAGTCCTTTTATCCCTTATTAGGGGTTTACTTACTATTTACTTATATAATTTAGCTACCTATTACTATACATTATCTTTACCCTTATTTAGCTTTAACTAAAAGCTTTTCTTCTATTACTACTAGTAGTACTTTTACTCTATTTTAGTCTAAAGACCCCTTAGTCTTAGTATAGGGATTACTAGATTCCCTATACTTACTATCTTATCTCCTTATTAGCTTACCCTATATTTACTATCTAGCTTTATAATAACTAACCTTATAGTCTACCTCTATAGTTTAACCTATCTTTAGTTATATATAGAAGAGAAAACCTATCTTATGTTTTTAGTTTTCTAGACGTAGGTATACCTACCTTTAATACTCTTACCTTACTATAATTACTTTTACTCTACTTTAATTACTAGTTAGTCTCTTCCCTACTAACCTACCTACCTATATATAGGCGGTTACTTAGTTTATTCTAGGTTATACCCCTACACTACTATACTGTAGGCCTCTAGTTTATCCTTCCCTATAGCCTTATATACTCTTATTCTAGGGTAAACCTCTTTACTCCTTACTATTAGTCTATTTACTATGTTTAACTAGCTTATTCTTTACCTACCTAAGGCTACTACCTCTACTATACTCTAGTTATATAATTTAGGATACTAAGACACTATAAATATAAATTATAAGAGTAAAACTATAGAGATACTCTCCTCTATTCTTATGTTATAGTATCTATTAGTCTATTATAGTACTAATACACCTCTACTCTATCTACTCCCTTTAGTTACTTCCCCCCAGGTTCTAGTCTTAGTTAACTAAGTACGCCCTTTAGTTACGTTTATATCTATTATTACTCTATTACTAACTTAAGGTTAAGGCTATTCCTACTCTATTAGGGCTTTAAATACCTACGGTTGCTAGCTCCCTTTAGTGTTATAGGCTCTACCTATAACTATATTTTATAAAGATAATAGGGGATTCTATTTTATTATTAATTAGTTTAGGGGAAGACTATAGTATTTAGGCTTAACTAGATATATAACTAAATACTCTTAGATAAGTTAACTTAACTTAGCTCTACCTAACTATATTTAACCTAACTTAAAAACTAGTATAAAAACCTTAACTTAAACTACTAACTAGATAAAACTATAAAGAGCCTAATAACTATACTAACTCTACTATTATAGTTACTTATAATAAGGTTAAATACCTTAATAGGTTACTACACTAAACAAAACTACTAAAGTTATAAGACACTATAACGTTTTATTTACACTCTAGCTACTCTATAATATAACGCCTATTAAGGCTACACTACTCTAGCTACTCCCTAACATAGAGGAGGTATATTATTATAGCTATCTCTACTACGCCTAGTAGTTAAATACTCTAGCTACAATCCCCTAGGGACACAACTACTCTACCTAGACATCACGCACTACGAAGACTTCAGCGACAGTAGCTTAAGCACCTCACTACCTAGGTTAAACCAAACAGCACCCTAGGCAGTCTCTAACATATAAAAGCCAAGCTCCTATAACACTTCTGTGGCTATATAGATGTTAACCTTTCCTCCGCTTAACTAGAACTAACCCTAGTCTCTGCCCTCTATAGAACACTAATTGTAACCCGTCGCCTTCTAAGCCTCTATAGCTCTTAACTCTATTAGAAACTTATTCTACTTCTCTAATATCTTAGGGTTACCCCTAATATCACCAAAGCAAATTATGAACTTCAATATCCTGTCTACAATAAATACACGTCTAGTGTAAATACCTACTAATAGAAACCATAGAAACGTTAGCTTAACACACATTACACTAATAAGCCTTAACACTAAGGCTATAAAACCCTCTTTAGGCTGTTACTAAAACTAACTAGTTATAAAACTTACCCTTGTTTATATATACCTTAACTATGCTCCTATAGTCTTTACCTAAGTAAAATAGTGTTCCTCTCTAGTTCCTACTATAAGTTATAAGTAAATACTCCTCTCGTTGCGCCTAAAGATAACCTATCCTCTTAGTTATATAGAAAAGAGAAAGAAAACCTACCTACGGTTTCTACTATTCTATAGTAGGTATCTCTAACTTAAATACCCTTTACCTACGTTTAGGGTAGCTCTACTGTATCTTATTCTACTTTAGTCACTAGTGTATCCTACCTTACCCCCCCGCTACCCTATAGTAGGTAGTCACCTAGTCTATTTCTATTATAGGCTCTATTACTCTTACTATCTAACTCCTATTTATCCCTTACTCTATTAGTTAGTTATAGCTTACTTTAGAACTTTATTCCTCCACCTACTTACCTTAAGTTAATAGTTACTAGTGCTCCCTACCTCTATTAACTATCTATAAGCTATTATATGTTATATAATTTAGGATACTAGGATACTATAAATATAAATTATAGACTAGTACTCTAGAGATTCTCTCCTCTATTCTATTATAGTGTCTAAGGGTCTACTCCTTTATTGCTCTGTCTGCACTACCTCACTGCGTTTAGCGTGCTCCCGTTTAGTTTTTACTAAAAAACCTATTACTCTCGTTTAATAAAAAAGACTCTATCTTATTACTTAAATAAAATAAAGCTATCGCTAACATATTAATAATTATATTATACTAAAGTATTAAACACCTACGCTGCGCTCTAGTGTTATAGGCTTTGCCTATAACTAGACTTTATAAAGATAAGATCTTTTTAATATTTTATTGTTAATCTTAGGAGATTAAGACTATATCTAGAGGGATTAAGGCTACCGCTTAGGCTTAACACTATAACTTTACTTAAAATAGCCTATAATAACTCTAACTTTATACGTCTTAAACACTGTCTACTAGCACTTACTTAAAATATAATTACTTTAACTAAGTATATAGAACTTAAATAACTATTCTATTTTACTAGGATATCTATGTTATAACTAGCCTCTGCTTTATTTATTTATACTAGACTATAAAAGTAACTTATATAAAAGAAAAATACACTACTAGTGTTTAGTATATAACTTTATACTTAAAGTACTACCTCTCCTTAAGCGTATATACTCTACTGTGTCCCCTAATAGGACTATAGGCTCTAATATAACGTTAGTCCTATACTAAATAAAACTCTCTAGGATTACCCTATCTACTAGTGGCTCCTTTAGAGTAACTCTGTCTAGCTATAGTTCCTAGCACTAATCTACTTAACATAAGGCTATATACTAATAACTAACTAGACTTATTATAGCACTACCTAGGCTAAATAGGCCTTAGAAAAATATAAGCCTATAAGAGTAGTTCCCTATCTAGTATTAAAAAACAGAGTCCTTAACCTAACTTATCTCTATAACTTATTGTAATACTATATATCCTCTTTATCTATAAAGCTTTTAGCTAGGATATAAATATTAATTAACTATAAGCTACTACTATAAATAGCTTTTATATATACACTAGCTACCCTTTTAGCCTCCTCTAAAGTTATAGGTACTAAAATACTAGAATTAGGCTACTCCCTAGTACTAACTAAAGAAGTACTAGTGCTATCTTACTCTTATAATATCTTAAAGCCTAAGCTCTCCCTATATAATAATTACCTCCTAGCTATCCTATCTATTACTATCTCTAATAAGATTAAATATAACCTATAAAAATACTAGTTAGTCTCCTATCTACTTAACTCTATTTCCTCTATAGTAAGTAACCTCTTACTTATTATACTCTATTTAGTTAAGTTACTCCTCTAATTATTTTATTATAACCTATTACTAGTTACCCTTTTAATAAAAGTAAAAAAAAAGAGAACCTATACCCTAGCTTCTACTCTCTTAAGTAGGCCCTCTAGCCCTTTAATACTTATTCTATATCTATTAGTTACTTACTCCTTACTACCCTCTAGTGTCTTACTCTATTTAGTTATTAGTTACTCCCTAACCCCTAGTCTTTACCCCTAGTTTTAGGTAGTTATATACCCTACTCTGTTATCCCTCCTATATTCTTAGGCCTTACTTTAGTCCTCTATTCCTTCCTATAGTTACTACTACTAGCTCTATTATACTCTACCTACTTACCTTAGGTTAATAGTTACTAGTATTCCCTACCTCTATTAACTATCTATAAGCTATTATATATTATATAATTTAGGATACTAAGATATTATAAATATAAATTATAGATTAAAACTCTAGAGATTCTCTCCTCTATTTTATTATAGTGTCTAAGGGTTTACTCCTTTATTACTCTATTTATACTACCTTACTATGTTTAGTATACTCCCCTCTAGGTTAGATTACCTATCTATAGCTTTTATTAGTATTATTCCTTTTATTATATTTACCTCTATTACTACTCCTATTTCTTAATAGTATTAGTAGTCTCTATTTTACTTTAGATATATAGGCTCTACCTATAACTAAATTTTATAATAATTAAGGGAAGGTTAACTTAATTATTAATTTATTTAGGTATAGCTTACTACCTACTTAGGCTTAATATTATGTTTACTATAACTACTTTAAGTTTATATTATTCTTAATATATTTTATTTAGAAAGTATAGTATTTTACTTTATTATAGTATAAAAATAGGTTCTTTATACTCTTAATAAAGTTACTAATTTATATTATACTACTAGTACTTAACTATAATAGTTATATAAAAAACACTATAAGTCTAATTAGGCTTTACTATTTATACTACTTTTATTCTATAGTAATTTATCTATATCTTTGCCTCTTATCTTAAGACTAAGAATACTAAATATTAACTAAGGCTATAGCTCCTATAAGACTATACCTTAAGGATACTTATTATCTCCTAGTATATACTTTAGTAACTACTACTTACTATTAAACTTAAGTATAGCCTTTTATCCCTAATAGTTTACTATAACTATTTAATACTTATATTTTTTAATATACTAGTTCTAAAGAACTAACTACCTATTATTAGTAATAAGTATAATATATTAACTACTATCTCTAGTTTACCTACTCTATATAAAAATATTACTTAGCTACTAGAAAGGTAAGTAAATTAATATATATTACTCTTATCTTAGACCTTACACCTAAGGAAGAAATACTACTAGCTTCTTTATTATAAAGCTTTTACTCTCTAGAAGCCCTTAGGTATACTTAAAGGCAGCGTTATATATATATTAAATACTAGCTAAGTAACTATTATACTACTTATAATAAGTATACTACTTAGTTTCCTCTTAGAAATTATAATCTACTATAGCCTTTACTATAAATACCTTATAGATTAGCTCCCTTAAACGGAGTATATTATATCCCTTAAGCCTCTTAGCTTACTTTTATATAATACTTACCTTATTTACTATATTCCTATGCTCTTTACCTAGGCTACCTATAAAAAACTAACTCTATTAATATAATATATAGTAATACTTACCTATTCTATGTTATATACTACTTAGTCTATACTACTATTACTCTAAGTCTATAGTTAAGCTTAGACTATACTCCTCCTATTATATATATATAAAGTAAGAAGAGAAAGGAAACCCTCTCTAATTTCTAGGGCCTCCTACCCTTAAATAGTTCTTATAGTCTTACTTACTTAGTCTTACCCCTATTTAGTCTATCTCTACCTATATTACTTACTAGCTACTCTATACCTACTAACTTAGCCCTTTCTAAAAGTGTAGTTATACTTACTAATAAAGCCTATTCTATATACTACTATATATATTAGCCTGTCTATGCTAAGGTAAACCCCTCTACTACTATACCTAGGTTATTCCTACTTCCTCTATTATTCTACTCCTAGAACCTAGTTATTCTTTTTATTTATTATTAGTCTATTTATTACACTTATATACTTACTACGCTTACCTATCCTATTCCCTATAAGCTAGTTTCTATTATATAGTTTAGGATACTAAGATACTATAAATATAAATTATAGATTAAAGCTCTAGAGATTCTCTCCTTTATTCTATTATAGTATCTAAGGGTCTACTCCTTTATTACTCTGTTTATACTACCTTACTATGTTTAGTATACTCCCCTCTAGGTTAGATTACCTATCTATAGCTTTTACTAGTATTATTCCTCTTGTTATATTTACCTTTATTACTACTCCTATTTCTTAATAGTATTAGTAGCCTCTATTTTACTCTAGATATATAGGCTCTACCTATAACTAAATTCTATAATAATTAAGAGAAGGTTAACTTAATTATTAATCTATCTAGGTATAGCTTACTACCTACTTAGGCTTAATATTATATTTACTATAACTACTTTAAGTTTATATTATTCTTAATATATTTTACTTAAAAAGTATAGTATTTTACTCTATTATAGTATAAAAATAAGCTCTTTATACTCTTAATAAAGTTACTAATTTATATTATACTACTAGTACTTAACTATAATAGTTATATAGAAAACACTATAAGTCTAACTAGACTTTACTATCTATACTACTTTTACTCTATAGTAATTTATTTATATTTTTACTTTTTATCTTAAGACTAAGAATACTAAATATTAACTAAGGCTATAGCTTCTATAAGACTATACCTTAAGGATACTTATTATCTCTTAGTATATACTTTAGTAACTACTACTTACTATTAAACTTAAGTATAGCTTTTTATCCCTAATAGTCTACTATAACTATTTAATACCTATATTTTTTAATATACTAGTTCTAAAGAACTAACTACCTATTATTAGTAATAAGTATAATACGTTAACTACTATCTTTAGTTTACTTACTCTATATAAAAATATTACTTAGCTACTAGAAAGGTAAGTAAATTAATATATACTACTCTTATCTTAGACTTTACACCTAAGGAAGAAATACTACTAGCTCCTCTATTATAAAGCTTTTACTCTCTAGAAGCCCTTAAGTATACTTAAAGGTAGCGTTATATATATGTTAGATACTAGCTAAGTAACTATTATACTACTTATAATAAGTATACTACTTAGTTTCCTCTTAGAAATTATAATTTACTATAGCCCTTACTATAAATACCTTATAGATTAGCTCCCCTAAATAGAGTATATTATATTCCTTAAGCCTTTTAGCTTACTTTTATATAATACTTACTTTATTTATTATATTCCTATACTCTCTACCTAGGCTACCTATAAAGAACTAACTCTATTAATATAATATATAGTAATACCTACCTATTCTACGCTATATACTACTTAGTCTATACTACTACTACTCTAAGTCTACGGTTAAGCCTAGACTATACTCCTTCTATTATATATATATAAAGTAAGAAGGAAAAGGAAACCCTCTCTAATTTCTAGGGCCTCCTACCCTTAAATAGTTCTTATAGTCCTACTTACTTAGTCTTACCCCTATTTAGTTTATCTCTACTTATATTACTTACTAGCTACTCTATACCTACTAACTTAGCCCTTTCTAAAAATATAGTTATATTTACTAATAAAGCCTATTCTATGTACTACTATATATATTAGCCTATCTACGCTAGGGTAAACCCCTTTACTACTATACCTAGGTTATTTCTACTTCCTCTATTACTCTACTCCTAGAACCTAGTTATTCCTCTTATTTACTACTAGTCTATTTATTACACTTATATACTTACTATGCTTACTTATCTTATTCCCTGTAAGCTAGTTCCTATTACGTAGTTTAGGATACTAAGACACTATAAATATAAATTATAAATAGGCTCTAGACTAGTGCTCCTCTATTATTTATAGTATTATCTACCTTACTCTATTTAGTAGTATTTTTTACTTACTTTATTTACTTTAGCTTATCCTCCTAGATATTTCTATTTAACTTATTTAAATTAATTCTATTAGTAGAATTTATAAAGAATTATTAAAGTTTACTACTCTAATAGCTTAAAAGTAGAGACTTTAGGCTAGGATACCTCCTATAGTCTAATTAATTTCCTATTAACCTAACAGCCTTAAATACCTCTACTTTGTTTTAGTGTTATAACTACGTTGTGTTGTATTCTATAATAAGAATAGGGGATTACACTTAATTATTAATTACTTAAGAATAAAAGTACTTTAACTAGACTACTTAAAATATTCCTACTTAGTTTACTAAAATATTATATATATCTCTATCTTACTAACATAATATACCTTACTATACTTTTAGTACTTTAACCTCTAAAGAGGATACATTAATAAATAATATAAAATAATTTAACTTAACACTTAACTCTACTTACTGCCTACGCCTCTCTATAGTTAAAACCTAAGTACTACCTAATTCTACTATTTAGGCCGCCTACTTAAATGCTTTATTATCTTTATAACTACTATAATATACTCTTAAATTATAATTCTTACTATAACGGCAACAAATATACATAATATAAATATACTTATCCCTCTAGTATAAGTAAAACTTACTTAGAGCTATATACCTCTAACTATAAATCTCTATTACCCTAGGCTCCTTATATTAATATATATATAGTTTAACCTCCTATAGACACATTCCTATAAGCCCTACTATATACTTTATCTAAAAAGCTTTTACCTTTAAGACGTGTATCCTCTAATGCTTCTACTACTCTAGATTAGTAAACAATAAATACCTATATCTACAAAAGGTATAGGCTATAACCTAATTCTATACTAACGCGTCGCCCCCCTCCGCTATTTCCAGCGCACCGCCTACTAATATATACTGCCTATAGGTCCCTTTTATACTCTTAGGAACAAAAGTATTACCCCTTAATACTTTACAAATAGACCTAATATCCTATCTTAGTATTAACTACGTTAAAGGTAACTATACTATCTCTATCCTTTAGCTTCTATTTACTCTATGATCTATTGCTTTCCTAGTGTGTAACTCCTTACTTTATATATCTAAGTTACCTACTTTATCTCTTGTCTTAGTTGTAGTACTAGTGTCTCTAACCCTAGTTACTTTACTATTGTGGGGGCTATTCTAGGCTCCCACCTAGACACTATAAAACAGCTTCTCTACCTCTATAGTTACCGCTTACATTACGTTTTTTTACTTATTAGTATGTCTCCTATTAAACTATTTAGTATTACTATATACTAAGTTACTTTATACTTTAACTTTAATTATAAATACTTATCTCTAGACTACACTTTACTAAGGGATTTCCTAGGAAAAATCTATTTCTTACCCCCTTAATTAGTCTTACCCTATTTAATTATTAAATACTCTATATCCTACCCTACTTACTCTCTCTTATAGAGTCTTAATTACTAAGGTAATCCCTCTACTTTGCTATATACCTTAGGCCTTAATCTAGAATTTTATTCCTCTATTTAATATAAGCTATTCCTACTTATCCTTTATTTCTACTTAATTACCTATTGCTACGCTCCTATTACCTCTAGCTATAATTTACTACACTTATAGCTCTGCTTTGCTCCGCCTATCTCCTACTTAGTAAGCTCCTTTAGATTACGTAGTTTAGGACACTAAGACACTATAAATATAAATTATAGATTAAAACTCTAGAGATTCTCTCTTCTATTCTATTATAGTATCTATAGCTACTATACCTTTACTACACTCTAGTGTTAGGTCTACCCTAACTCCCTTTAGTTGTTAGGCTACTATTTAATTATAGCTAATAATTACTATGTCTACTAAAAAAGAGTCTTTACCTCTTTAGGTAAAAAATAAGGCTATTTATATACTTATTAATAATTACTTTACATAATAACTTTAAATACCTCTACTACACTCTAGTATTATAACCTATAATTATACTACATTTTATAAAAAGAATAGGATATTTAATTTAATTATTAATCTTAGGAACTAAAATTAATTTAATTATAGTTACTTAAAGACTTAAATATATCTATAGCTAACTCTACTACTAGCTAACTAGGGCCTTTATAAATCCTACACTAGCATTTTTACTATAATAAGAGCCCCTCTACTCTCTTTTCTCCTTATAATGCCTCCTATTATAATTATATTCTAGGTTACCCTAACCCTTATATCTCTACCTCTTATAGTCCTCTACCTTCTCTAGCCTACTATAGACATAATTTAGCTTACTATGTAACTCCTCTACCTAGTTTTCTAAAGTCTTATAAACAGTCTCTGCCTACACTCTAGTAGCCTTCTCCTTAGTAAACGCCTTCTCCTACTACTCTATAGCTCTTTACTACTTAGCAATCGTGATATCCTTTCTATTATATTTACAACACGTCTACTTTAAGTCTATAGCTAGTAAAGCTAGCTTTACGTCTAGTACTCCCTCTAGTGCCTTTATAGTTTTACACACAGACTTACTTAGTCTCTTAGTCTACCTCTATACTACTATAGACTCCTAAGCTACTAATGTAGCTAGCTGCCTATATAACCCTTTGTTTACTTCTCCTAAAGTACCTATTATAATACTATAAATCTCTAACCTAGTTACTATAGTATATTTTATAATAGGGGCCTCTTTAGGCAGTACCTCTACTATAGCTACTAGCTTAGACAGTACTTTAGTAGGCTTTACGGTAGGCTTACTCTATACCTTAACCCGCTAGGATAGTACACTTAATATAGGCGCTGTCGCACTTACTATAGGCACCTCTAGTTGCCCTGCTTCCTCCTCTTCCTTGTTGCTACTTAGCTCCTTTGCCTCCTACTTTACGTCCTCTGGTACAACTGCTACTACCTCTACCACTGGTTTTAATACACGGCTACTCTATAGCCCTAGTATACCTATCGCTCCCTATAATCCTAGATTTAATCTACTATAACCTAGTCCTATTACTAACACTATTAGTAACTAACTTATATAACCCTCTTAGGATTATAGGTATCTTACTACCTGGTTTTAAGCCTATAAAGGGATTCCTCTATGTAAAAGCTATCCTCTAGATTTAATATCCTGTTTACTCTTGTGTTTATAGTAACTACTCCCCCCGTCGTAGTAAGTCCCTTAGACTAGCGGGGTCCCCCCTCTTATATACTCTTACGTAGCCCTCTACTTCTAGAAAGTGTAGTTATATATACTAACCTTATTACTCTACTTACTCTATTATTAGCCTTATTCTATTATCCCTCCTATATTCTTACTAGCTATTCTCGCTGTATCCTTTACTTTACTTAATTACCTGTCTCTATTCCTCTAATGCTTACTTAAGTGGCTATTTACTGCGTTCTCTCCTACTTACTACTACTTACCCCTCTATTTATACTAGCTAGACTATACTAGTTATATAGTTTAGGATACTAGGATACTATAAATATAAATTATAGAAGTAAGCTCCTTTATTATACTTTAGAGGTAATTTATAGTGTCTAGGTATTAAACCCTTACTCTATTTAGGTTCTATATACTATATATACTATATAACTCTTATTTTAGTTATTTAGTTATTTTTAATTTCTATTAGGGCCTCTACTAACTAGATTTATAGGGTTTATAAGGTTAAGATAGGTACTTCTAGCTAAAGTAGGGTAGGATAGCTAAAAGTATTTATACTTATAGTCTTAGCTAAGCTTTAAACTCCTTATACTTTACTTCAGGGTTATAGGCTACGCCTATACTATAATTCTATATCTTTAACTATCTTTTTAAGGATCTATTATTAATTCTAAGGGGATAATAATAACTTAACCTAGGTTTACTAGGGGGAATATATAGTAATATTACCTTAAAATAAAAGTTGACACAGCCCTCCTGGCAGCCATTCCGGATCTGACAGGGCAAATGGGCTGTGGGAGCTGCTGACCTAGAAGGGCGGCAGCGACGTGAAGAGACGCAGCAAAAGAGCAGAGTTAGACAAGCAAAGCGATAAACAACAAGGTAAATAAGCAGGCAATAAACAAATAACACAAGCAATAGCAAAACGTAGGTATAATAAGGTTAATTCTAGAGAACTTAGCCCTTAAGCAAAGATACCTAAGGGTGCTATATATATACTCCTCTAGGAGGTGGATCTCCTAGTGGGTATCTACAGTGTTGTCTATCTATACTTATAACATAACCCCCTCTACACAAAAATCTTATTCCCTTGTATCCTTTAGTATATATATAACCCTTACTTAACAAAGAAGAACCCTCTTACTGCGTTATTTTTAATAAAATAATACATACTACGTTACTAAGGATAGTGTATATCTAGCTAGTTACAGCAGTAAAGGTCTAACTATAGTAGGGTATAAAAGGGTTAGTAGTCTTAGGGTGCTTTACTAGAGGGCTAGCAGCGTCAGCGGGGTAGCGCGCTTGCTAGTCTAGGCCTTAGTTAGCTTATAAACCTACTTATAGAGGGCGTAGACTTTATTAATAAGCTACTAGTGTTTATTAGCCTTAAACTTAGTAATAACCTCTTTTATAGTCTTCCTCTTATAAAGGGTGTTAATGTTAACCTTATAATAGTGTAAATTAGCTTTAAGGGTAATAATTTAGTCACTAATAGTAATTATCTACTTATTATAGATGGTAAAATTCTCCTCTAGCTAGCTAACCTTAGGCTTAAGTTTACTAACCTTAGCTATAGTATAGCTAATAAGGTTATTATTATTCTTAATAAGCGCCTTGTTATCCTAAATAATCTAGCGTCCTTAATTAGCTGCAGCCTCTATATCTAGAATATAGTTATTAAGCTAAATAATTTAGTGGTACTAGGTATGTAGTAGGTTAGTGTACTTTATCTCTAGGATAGAGATAAGATTAAGGTACTAGATCTTAAGTAGTACACTAGTAATAGTACTATTAATATAACCCTCTAGATAGAGGTAGACGCTTTTAATAAGGGTAGTATAGGAGGGAAGAAGGTAGGAATATACGTTATTCTTTATAAAAGCACTATAGACATTATAGATAGGTATAGTAATCTCCTAGTAGAAGTTTACGTCTAAAAAAAGCAAGGTATACATAGTAACCTTAGCGTGAGCCTTATAAAACTTCTTAATCTAGAGGTAAGTCTTATAGTATAACTTATAGTTAGTAGAGTCTACAAAGTCCTTCTCTAGTTAACGTAGAGCTATCTCCTGGGTTAGAATACCCCTTAGGGCCTTAGGGGTGGAGGCCTTGCCCTTAGTAGGTGTAGGCTTTAGTTCCTCCTCCTTACTGTTATCCTTATCCTTATTATTACTAAGGTTAGAGTAGCTAAAGATAAGAGAGGGCAGCTTACTAGTGCTATACTTAGTGTACTATTTAATAATAAAATTATTAAACTTAATACGCTTTTTACTATCTTTATTAGCCTTAAGCTAAAGCTTATATAAAGTAATCTTCTTATTATTAATTTTAATAGCCTTATAGTGTTTAATATAGTTATTCTTATTACCTCTAAATTCTAATAGGGGTTTAGTAATATTATTATCGTTAATATTAGGCTAATCCTTCTTATTAATCTATTTAGTAATTATATTATTACCCTACTTATAGGGCTATTACTTAGTGTACTTAATAGTCTCTATAGCGGTAGTATTATCCTAGCTAGGAGGGTTAATAGGTATAAAGCCCTAAGCTTAACCTCCCTGCTACTAGATAGCCCTATTATTAAAGTCCACGATAGGATAGAGACGCTCCTTATTAGTATCTATTATATTAATATACTAGTTAAAATTATAGTTATTAAAGTCCTTAATGCTATTGTTAAGGGGGTTATCTTAAAAGTTAGATATACCTTAGTTATAAGAGAATCTAGGTGGGTTTCTTGGGTTTCTAATAATGGAGTTAACGTGTAGATGCTACTAATACTAAAAAGAAGTAGGAATTAAGAAAGAAAAAGAAGTGTCTACTATTAATAGGTGTATTAACTATATAAGTCACTATATAACCGTTATAGTTAGTAAGAATAAAGGGAAAAGGGATAGTTATATAGTAATAAGGAAAGAAAGTTATGTTATTATAGGTAAGAAGAAGGGTTGTGTTGTAATGTAAGGAAAATAGGTGGATGAGTTATAGGTAAAAGTGAGGGAAGGAGCAAAAATATTTAGGCGTAATATACCCTTCTATGATAGAATAACCTCCTCCTTAAGAATAAACACCCTACAATAGATATACTATAGTTAGATAAAAGAAAAATAAAAGAAAGAGTATTTACTATAAAGGGCGTTATTAAAAGGCCTATAGGTTACTGTTTTCAGGAGACTAGTATTTACGCTTTAGTTTTATATAATAACCTGGCAAACTTGTGTTGTAGCACCACTATACCCTTCTAGTGTTTCTTTGTATATACTAAGGTTTAGTTAATAGGGCTTTTAGTATTATAGTCTTTTACTATCTAACTAGTATTTAGCTTAAGGTGCTTGCGTAGTTCCTAAGTGTTTAAAGCTGGTGAGTATCCCTTCTACTTAATAAGGTACTTAACTAAAGGTTACTTCTTTCTCTAGGTGATTTATTAATCTATGAGTCTTTTAACCTTGTACTCAACTGCGCCGTTAACCTCAACAGGCTCTAGGGGTGTTTCTTTACAGTTAAAGGGATCCTTTCCTTGCGTAGTCTTCTATAACTAGGTAGTAAATATAACTAAGTATACTCTCTAGCTCTATAGTAAATTAATCTTATATACCCCTAGGCTAACTACTCTCTTAATAAAGAAAGGTCTAGCACATTATAGTAACTATTTCTTCTTAGGTTTACTAGGTAAAGAGTAGCCTTTACCTAACTAAAGGTAGACTTTATCTCTTATAGAGAATTTTATATTATAATACTTAGCGTTATATCGCTGTTTCTATATAACGCCTACTACGTCTATAAGGGCTAGCGCTTTAGCCTAGTATATCTATTAGAGGACATCTAGTAATTCTATAGGCATATTATTAGTACTAACATACTCTAACACCGTCTGTAGGCGAAAACTAAGCACCACTTTATTTAGGGACTAGCTAATAGTAACCACTAGTAAGTTGTTAAGGGAGTATTACAGCAATGGGATCATATCTATCTATAGTATCTTAGGGTCTATATACGTATAAAAACAAACAGCAATCTTAACTGTTTAATTAGTTCATTTACTCTAACTATTAGTCTAAGGGTAATACGCAGTTAAGATAAGTAACCTTACCTTAAGGGCGTTAAAAATTACTCCCTAGACGTTAGAAATAAACTTTAAGTCCTAGTTACTAATAATCTCCTTTAGTAGACCCTAGTCACACATTATGAGGGTCTGTAACAATACTTAAGCCCAGTGATAGGCCTTGTATGTAGTGTAGCTAGGTATTAGCAAGACCTTCTTGCTAAACTTACATATCATAGTATAGAGGCAATTAAGTATAGGGAAATTAGGTAACGCCTAAAAGCTATTACTACTACTAACTTTAGGTATATCAGTAATGAAGTCTATAGAGATTATATAAAACAGGATCCCTAGCATTACAATAGGTTACAGAGATCTAACTACCTTCTGTCTATCTATCTAGTTTTCGCAGCACGCTAGGCAATAAGCAACATACTAGCAGACTAACCCTTTCTTCCCACAAATATATATACCACGTAATTCTACTAGCATTTAGTTAACCCTAAAGTAAAACTTTAAGTTATAAGTAAACTTAAAGACCTTCTTATACGCTAGTTAAGGTAGATAGAGTTAGCGGGTGCCATTAGAGCTAACGTAATATAGGAGTCCACAATTATTAATTTCCTATAGGAGAATTAGTTCACAGGGCCTTTAGTCTTTTTAATACAGTTATTATTAAGATTCTCTAGCTATATCTAGAGTAATAAACTTCTAACTAGAAGACAACATACACTGAACGTAGTCTTAAAGCGCCTTTATCTATTTGTCCCGCAAGTATCCTTTTATAATATCCTATGCAAAGGTATTACTAATCTACACTATAGTTACAGTAGCCTTCCCTATAGCAAGGACTTTATTATCTATATACCACGTAACTATCTTAATATTTACCTTAACCTCATCTTCACTATTAATATCTACTAACTCATCTTTAAGGGGAAAATACTTAGTAAGGTTAGGCCTTATTACTAGTAAGCAGGATAGAGTATTAGAGACTACGTTAAGTTTCCTAGGAATATAGAAAATCTTAAGCTAAAATTAAGATAGGTAGTTAGTAGCATTTACTAACTTAAGATTAGCCTTAGTAAGATCTATAGTTTATAGCAACGTATAGGTAATAATAGCTTTTATAGCGGCGTAGTCTATAAGAATATTAACTTTATAACAGTTAAACTAGACAAGCTTATAGAGCTTTTTTACAGCCTAGACAACCACAGCTACTTCTACCTTAGTAATACTATAGCGTTTCTCTACTAACGTAATAGAGTAAGATAAGAAAAGTATTAGCTTAACATACTCCTTAGGTATATTAATACCAGGTATCTACTCGCTATCCTAGTCACAGTTAAGCTAAAAGACTATTAACCTAAATCCTATAATATAGGCGTTAATTTTAAAAAAAAGGGGTTTCTTAGGGTTATAGTGATACCTAACAACCTATTTATAGAGTTTCTCTTAGAGGGAACGCTATACGTTGAGTTCTTCTAGCGTTAGTTTAAAACTCTCCTTTACTACCACCTTAGCATAGGTTTATCGTAATACCCTAGGTTTTAATACTTACTTATTACGTAGCTAGGCCACTAGATAGGTCTTATAGTCCGTTAGCGGCTAGGTAATTACGTTAAACTAAGGTAATCTAGCGCGTAACCAACTACCTATACTAAGATACATTTTAAGGTTATAGAGGCTATAAGGGAAAGTAAGGTGTTAAAAAGCGTAAATATAATTATCTATTTTATATACTCCTTTACTATTAATGACCTAGCTAAGAAGTTTCACTAAGGGGAAGCCTATAAACAACTTTATTACGTTAATATAGATTTAGTACTTATTAAGGATCTTAAGGACTATTTTAAGGTACTAGAGGTGCTTTTTATCTAAGTTACTAAAGATAACAATGTTGTTAATATACACCTATACAAAGTACTAGTATAGGAAGAATAGTTAGTCTATAAAGCGCTAGGTGTATACTAGCGTATTCTTAAAACCTATAAAGACTATATTAGAGTATTTAAGTCCTTGTAGACTAATTATAACTATATAGTTGTAGTAGGGGGGATATACGCTAAGCTAGTGAAAGAACCCTGACGCGTTAAATATCGTCATCCTCTTCTTACCTCTTAGACTACTGATAATGTTATCTTAGTCTAGTAAAGGGTATATGTCTAGTAACGCTGCCTTATTAAGGGGCCTTATATTAACTACTACACGCCTATAGTACTTTATCCTATCCTCCTTATATTTCTATATAACAAAAACAAGGTAAGTAATTAGCGCTAGGCGCTACTACCAACCAATTTTCTTATTCTTATACTATTCCTTATGCTAGTTATTAAGGACCTCTCTATCTTTAAGTCTAAGTAGATAGACATAGATATTATATTTCTAATTTTACTATCTATTAAGTAGGTTAATATGTATCTTATCCTTGTCTAGTATTAGAATTATGCTACAGTTATAATAGATATTATATTTATTAAGTAGAGCCTATAGTTTTATAGTATATTTAGGATTATCTATATAAATCTCTACCCCGTGGCGATTCTTAATAGTTAGGTAGGAATCTAGCTTAGATATACTGTAACTTAGTATGTCTCTAGGCGTAGCTTCTAGGTCTTAACTATTATCCTCCTTAGCCTAAAAGGCAGCATCCTTAGTTATAATAACGTGATTTACTACTTCCTCTAATAGGTTAAAGAGGCTATTGCTACTAGTCTAGGCTATTTACTCTAGCTGGTTCTTAGTAATAGCTATTATTACGTTGTCTATGTATAAGGGTGTAATTTGTGTGACCTTAGTGCCCTTTTTAATTATAATAGGGAAGTTTATTAGGTTAAAAACTAGCACTAGTTTCTCTAACCTATAATTAATAAGTCTATTTAGTATATACGCGTGTTTAGAAAACATTCTCTATAGCAAGGGTTTCCTATTATTAGTAACCCTTTTAGGTAAATCAATAAAGTTAATAGGAATCCTATAAATCTTACCTAGAGGAATAATGGCGGTGTACTAGGTAGTAACCTTATGTAAGACTAGAAAGCGATTTTTAATTAAGGCTAGCACTAAGATATTATATACTAACTTAAAAAGGATAGACCTCTTATTAAAGTCTACTATAAGACTATGGTTATTATAAAAGGGTGTACCTAGAAGTAATCCTACTAGTAACTAGTTAACTACTCCTATAGTAACTATAGTATATATCTTAATAAGGATATCTTTTACTATACTAGCCACATAGAAATTAAAAGTAACCTCCTCTATTATTAAGAAAGATAAGCTAACTACGCTAACACTACGCGGCTCTATAGGTAAAAAGTGTGGATTTTTAGCAAATCTAGTAACCTAGTCTCTCTTAGTAAGGAGTATAGAGGCGCCTATATCTATATAGACTATTACGTCTATAGAGTTTTTATTAGTATAGATATATATCTTAAGATATATACGCTTATAGTAATTCTTTTTCTTATTATACTTAACTACTACCTTAATAACCTCCTCTAGCTAAAAAGTAAAGTTTACTATCTCTATAGGTAGAGAGGAGACAGCTAGGGGATTAGTCTTAGCTAGGTATTCTTTACTTATAGTTCTGTTAAGTAGTGTTATAGTAGGCTTATTTAAATACATAGCCTAAGTAAAGTACTCCTTAACCTTATCCTAGTGAGGTATATATTCCTCTATAGGAGGTAGGGGAGGTATATAAGAGACTAACTCTTAGTAAGGTATAGTAGGCGTAGGGTTTAGGATAAAGTTTATAGTATCCCCTAGCTCTATATTAACCTTATTAGTGTCCTTAAGAATATACCCTACATCTATAAGACTATTAATAATAAAATAGACATTTAGCTTATCCTCCTAGACCACATAGATGTCTTCCTTACTATCTAGACGTTAGTAAGTAAATCTTATATTACATCTCTATCCTTTACCCTATGAATTTATTAGCTATAGCTATTGATCCCTTGACTTATAGAAAGAGTTATCTACGTAAGAGTAATCTCACTAGTTATAGCAAAAATTACTCTATCTACCACCATAGCCTCCTACTATAAAATCCTAATAGGTACACTAGTTACACTAATTAGGGTTTCTCTAGTAGGCGGAGTTACTACCCATAGAGGATATGTTAGTCCCCGTTAGGCTATTATTACTATAGAAGACATTACTAGAGAGCACAGGCTCTGTTGCGGGGGCAGGATAAGGGGCTACAGTCCATAGGTCTGAAGGGAGGCCTGCTAGCACGCCCCCTCCAGTCCATAGAGTAAGGGTATTCTAGGGAATATTAGGGTTATTTACCTAGTATACAGCTAACAGCAGCTATAAGACCAGGTAATCTAGCTAGGGGTAGATATTATTTATATAGTTCTACCTTAGGATATAAGTAGCGTCTTACAGCGCCTTACAGCGCTCCTCTACTAGGGTAATAAAGGAGTTTAAGGAGTTAGTTTCTTAGGGCTTATAGAGAAATTAACAGAGCTATAGGGTAAGGTTATTATAAAAGCATATAAGCTACTAGTAGGCTATCCTATCTCCCTAGGTGTAGGAGTGCTTAAAGTAGTCCTAAGTAAATACATAAATATCTACCTACCTAATAACCTTATCTATAGAGAAGTAATTCTCTTAAAACCACTTTTCTACCTCTACTAACATTAGCCTAAAATACTATTAAAAGTACTTTACTATAGTGCTTTAGTTCTTTAAGACTAATATCTAGTAGTCTTATTTAGTAAGGTAAAAGTCCTACTAGTTTTAGGTACTTCTATAAAGGTACTAGGATAAACTCTTTAGGATAATAACCTATACATTACTACTATAAAGTAGTACATCTATTATACTAATCTAAAGGTTAATATTATAGTAATATATTACATAGTAGTTATAAAAGATAAGATTACTACTATACTTTTTTATGTCTATATTTAGCTAGAAGATACTAACTAAGGGTATTAGGGTAGAGTATAGCGCTAGGGGGTATTACTACCCTAGCAAGGGGTATTCTATTATAATATAGCTATAATTACTAAAACAAATTATAAGGCTATTCCTTTAAAGGTCGTCACCAAGGCTGCTAGTAGGGAAGGCGATTAGTAGAGGTATATTATAGCTAGTAATAAACCCACTAATAGGGTTAGATAACCTATCCACATTATTAGGTTTATTAAAGGGGTAGGCGCTACCTATACGCCTTATTAGGTATATTAGATTATCCTATCTAAAGGAGTATTATCTATAAGCTGTAGCCCCTATAGATAGGAAATTGGTAGTGTGGTTACTAGTTATCCCACTAAGGGGGAGAATATACTATCGTAGATATAGCTAGCTAAGGCCCTATTTAAGGATATAGGGGTTACTATATAGCAGGCTAGAGTATTTACGTAGGTAGGTTAGGCGTCTCTACGCCTTTTCCTTTTAATAAGATTCCTTTATATTCTATTAATAGATCTACTAAAGGGCTAGCGGTGACTATATTACCTCTCTAATAACTTATAGTTAAGGAGTAAGGATGCTAGGCGTGTGGTTTCTGTGGTAGGTTAGGCTATACTGCCTTAGGGTCTCTTAGTAGTATAAATAGGGTGTTTAATAATTAGGAGGTCTGTAAATTTATTCGCGAGAGGGGTATAGGGTTATTTAGGTTATTAAGATAAAGTCACAAGGCAAATTTAGGTATTTAGCATACAGCTATAACAATACGCTTTACAGTACTAAGGATAGATTTCCCCTAATATAGGTTAATCTCTAGGTCTCTAATAATATTATTTAAGTATTCCTAGTTATTATAAGAGAAATAAGGTAAGTTACTATTAAATTTAACTATATAAAGGAGTTATAGATCCTTAAAGAAGTATAATAGTAGTTACTAAAAGATTAATAGGTCTAGTAACTAATTAATAAGCGTCTAAAGTTACTATAAATCCTTAATTTAGCTAGGCTAAAGCTATTTTAGTAAGCCTATAAGCTATCTTATGGCTTACTCTCTTGTTAGGGTAAACGTATATCTTCGCTAAGGTTAAGCAAAGAAAAATTTTTCTAGAGGCCGTATTAAGAGGTTGTGCTACCACTTAACACAGCCCTCCTAGCAGCCGTTCTAGATCTAACAGGGTAAATGGGCTGTGGGAGCTACTAACCTAGAAGGGTGGTAGCAACATAAAGAGACGCGGCGAAAGAGCAGAGTTAGACAAGCAAAGCAATGAACGACAAGGCGAATAAATAGGCAATAAACAAATAACACAAGTAATAGTAAAACGTAGGTATAATAAGGTTAATTCTAGAGAACTTAGCCCTTGAGTAAAGATACCCAAGGGTGCTGTATATATACTCCTCTAGGAGGTGGATCTCCCAGTGGGTATCTACGGTGTTGTCTATCTATGCTTATAATAAAAGTACTTTAACTATAGTTATATATAATAAATATATCTTTTAAAAACTAAAACTATTAAATTTATTTTACTTAATATATATTTATATTATCCTATCTATATAGTTACTTATCTACTAAGGCTAGTCTACTTTAGTCTTATTTTTATTTACTATTATTACTAAGTAGTACTTATACTACTTTTACTTTCTATATAATACTATCTACTAAACACTATTACTATACTAGTATTATTACTATATATAGTGGGAACTAAATATACCCTATAGAACATCTATTATACTAGTAACTAGCTACTAACTTAGTTAAATATAAGCTATCTATACTTTATAATCCTCCTCTCCTTAGATACACCTATCTATAATTCTATCTTATAATTTACTATAACTTATTTTATAATACCTACCTATCCTCTATCTTTTAACTTAGATTAATATAGTACCTATTATATTAAGCCCTCTAGGTAAAGACTATTACCTTCTATAGCTCTCTAATTAAAAAACATAAATAACTATATTAGTTATAATAAGAAGTACTACTTTTATTTAGGATAATACCTATAACTCTACTTTAACCTATTATAGGTATAGTAACCTAGAATAAAGTATCCTACCTAGTGTACTACCTAGTAATAACTACTATTTACTACTTTAGTAACTAGCCCTACTAGGACTACTACCTTATTACTTACTAGGGGACTATATTTAATAACCTCCTTCTCTTAGACTAAATAGTTAGCTACCTCTACCTCTATACTACCTCTAGCCTTACTTTACTATAATTAATTTAATAAATCCTCTATTACTTTATATATTAGTTAGTTACTAAGTCCCCTAGGGCCTCTATTATAAAAATAAAGTCTTTTACCTTTATATAATACTAATTTACTCTTATTTAAATACCTCCTCTTATTATATACTTACTAATGTTTACTTAAATTATATTTATACCTCTATAAAAATAAGAAGAATAAAGAGAAGAAAACCCTCCTTAGATTTAGGGGCCTTCTACCTTTTAACTATCTTATCCTTAGTCTTACTCTACTTATTTAGTAAGCCCTTTAACCTATTTATTTTTCCCCTCTAGGTAAAAGTATAGTTCTACTTACTAAGGTAATCCCTTTACTTTACTATATACCTTAGGTGTAGTACTATAGTTCCCTCTATCTACTTACTACTTACTTTTACTTATCCCTCCCTCCTACTTAATAACCTATAGCGCTCTACTTATGTTTACCTAGGGTACCTTATTCCTTAGATTATCTACCTCTGTTTCTCTAGTAGCTACCTACTATCTCTACTAGCTAGACTATACTAGTTATATAGTTTAGAACACTAAGATACTATAAATATAAATTATAGATTAGAACTCTAAAGATTCTCTTCTCTATTCTATTATAGTATCTAAGGGTTTACTCCTTTATTACTCTATCTATACTACCTTACTGCGTTTAGTATACTCCCCTCTAGGTTAGATTACCTATCTATAGCTTTTACTAGTATTATTCCTCTCGTTACGTTTACCTTTATTACTACTCCTATTTCCTAATAGTATTAGTAGCCTCTATTTTACTCTAGATACATAGGCTTTACCTATAACTAAATTCTATAATAATTAAGGGAAGGTTAACTTAATTATTAATCTATCTAGGTATAGCTTACTATCTTAGGGGAAATAAAATATTATTTAGGCTTAATATAACTCTACTTAATATTTTTACTTAGAATATATATATCTTAACTTAGTTAAGTAGTAACACTATAACTACTTTATATAACCTATTTATAATTTTAACACTATAAAGGACCTCTTTTTACTATAATTAAGACTATAACTATAAGTCTATAAGATAATATAATATAACTATTATAGTATACTTAAATAGTACTAAGTTAATATCTTAGTAATAACTATCTCTAGCTTATTCTACTAAATTTATACTAAATACTATCTTATAGCTACTTTATAATTACACTAAATACATTAAGTTATATAGTTAGCTAGTATCTCTACTTAGCTACTTACTATAAGTCCTTAGTACTAGGCCTTAGTATAATTATATTACTAACGTTAAAAGATATCTAATACTATGTATTAGCTAATCTATTAGCTCTTAGGTACTAACTACTAAGTAACTCCTTTAACTTACACCGCTAGGCGGAAAGTATAACTAACATAGTCTTAGCACCTTTACTTAGTAAATATATCTCTTCTATAATCTTCTACTACTTATAGCACTAGAATAATAATACTAAATAGTATAATAATTAGTAAGATACCTCTAGGTTATTTATATTACACTTACTATATACTATTAAATCTCCTAGCGTTTATAGGGATAGATATAATAGCTACTTATCCTCTACTAGTAAGTCTTTAACCTATCTATAAAACACTATAGGCTCCTAAGCCCTATATAAACTAGTCTTTGTTATCCTCTAGATAAATATCTTTAGTGCCTCCTATACCTGCTTTAACTAAGCTATATATAGTAGATACTAATCCTCTCCTATGTAAAAGGAAGCTACCTCCCTAAGCTTTATACTTAATGTATCCCCTAGGATAACAGTAAACTAAACCACTTAGTCTAAATCCTCTAGAGTATAGCCTATCCTAGGTCTATTATTAACCTAGTTAATGTAGCCTACTATACTACGCCTCCTAGCGTAATTACTTAGTCTAATCCTATATATTAACATAGTAATTACTATCTTATATCTCCTTTAATAGAATAGTAAAAGAGAAAGTACTCCTACCCTTTAGCTACTCTATTAGGGTGCCCTCTAGCTTAAGTAGTTTCTAGTCCCTAGTCTTATCTTTACTTACTTATTTATTACTCTATTCCTACCTTACTTATACTCTATATAAGGTAGTTATAGATACTTACCTTATTTAGTCTATTTTATTATCCCTCTACTACTTTTACTATGGCCTGCTACTTTATCCCTTGTTTCTAGCTTACTACCTACTGCTCTCTAGACTAAAGCTCCTCTGCTTGCCTATACATAAGTCCTACTCTAATTCTCTCTATACGCTCCGCTTTGCTCCACCTATCCTATTACATCTATAAGCTATTGTATATTATATAATTTAGGACACTAGGATACTATAAATATAAATTATAAGAGTAGAACTATAGAGATACTCTCCTTTATTCTTACGTTATAGTGTCTATTAGTCTATTATAGTACTAATATACCTCTACTCTGTCTACTCCCTTTAGTTACTTCCCCCTAGGTTTTAGTCTTAGTTAACTAAGTATACCCTTTAGTTACGTTTATATCTATTATTACTCTATTACTAACTTAAGGTTAAGGCTATTTCTACTCTATTAGGGCTTTAAATACCTATGGTTACTAGCTCCCTTTAGTATTATAGGCTCCACCTATAACTATATTTTATAAAGATAATAGGGGATTTTATTTTATTATTACTCTACTTAGAGTATATTAAGTATATTTATAGTTAACCTAACCTACTTTAATATAATAATATTTTACTTTAGCTTACATAAACACTTAGAGAAAGACTATATTTATATTACGTTTAACTTTAAAAGGGATATCTATCTCTTATACTTATGTACCTTATTACTAAACTAACTATAATTATAGTACTAGAAGACACCTCTTCTATCTATAACTACCTAAACATAGAAAATAACTACTCTACTCTCTGTGTATATAACTTAACGTAGATTTACTCTAGTCCTAATATATTCTACTATATCTAAGAAACATTTACTATAATAAATAGCATTATCTATATTGCTACTCCTAATCCACTGTTCTACTACTCTAGCTACTAAACTCTAACGTATTACTAAGGACTATATCGCCTAAAGCTCCTAACTACTCCTCTGTATATAACTTATAATAACCTAAGTTAAGGGCCCTCATAGTAGGTAAAAGAGAAGCCTATCTAGCGCACCACTCTAACTTATAAGAGGCTAGCACTATCTCTAACTAGCGCACCCCCTAAAAACCCTCTAGTTTAGGGAATAACTTCACGAAGTTACATACCCGCGTTAGCCTACTAGACCACTTCACAAGAAAAATATACACAACTAATAGCTCTCTACTATAAGGCGTAATCTTAGTATCCTCAATTAACTACACTATACCTTCTAGGAACTAGTCTACTAAAGCCTCTATAAGAAGCACCAATGCATCTCAACGCATCCACACGAGACACACAACGGCACACTACGCCGTAGCAACATAACGCTTCGCAGACAGCTTAGCTTTTAACACTGTTGCTGACTTATCCCTTATTAACGCAAGACTAGTAAACACACCGTTACCTACTGACTTAAAATAGCCTCCTAGCACTATTACTGCCTCCTACGCTACTTCTTTAGACCTAGGAACTCTTAACTAGTCCACTAGATCTTAAATAAACCTATTACCTCCTAGTAACTACGTGACTATTATAGGAAAGCTAAAAACCTTAGCTATCTTTATCCTAAGCCTGCTTATTACTAACTCTATCTAATAAAAAAGTAAAACTAGAAACGCTCCTACCTTTTAAGGCCCTCTAGCCTTTAATAGTCTTACCTTTAGCTTTAGTTAGTCTCTACCTATATTAATTATTAATTTATCCCTTATCCCCGCTTATATAGCCCCCTGTAAACTATAGTTGTAGTTACTTTAGTAAGTAAGTATAGGGCTCTACTCTATTCCCCCTACTTATAACGCCCTCCTATTTTATCCCTTACTCTAGGCTTACCTACTCCCTACTCTGTGCCTCTGTAGGTTTACTACTAGTCCTACTCTAATTCTCTCTATACACTCCGCTTTGCTCTACCTATCCTATTATATCTGTAAGCTATTATATATTATATAATTTAGGACACTGGGATACTATAAATATAATCTATAATTTGTATTTATAGTGTCCCGGTGTCCTAAACCACGTGACTAGCATAGTCTAGCTAGTGTAATTACCTAAGGGAGTAGTAGTAACTATATATAGTAGTAAGCCTAAGGCATAAAGGTAGTTAATAGCGCTAAAGGGAAGGATAATAGGAGGGCGGTTATAAGAGAGAGTAAGGGATATAGTAGATAGAGGTTACGTAAGTAACTATAACTATACTTTTAGGAAAGGGTGGGTTAGAGTAGAGTAATAGTTAAGAGATATATAAGGGCTAGGCTTACTATTTAGAATACTTTATATATTCTCTATTATATTAATACACTAGTAGTTAGTATTAATAACAATAGGATATCTTATATTTTATATAAAGATATAATTATAAAGATAGATAATAAGTTATTATTAAAGTTATCTACCCTAGAGGGGTT
Organism: Colletotrichum falcatum; assembly: GCA_019425465.1. Taxonomy (NCBI): domain Eukaryota; kingdom Fungi; phylum Ascomycota; class Sordariomycetes; order Glomerellales; family Glomerellaceae; genus Colletotrichum; species Colletotrichum falcatum. The sequence goes on along the minus strand of SWKJ01000068.1, from coordinate 18,776 downwards.
AAATACTCCCCCCTTTAGGGATAACTCTGGGTCTAAGGAGGAGGAAGAGGGATAGAATAGGTTTAAGTACTATAGGTAGTACGTTTTTATAATATATAACTATAGTAGGGTAAAGGATTACCTAAAGTTCTATAAGTATCTTTAGATATTTATAGAGTTATAGCTTTCTTCCCTAGGGAAGGATACTAGTATAATCTAGTTAAGTATTTATAGAGGATAAGAGTTCTATATAGATAGAATACCCTACTACTATATTATTATAGCTTTTAGTAAAAGGGTTTATTAGAGGAATACTTAAGAGAAGTTTAGGGTAAATATACCTATTAAAGGAGGGTATAAGCTAGATACTCCTTTTATCTACCTATAGCCGCTTAAGCTAGGGGAGAAGCTAGTGTATTTTCTAGAGTATACTTAGGTGTATTACTATAAAGATAGTAATACTAAGTTATTTAGTAATTAGATTTATATTAAGGATATAGTATTAATAAAGTAGAAGTAAGAGGATAAGATTTATACCTAGGCTATTATATTAGAGGATAAATAGATAGTAAGGATACTACTTTAGACTAACTTTCTATATAATTATATTTAGTTATACTAGAACTATAAGACTTTTATATAAAGTAAGAGGCGTAAGGTAATACTACTATATATTCCTAACTTTATTATTAAGGATTAGTTAGTACCCCTAGAGCTAGTATAGTAAAAGAAAGAGAACTTTAGTAGTAAGTAGTAAGGGAGGCTAGTTAGTCTTATTCTTATAAGGCCTCTAAGGTATAGTAAGACTAAGTAGGCGTTAGGGTTTAGAAAGCCTATAGAGATAATAAATAAGTTTTATTTAGATATTCTAATAGATAATTATACTTATATAGTATTAAATAATATAGTAGTAAAAGATTTTTAGTATTAGAGAGAGTTTTTAGGAGGATAGATAAGTTTTATTATAATAGGTAAGTATTATACTAAAAAGGTTATAAAGTAGGGGAAGCTAATAATATAGACCTATAATATAAATAATAACCTAAGAAGGGATCTTACTATAAAGAAGTATTTAGAGAGGTTACTAATAGTTATAGTTAAGCTATATAGGAATCTCTATTATAAGAAGTAGAAGTAGATTTAGATTAAATTAATTTTAGTTAAACTAATTAATAATAAAATATTATAAAGCCTATAATAATTATAAAATTTAGGTATAGATAGAGTCTATAACCCTAAAGCGTAGCGTAAGGAGTCTAACGCTGCTAGGAAGTAGGAGTAGTAACTACAGCTAGTTAAAAAGCATAGTATAGCGGAGTGTAATCCTTAGATACTATAATAAAATAGAGGAGAGAATCTTTAGAGTTTTAATCTATAATTTATATTTATAGTATCCTAGTATCCTAAACTATATAATAGGAACTAGCTTATAGGGAATAGGATAGGTAAGCGTAGTAAGTATATAAGTATAATAAATAGACTAGTAGTAAATAGGAGGAATAACTAGGTTCTAGGAGTAGAGAAAGCAGGAATAACCTAGGTATAGTAGTAGAGGGGTTTACCCTAGTGTAGATAGGCTAATATATATAGTAGTATATAGAATAGGCTTTATTAGTAAGTATAATTATACTTTTAGAAAGGGCTAGGTTAGTAGGTATAGAGTAGCTAGTAAGTAATATAGGTAGAGATAGACTAAATAGGGGTAAGACTAAGTAAGTAGGACTATAAGAATTATTTAAGGGTAGGAGGCCCTAGAAATTAGAGAAGGTTTCTTTTCCTTTTTTACTTTATATATATATAATAGGAGGAGTATAGTCTAGGCTTAACTATAGACTTAGAGTAGTAGTAGTGTAGACTAAGTAGTATATAGCGTAGAATAAGTAGGTATTACTATATATTATATTAATAGAGTTAGTTCTTTATAGGTAGCCTAGGTAGAGAGTATAGGAATATAGTAAATAGGGTAAGTATTATATAAAAGTAGGCTAAGAGGCTTAAGGGATATAATATACTTTATTTAGGGGAGCTAATCTATAAGGTGTTTATAATAAGGGCTATAGTAGATTATAATTTCTAAGAGGAAACTAAGTAGTATACTTATTATAAGTAGTATAATAGTTACTTAGCTAGTGTTTAATATATATATAATACTACCTTTAAGTATACCTAAGGGCTTCTAGAGAGTAGAAGCTTTATAATAGAGGAGCTAGTAGTGTTTCTTTCTTAGGTGTAAGGTCTAAGATAAGAGTAGTATATATTAATTTACTTACCTTTTTAGTAGCTAAGTAATATTCTTATATAGAGTAAGTAAACTAGAGATAGTAGTTAACGCGTTATACTTATTACTAATAATAGGTAGTTAGTTTTTTAGAACTAGTATATTAAAAAATATAGGTATTAGATAGTTATAATAGACTATTAGGGATAAAAGGCTATACTTAAGTTTAACAGTAAGTAGTAGTTACTAAAGTATATACTAAGAGATAATAAGTATCCTTAAGGTATAGTTTTATAGGAGCTATAGCCTTAGTTAATATTTAGTATTCTTAGTCTTAAGATAGGAGGTAAAGATATAGATAGATTACTATAGAGTAGGAGTAGTATAAATAGTAAAGCTTAGTTAGACTTATAGTGTTTTCTATATAACTATTATAGTTAAGTACTAGTAGTATAATATAAATTAGTAACTTTATTAAGAGTATAAAGAGCCTATTTTTATACTATAATAGAGTAAAATACTATACTTTTTAAGTAAAATATATTAAAAATAGTATAAACTTAAAGTAGTTATAGTAAACATAATATTAAGCCTAAGTAGGTAGTAAGCTATACCTAGATAGATTAATAATTAAGTTAACTTTCCCTTAATTATTATAGAATTTAGTTATAGGTAGAGCCTATATATTTAGAGTAAAATAGAGGCTACTAATACTATTAGGAAATAGGAGTAGTAATAGAGGTAAACATAATAAGAGGAATAATACTAGTAAAAGCTATAGATAGGTAATTTAACCTAGAGAGGAGTATACTAAACGTAGTAAGGTAGTATAGATAAAGCAATAAAGGAGTAGACCCTTAGACACTATAATAGAATAGAGGAGAGAATCTCTAGAGTTCTAATCTATAATTTATATTTATAGTATCCTAGTATCTTAAACTACATAATCTAAAGGAGCTTACTAGCTAGGATAGAGGAGTGGAGTAAAGCGGAATAAATATAGAGTAAAGTGTAGTAGTACCTAGGGTAAATAGGCGAGGAATGTAGCCTAAGTGCATAGGTAATAAGAATAAGTAGGCGAGTAGGTTGTAGTAGTAAGAGGGAGGAGGGATAATAGATAGGCTAACGTAAGGAAGTAGAACTACACTTTTTAGAGAGAAGTGGGGCTAGTGAAGGATAAATAAATAATTGACGTGGGTGGAGACTAATTGAGTAGGGGTGTAAGAAACACTTAAGTAGGGGAGGAGCCCTATAAATACGTAGATAGGTTTTCCTCTTCCTTTTTTTTTTCTTTTTTATATAACCTAAGAGGGTGTATTTGCTCTAAGTAGAGTGAGGGTTAAGAGACTACTTCTATAAGCTATAAGGATTAATGTAAATAGTAGATGGGAGGACTACTAGATATACTAGATAAGAGGCTAGACTGACGATAGGAGGAGGTACTAATTGGAGACAGGAGTAGTGGCACTGTGAACCTAAGGGGTTAAGTGGTAGTAGCTAAATGGAGGAGGTGAGTTAGGAGACGATGTAAGTAGTAGATGGTTGCGATAGTGATAGAGGAAAGGACTGCTGGATAGGACTGGGTTTAGACAAGGGCAGGTGGCCTAAGTAAGTATAGCTAGAGGGTTGTAGAAACAGAGTAAGTCTAGATACAGCAACAATGTACACGCAACGGAGTAAGTGGTCTAGTAAATGCGAGAGCATTAGTAAGAGGTAGCCGGAGTTAGGAAACGAGGCTAAGAGAAGCAGTGGTAGCTTTAGTTAGTAATTACTAGTAGGAGTAGTAGCAAACAAAGTAGATAAAATACAATAGGAGTAAATAAATAAGGTAACTTATTGGGAGACACGCAGTGGGTAGAGCCCTATAATGTGCTAGGATGTCCTTAGGATGTCCCGTTGTAGTCCTAGGTTATCCTAGGATATCCTTAGGATGTCCTGTTGTGGTCCTAGGATAGCCCTAGGACGTCCTAGGACAGGTGAAAGCTAGCAACGGAGGTGTCAGTAGGACTAGCGGTAATAATGCGATGTGGAATGGAGTAATGTGCTAGATAGAGTGAGATAACGTAGATGTAGCTGTAGATAGACTGTAAGGTATAAAGAAACATAGTAAAAGTAGTTTAACGTAGTTAACTAAAGTGACTAAATGGAAATAGGTTTAGTCTAAGTGATTAACAATGATGGTTAAGCCCCGTAGGGTCTATCTGAGATGTGAAAATAGGGTATAGGCGTAGCCTGTGCTACTGGAACGCAGTGGAGGTTACTAAAGCTGTTAGATATACGTAGTAATAACAAGAGTAGATGCTAACAGAGTAGGTAGTAAGATACTGTTAGTAGTTAATAATAAGTCCTAAGAGTATAGGGGGAGTAGGCTATCCTACGCCTAACTTCCTATAAGAGTATAAGGGTTATATTTTTTATTATCTATAGTTTCTACATAGAGTCCTATTAACGCCTAAGAAACTAATAATTCTTTATAAAATAATAGAGTGTAGTAAACAAATTCTAAAATATATATTTAAAAGCCTAAGAGTAGTAGTTTACTTTACTTACTAAAGCGTCCTAAAAGGGGTATAGAGAATACTACTAAGCCTAAGAGGTAGATAAACACTATAATATAGAATAGAGGGAGGTATAACTAACTTCTACTTTTATAATTTATATTTATAGTATCCTAGTGTCCTAAACTACGTAACTAGTATAGTCTAGCTAGTGTAATTACCTAAGAGAGCAGTAGTAACTATACACAGTAGTAAGTATAGGATAGAGGAATAATAGACTAGTGTAGTACTAGGAGTAGATTAAGGGATAAAGAGAGAATAAGGTAGTAAGTAGGGTAGGCGTTTACACTAAAGACTATACGCTAATAGTAGAGGGTACACCTAAAGTAATAAGGTTAGTAAGTATAACTATACTTTAAGTAGGGCTAAATATAGGTAGGTAAAGTAGGTAATATATAACTATAGTAGGGTAAGACTACTTAAGGGGAGGATCCCCTAAAACTAGAGAGGGTTTTTTAGCTTTTTTTTTATTTCTACTAAGAGGGAGAATAGCGTATTAAGTAATATAATTTACTACTAAGGGGAAAGGGTAATAAGATAAGCTTAACTAGTACTAATAGAGGAGGTAGTAGATTAAAGAGATAGTAATAAATAAAGAACTATAAAACTCTAAGAGGAGTATACTTATAAGAGTAAATAGAGGTATTACTAACTAATATATTAATTCTCCTAAGTATATTAACTATAGTATATAAGAGTAGTATAGCTACTATTTAGTAAGATATTATTAATAATATAGTTAACTAGTAGGTATTTTTATTTAGGTGTTATAGTGTTTCTCTTAATTTATAGAGTAGATAGAGAGATAGCCTAGTAGCTAACTTTAATAGATTAAATATAGAGTAGCGTTATTTAATTATTAAACTAGTAGTAATTATTAGTAAATATATACTTAACTATAAGTAATTATAGTAAGACCTAGAGGGGATAAGTATATCTAAAGGGACTATAGTTTTATGTAAGTAGGTTTTTTTAGCTAGAGATAGAGTATGTTAGAGGCTTAGCTAGAGATAGTTACTAGGTAGGTAGCGTATACCTTAGTAAGTAATACTATATAGGTAGCTAGTCTAGTTTATTACGTTATTACGCCTATACTAAACAGAGTTATATTTATTATAGTATAAGTACCCCCTAAGGGCCTCTTTTAGTATAGTAGCTTATAATTATATAAGTAATATTAATAAGTTTATAACTTAGTTAAGGAGTAGAATAGCTAGTAGGCCTTTACCTTAAAGCTTAGAGGGTAGTTAACTAGTAGAGTAGATAGAATAGAATTAGAGTAAAAATAATATTCTTTTTATCTTAAATATAGTGTATATAGACTAAAGTTAGAGTAACTATATTATTATTATTTTAGATACTAATCCTTTAGTAGCCTAGAGTAGTTATAACTATAGTAGAAGTAAAATAGTTTTACTATAGTAATTAATTATAATAAATCTAATATAATTTAAAGTAGCTTAGTAGAGGTATAAGTCCTTTTGTCTCCTAAGAGGACTAGAGTATACCTAAGTAAATTAATTATATCTAAATAGATTAATAATAAGTCTAAATCCCCTATCTTAGTTATAAAATTATAGTATAGCCGTAGGCTATAACACTAGAGTAAAGTAAAGGTAGTTTAAAAGCCTAAATAGATATATAATTATTAATATAAATACCCTTATTTCTTTTTTACTATAAATAGAGTAATAGGTTTTTTAAACTATAGGAGCCTACTAATAAACACAGTAAGGAAGTATAATAGATAGAGTAGTAAAGCTATAGCCCTATAAACACTATAACTAGTAATAGAGGTAGCTTACCTCTAGAGTTTTACTAATCTATAATTTATATTTATAGTATCCTAGTATCCTAAACTATGTAATAGGAACTAGCTTATAGGTATAAACATAGGTAGTAGAGTAAAGTAGAACGTTAGCCTAATAGTAAGGTAGCAAAGGGAACTAGAGCTAGCTAGTAAGTAAGCCTAGAATAATAGAGGAAGTGGGAGGGTAGTAGGTATTAGAACAAGGAGGCATAATAAGTAAAGCTAGTTGCATAAGTAAGTAGAACTATAAATAACAGGGGTAGCATGCAGCGGGCAGAGAGGAACTACGCCTAATTAAGCGGGGGTAAGATACATAAGCAGGATTATAAGATATAGCTAGAGGTAATAGGAATATAGGCAGGAGCCCCTAGGTAGGAGAACCTAGCGAGGGCTAGTTTCCTTTTTATTCTATTCTTTATATAGAAGCCGTAAATTAAGAGATTAACGTAGACCGTTGTAAGCAGTAATTATAATAACTATAGTACTAGAGGACTTAACTAAGATAGGTAGTTATAGTAAGATAGTAGAGCTATTATATATAGTAAAGGGCGTAGTTAACTTTTTGTTGTGCTTATATAAGTGTTAGAAGGAGGTTTCTAACTAAACTATATTCTAGCGGAGGCATAGGATGTGGTAGGATAAGACGTTAATGTCCCTACGGAGTTTGTTAGTAAATATACCTAAAACCTGGGGGTTTACTAAGCGGGAGCTTATAAGCTAGTCGATGGGTAACTAGGCTATTATATTAGACAAGTTATTACTGTACTTGTGTTCCTTTTTTTCAGGTGAGACGGATTAATCTAGTTGTTCTTGTCTTTTAGCTAACATAGTGGTACTAGGAGTAGAGGTATATAGTGTTAAAAGTGTAGAGGTGATAGAGCTGAAGACTATTGTAGAGGAGTTATGTGTTAAGCGGGCTTGTTGGATGCGAAGTGGAAGTAGGTTATAGGTTAGTTTGTTACGCTGAACTAGTGTGTGCCTGAAGAGGTAGATTCTATTTAGGTTCTTGTTAGGATAAGTGGATGGCTTTATCTTATGCTTAATTTGTTATTAGAATAAGAGCTAGTGTACGTAAGAGTAGCTGTAAGGCCCTAGAGTAGGGTTACTAGGGTGAATGCGTTAGTTGAAAGGGTTGGTGACTCTTTGCTTAAGGAGTTAGAAAAGCCTAGAGTTATTTTACTTTCTATAAGCTATAATTAGTGTAAGGTGACTTAGGAGGTAAGTGTAGAGTTATATTAAATAGAACTAGACTAGGTTAAATAGAGATAAAGTAACTTAGTCTTATTTAAGTAAATATAGATATAAATATTAGATTAAATATAAGATGCTATTATTATAAAGTAGTACTTAGTGTAGTGTAAATATAATAATAATTAAAGAGTTAAAATAAATATAAATATAATAAGTTAAATAAATATATATAAGATAGTTAAATTAGAGTAACTTAAGTATAACTAAGTAGAAATAGTTTTATCCTAAATAATTAATAATAAAATAGAATCCCCTATTATCTTTATAAAATATAGTTATAGGTAAAGCCTATAACACTAAAGGGAGCTAGTAACTATAGGTGTTTAAAGCCTTAATAGAGTAAGAATAGCCTTAACCTTAAGTTAGTAATAGAGTAATAATAGATATAAACGTAACTAAAGGGTGTACTTAGTTAACTAAGACTAAAACCTAGGGGAAGTAACTAAAGGGAGTAAATAGAGTAGAGGTATATTAGTACTATAATAAACTAATAGATACTATAACGCAAGAATAGAGGAGAGTATCTCTATAGTTCTACTTTTATAATTTATATTTATAGTATCTTAGTATCTTAAACTATATAACTAGTATAGTTTAACTAGTAGAGATAATAGGTAGCTACTAGAGAAATAGAGGTAAATAATTTAAGGAATAAGGTACCCTAGGTAAACATAAGTAAAGCGTTATAGGTTATTAAGTAGGAGGGAGGGATAAATAGGAGTAGGTAGTAAGTAGATAGAGGGAATTATAGTGTTATACCTAAGGTATATAGTAAAGTAGAGGGATTACCTTAGTAAATAGAACTATACTTTTACCTAGAGGGGAAAAGTAAGTAGGTTAAAAGGCTTACTAAATAAGTAGAGTAAGACTAAGGATAAGATAGTTAAAAGGTAGGAGGCCCCTAAATCTAAAGAGGGTTTTTTTTCCTTTATTTTTCTTATTTTTATAGAGGTATAAATATAGTCTAAGTAGATATTAGTAAGTATATAATAAGAGGAGGTATTTAAATAAGAGTAGATTAGTATTATATAAAGGTAAAAGACTTTATTCTTATAATAGAGGCCCTAGGGGACTTAGTAATTAACTAATATATAAGGTAGTAGAGGATTTATTAAATTAATTATAGTAGAGTAAGGCTAGAGGTAATATAGAGGTAGAGGTAGCTAACTATCTAGTTTAAGAGTAGAAGGTTATTAGATATAGTCCCTTAGTAAGTAATAGAGTAGTAGTCTTAGTAGGGCTAGTTACTAAAGTAGTAAATAGTAGTTATTACTAAGTAGTATACTAAGTAAGATACTTTATTCTAGGTTACTATACCTATAATAGGTTAAAGTAAAGTTATAAGTATTATCTTAAATAAAAGTAGTACTTCTTATTATAGCTAACGTAGTTACTTATATTTCTTAATTAGAGAGCTATAAAAGGTAATAGTCTCTACCTAGAGGGCTTAATATAATAGGTACTATATTAGTTTAAGTTAAAAGATAAAGGATAAGTAGGTATTATAGAATAAGTTATAGTAAATTATAAGATAGAGTTATAGATAAGTATATCTAAAGAGAGGAGAATTATAAAGTATAGATAGCTTATATTTAACTAAGTTAGTAACTAGTTATTAGTATAATAGATATTCTATAGGGTGTATTTAGTTTCTACTATATATAGTAATAATACTAGTATAGTAATAGTGTTTAGTAGACAGTATTATATAGAAAGTAAGAGTAGTATAGGTACCGCCTAGTAATAATAGTAAATAGAAATAAAACTAAAGTAGACTAGCCTTAGTAAATAAGTAACTATATAGATAGGATAATATAAATATATATTAAGTAAAATAGATTTAGTAGTTTTAGTTTTTAAAAGATATATTTATTATATATAACTATAGTTAAAGTACTTTTATTTTAAGGTAATATTACTATATATTCCCCTAGTAAACCTAGGTTAAGTTATTATTATCCCCTAAGATTAATAATAAATCCTTAAAAAGATAATTAGAGATATAGAATTATAGTATAGGTGTAGCCTATAACCCTAGAGTAAAGCGTAGGGAGTTTAAAGCTTAGCTAAGACTATAAATATAAATACCTTTAGCTATCTTACCTTACTTTAGCTAAAAGTACCTATCTTAACCTTATAAACCCTATAAATCTAGTTAGTAGAGGCCCTAATAGAAATTAAAAATAACTAAATAACTAAGATAAAAGTTATATAGTATATATAGTATATAGAACCTAAATAGAGTAAGGGTTTAACACTTAGATACTATAAATTACCTCTAAAGTATAATAAAGGAGGTTACTTCTATAATTTATATTTATAGTATCCTAGTATCCTAAACTATATAACTAGTATAGTTTAGCTAGTAGAGATAGTAGGTAGCTACTAAAGGAATAGAGGTAGATAATTTAAGGAATAAGGTACCCTAGGTAAATATAAGTAAAGCACTATAGGTTATTAAGTAGGAGGGAGGGATAAGTAGGAGTAAGTAGTAAGTAGATAGAGGGAACTATAGTACTATACCTAAGGTATATAGTAAAGTAAAGGGATTACCTTAGTAAGTAAAACTATACTTTTACCTAGAGGGGAAAGGTAAATAAATTAAAGGGCCTACTAAATAAGTAAAGTAAGACTAAGGATAAAATAGTTAAAAGGTAGGAGGCCCCTAAATTTAAGAAGGGTTTTTTTTCCTTTATTCTTTTTATTTTTATAGAGATATAAATATAGTCTAAGTAGATATTAGTAAGTATATAATAAGAGAAGGTATTTAAATAAGAGTAGATTAGTATTATATAAAGATAAAAGACTTTATTCTTATAATAGAGGCCCTAGGGGACTTAGTAACTAACTAATATATAAGGTAGTAAAGGATTTATTAAATTAATTATAGTAAAGTAAAACTAAAGGTAGTATAAAGGTAAAGGTAGCTAATTATTTAGTCTAAGAGTAAGAGGTTATTAAATATAGTCCCTTAGTAAGTAATAGGGTAGTAGTCTTAGTAGGGCTAGTTACTAAAGTAGTAAATAATAGTTATTACTAGGTAGTATACTAAGTAGGATACTTTATTTTAGGTTACTATGCCTATAATAGGTTAAAGTAAAGTTATAGGTATTATCCTAAATAAAAGTAGTACTTCTTATTATAGCTAATATAGTTACTTATGTTTCTTAATTAGAGAGCTATAGAAGGTAATAGTCTCTACCTAGAAGGCTTAATATAATAGGTGCTATATTAGTCTAAGTTAGAAGATAGAGGATAGGTAGGTGTTATAAAATAAGTTATAGTAAATTATAAGATAGAGTTATAGATAGGTGTATCTAAGGAGAGGAGGATTATAAAGTATAGATAGCTTATATTTAACTAAGTTAGTAGCTAGTTACTAGTATAATAGACGTTCTATAGGGTATATTTAGTTCCCGCTGTGTATAGTAATGATGCCGGTGTAGTGACGGTGTTTAGTAGACAGTATTGCGTAGAAAGCAAGAGTAGCATAGCGCGTTGTAGCTAGTTTGTCAGCGAAGTGATCAGTGATCGGCAGCCGTGAGTGGATTGTCTGTATCAGCTGACAGCTCTCTATGTAATTATACACGATAAACCTTACCCAGGCCTTTCAACGCCCATCATCATCTTCATGTTGCACCTGTCTGCCTGCAGCCTGGTCGCGATATTCTCCCAGCTCCCCTTTCCTCGAGCAGAAAACCGGCGCGGGTATTCACATTGACGCAAAACAAGGACTCCTCGCTCAACGGGAGACATCTTGTGCGTCACGATGGATACCAACAATCATTACAGCTACTCGCCCCTCTCCGGCCCACGGTCAACGCGGTTGATCATGCTTCACGCCAGCAAGGGCGCGGCCTCGCCCCTCTCCTGCAAGCTCGTCGAGATCAGCATCGACGCCGCACCGGTGTACCAGGCCCTGTCGTATACCTGGAACGGCGAGGCTCCGAGCGAGCCGATGACCGTCACCGACGACGGAAACGCCAGCCACCGCTCCCAGACCCTGCTCGTCACGCCCAACTGCGCGGCTGCCCTGCGACTGCTGCGCAAACGCATCAAGCTCAAGGATCGGGTTTCCAGGGTCGGGCTATGGATCGACGCCGTCTGCATAAACCAGTCGTCAAACGACGAGAAAAGCGCCCAGGTCGCCATGATGGCGACCGTCTTCAGGAACGCGCGCGACGTCGTTGTCTGGTTGAGCGAGGAATGGACTCCGAGAAGTCGGAGAGACCTCCTGCCCGCGAGGATCGTCGGGCCGTTTGTGAAAACGCGGCTCGTGGACTTTTGGATCCCGGTTTTATTTTACCTCGGGCCTCCCATCACCGACCAGCTCGCGCTCGAGACTTTCTTCAGGTTGGTCTCCTACCACGCTGCCGTGGCCAAAGCAGTGACGGATTTTCTGTTGAGAGGTTCGTAGAATTCACCGCAAAGCGACCGTCATTGACAACCCTGTCTACGAGGTTGTAGGATAGCAATCCGAGTGTTTTTTTTCCTTTTTCTTGTATTCTTTCTCGTGTCTCCTATCAGTTGACTTTACATTGTATGCGGATGGCTGATGGATATATTCCACATAGTTAGCCCACACGGCGTTCTTCCCGGCATCCAACAGGCGCCCTACTGGACCCGTGTATGGACGGTGCAGGAATTCGCGCACCCGTCCGCTGCCCTCCTCTGCCTCGATGCAGGACTATGTCATTTCCGTCGTCTCAAGATTTTGTCGGATGACATGGCATGGTCCGAAAGCGTTTCGACCATGGAGTTCCATGCTCAGTGTGTTGGTTTTTCTGAGTCTGGCACCATCCCGGCCCCTCACGACTTCTGGGAAGGTATCTTTAACAAGAAGGCGACTGACACTCGAGATAAAGTGTTTGCCATGCGGGAGCTCTTCCCAAGCATACTTGGAGGCACTACCGTAGATTACAGCCGACCCGTCAAGGACCTTTTTACCGAAGCCACAAGACGCGTGATAGTAACGACCAACAGCCTTAAAAGCCTCCATTACTCGGTCAAAGAGACACCTGACGCCGGTGACTTCCCTTCGTGGGCAGTCGATTGGGCTCCCGGTAGTGAATGGTCAAGGCTCTTTCCTTGGTTTAGACAGAGACCTGGATCGAACTCGAGCCGAGGAGCCGAACCCGTCTTTTCATTTTCGGGAGACGGGAAGACCTTGTTCCTCTCGGGAACGAAGATAGGGCAAGTAGGAAGTTACGTCGGGGAGCGAATTGAGCTTGAAGGCGGCGACGAAAGAGGAGACAGCGACACTTCAGGGAGCCCCCCCACGGATAACGTGCCCTTCCTCGAAGCTTTGCGGCGCATCGTGTTGGCATCTCATGATCCCGACGAGATGCTCGCCAGGGTTCGTTTGCTGAGCCTTTGGGAGCTGGTGTTCTACGCGCTCGCCGAGCAACCCAGGACCAGAAGCATTGTGAACAAAATGAAACACGGGAGTGAAAAGGCACACCCCGTCGACCTGCTCGAGTTCCTCACAGCCAACATTAGGGCGCGTATCGCGTTAGTTGTCTCTTACATATATGGCCGTCTCTTCTTCACGGAAGATGGACGAGCCGGGGCCGCCATCCACACGGTGCAGTCCGGAGATTCCATCTGCGTCTTTGCCGGAGTGATGACGCCGTTCATCGTCCGGCAAAAAGGCACAGGCTGGGTGCTTGTCGGTTCCGCCGTGCTCTCCGGAGCAATGGACGGGAAAATGTGGCCCGACAACGAGGAAGAGCTCTCGGCGTGGGGCATTGTTTGATCAGAGACGTAACATGGAAGGTCTGAGGAGTAATGGGTGGTTCTCAAAACACATCTCACATACGATAACAGGTTGACCATCACATGAAGGACGAGCTGCCTTGGGTAACATCACGCCAGGTATTGCTGCCGCTTATTATTACCACCGGCAACACGTCAGGCCGAGAGGCCTTTCTGTGAGCCGTTGCAGCTCGAACGGGCTTGAGAAATTCGAGCCTGGTCGCCTTCGCGGGGTCTCGCGGGCTTTGAAAGTCTTGGACTTCTCGTGTTGGTGTGAAGCCAAGGCGGGGTTGCCGATGCGGCCGCTGTAAACATGACTTGTATCCTTTACGTGTGACTTGGGCCGATGCTGCCTGTTTGGCTCACACCGAGCTACCCTGGTCTGCCTTTACAGAACGCTGCAACGTCACGAGAAACATGCCTTTGCCATTTCACTGGCTGCGTTGTTCCGGTATTGTTCAGACACTGCTTGGATCACTCGCCGCCAAGCCCCCCCCCCCCCCCCCTTCCCGCGCCGGCCCGCTAAGGCAGAGTAAGCTTACTCGCCTGCGTTGCCTTCCTAGTCGTGCAGCAGCAAAAAGACACAGGGGCGCGAGATCGACATGTCAAAACCCGCACGTACACGTGTAAGACAAGGTGGCTTGAGAAGCCCGCCTTGCTTACCGGCTCGTGAGCGAACGGGTTGATCCTGACTCCTAGTAGTGAAGTCAAGTCTCTCTCACTCTGTGTCTCTCTTACTATGGGAAACGAACCCATCCAATCAGCATCGGCGCGGGTGGACGCAACGCCTGGTATGCGGCGTACTAGCTGACCAGTCAAGATCAACTACTCTGCTTATTGACCTGTGGGTAGATGACATTGTCGAACGATTCGGGGCAACGCTTGCAAGTTCTGCCAAAGCGGCCGAGACTGAGCTGGCAGAGTGAGGGATCGGCAGCGACTGCAATGGCTAGGCGATGGAGAGCACAAGAGGAGCGCCGCAGCCAGCTATTGGCGTCTACTTGTCATCATCGCGTAACTTGGTTGAGGAGTCGATTTGAATTTAGGCAAATTTCAAGTTAAAATGAATAAATAAAACTCTGCATGCGTTCCACGGATTAGAAGCATATCTGGCTGAGAGGCAGGCAGGGCGAGGGTTGTACGAAAGTCCTTTTCTCAACTGCACTTGGCACGCGAAGTTGCATTTTCAACTACGGAGTGCCTATGCCAAGAAATCTCACCAGCAACCCTGCAGGACTGACTATGCATGTACCAATTACAGAAACGGCAGCAACTTCGCTGATGGTGGAGCGTTGCGTATAGTAAATCCGACTCTGGGGCTTTGTCAAATCTTGTCCTGTGATAGCTGATGGTGGGCAAGGCAATATTCTACCACGCTCTCCGGGACGAAACCAGACAAGACACGAGAGAAAAGAAGAATGAAAAACTATAAGTATGTTCACTTGTGCCGCCTCCTTCTCGACTCTAGTTCCATCAGAGCATCAACCCAACTTCCCACTCACTTCCTCAGCCCGCCATACACCGGCAGAACAAAGCCTTTTACTTCTTTTTTTTCCCTTTTGAAAACCAAGTTTATAATTCACCAGCACCATGCAGATCGGAAAGCTCGCCGCCCTCGCCGCCAGCCTCGCGCTGCCCCTCCTCGCCGCCGCCGCGCCGACTGAAAGGGAGCAGCCGCCGGCCCCCGAGGGTTTCGGAACCACCGAGGACCTCGAGGGCCTCCGAGCGAGCGCGGCCAACACCCTCACGGTCTGCCAGGACATCAACATGTCGGGTCCCTGCATGACCTGGTCCATCCCGGACAGGAAGTGCTGTGAGTCTCCTCCCCCCCCGTTCTATCCTTAGTTTCGCAACATGCTTTGCGTAGGGCCGTTTCCCGTGTATACATGCTTCTTGGCCATTTCGTCTGTTTTTCTTCTTACTTTTTCCCTCCCCCTTTGAAAAAGAAAAAGAAAAGAAAAAAGAAGAACACGCTGACCCTGGACCCAAAGACCACATCGGCGACGCCTGGAACGACAAGGTCTCCTCCTACGAGCCCAGCGGCACCATGTTCTGCTTCCTGTTCCGCGACTCGGGCTGCAGGGGCGGCTACCACGGCGCCAACACCCGGGTCAACAGCATGGGTGACTTCAACGACCAGACCACCAGCTTCCAGTGCAACGTCTGAAGCGTCGTGCAACGGGGGGGGGCGTCTTGAGGGCAGCGGCGGGATGGCGGTCGAGGGGACCTTTTTCTTTACACGGCTGGCCAAAAGGACTTGGCTGCAGAGCCAGCCGCGCCAGCCAACCACGATCGTTTGCAGCTTGTATAGTTTGGAAACAGTCCTTTTGCCATAATAAAAATATGCGTAAACTATACGTTTTGAATACTCTCTGCAGCCCATGGCTGTCAGGAAGAACATTATGGCCACGGTGTAACTATGGAAACTTAAAAGCAGACCCAACTTCGATGCCTCTCTCTATAAGAGGCATCACTTACGTTATGTTATGTAAGAGCCATGATACCGGTTGGCGGAGTTGATAAGTACTTGGCCTATCTAACGCAAATATCACTCCAAGCCCCTATAAGCAGTCTTGTGTAGTTCGCCCAGTCCTTGGATGATATTACAGCACGTAAAAACCTGTAGCACCTCTTGCCTGTACTGAATCTTCATCTTTCACAACAATATCCGATAATGCGGAGCGACAGCTGAGTCTGACTCTGCCTCAGCCAAGATGCGACCTTTGGGCGCTAGAACGTCGGTGACAACCTTGGTGATGAAGAAGCCCAGGCGGGTTCGGCGGACGAACTACGCTGAACCACCAACGGGATAACTGACTTAGCAACCACACAAGGAACCCTGACGGACGGCTCTCGGGCTATCCATTGCACAATGGGACTGCATCAGTTCTGTGAAGTAAACCCATTTGATTCCGTTACCTGGCTATCAGCTAGCTGCTGGCCCCTCCATGGACGAACTACCTAATAGTAAATGAGAAACCCGCCTCCCTCGACGTGAGAGCAACGCTGTCTGCTGTGATATGAATGCCCGCTAATCATATCCGAGTCTATACCGCAACGCCACAAAAATGCCTCGTTCTTCAAAAAGCCTTGCAATCCTTCGCTCTGATCCTTGAAACCCGCCTGGGTCTCGTCCCGAGCTCATTGCGTCTTCGGCTTTCTAAGCGGAGCGGTAACGGAGAACGCGACGAGGCTATACTCGGTCTTCTCGATCTCCTTCTTTTGAGCCGCCTCCTTGTCGCTCAAGTCCTTCTCATCCTCGGCCTTCTTCCTTTTATTATCCTCTTCATCATTCTTTTCGTTGTCCTTCTTGATCTCTTGTACCACATTGCCGTTGCCATCCAGCTCGACCACAACGTCTCGCGTGTCCAGGGTACCGTCTTCGGTGTACATCCACATCTCCTTCAGCTCTCCACGGACCAGGCCGGTTAGCCACAGAGAGCCGAGCACGCCGGGTACCAGGTACAACAGCGCGGGCTGGCCATGCTTGAAGATGGTCAGCATGGAGAGAGTAACCAGCATACCCAGGGTGTACCCGATCAAGGAAGCGTTAAAGTAGGTCTTGGGGAAGGTTGATCCTCGAACAGTCGGGGGAGGCGTCTCTTGTCCTCCCTTGAGCAGGCCCAGCCACGAAGAAGACCAGAACCAATCTCCCCAGCATCCGGCAATGTCAAGGTAGGTGGCCTTCTGAGCCATGTGCTGGGTCTCGCTAACGGTGACAACGTCTCCTGAGTGGGCGTCGTGCTGCTCCGACTTCAAGTCGGTCGGAACGTACTTGATTTGTTGCTGATAGTGCCGCCACATGTCGAAACGGAGGGCGAGGCACATTACGATGCCGGGGACAACGATGTCTCCAAGGCCGAGAATGCTGGATCTAGCTGCGGACTGGAATTGGAGCTTAATGGGAACGTCGAGCTTGGTGGCGACGGTGATCATGTAAGGCCTGGATAAGAGTCAGCGGATGCTCAGACAGAAGGGGCCGAGCAACTTGCGTGTAAAAGACCATGACGATGTCGTAAAAGAACAGCCCCATCAGTACCAGGCTCCCAGTCGCGAAGGTCGTCGGCGACATGATGAGAAATGATCCGTAGCAGAAGCCGTAGCCCATCAAGTTGGAGAGGAAAGGCGACCCAGACATGAAGTAGGCCAAGACAGTCGTGACAGCGAGGTTAAAGCCGACGACGTGGAGGACGGAGATGTGAAACTTTTCGCCGAAGAGACCGTGGACGTTGGCCTTGACTGTCCACTCGTCAACCAAGACATGGCGCAGGTCCCAGAGGAATCGGTTGGAGTTGATTGTGTTGAAGGGGATGAGGGAGCGGAGACCAAAGGGCAACGGGTTGCTCTTCTGGAGAAACTGTGCGTTGCTCTGGTCCGCGTCCTCGCCCGTGAACTTGATGAAAGATTCGTCGTCGTCGTCTACACGGTACAGCGAGCCATTGTGGCGGAAGTAATTGGGAAAGACGAAACCCACGGCAACCCGCAGCGAGTGGGCGATCAAGGTGGACAAGCTGGCAACGCCCATAACGGACATGTACACCCTTAGGATCTTGTTGAGAATGGCCGGGTCCTGGAGCCATTGGATGAGGTAGTAGAGGCCGATCAGCATGGCACCGGCGAGGAGCGGGAAGAGGATGGCGTCAGTCGGCAGGAGACCCTCGGTGATGGGTTCGTCCTCCTTGCGCTCGCGCTCCCCGTCCTTACGTTTCGCGGGGGCGGCTGAGGGAGGACGACGAAGGGAACCATGGGCGCCGATGTAGATGGTGGCCAAGGCGCTGAGGATGAGCTTGGCCTCCATGGTGAAGAAGCTGGCGTAGAGATAGATGTCCCATTCCGGCACGGCAGACGTGCCATTGCCGGCGGTGATGTTGCCGGTAATGTTCTGTGTGATCTGGTCGAAGGGAGGGGTGACCGGGCTGGGCACTGCTGACGAAGCCATGCTTGCAAGTTGGTGCAAAGCTTTAGCAGAGCAACACTTGTGGCTGACGCTGGAGAATATGTGTGAAGCGATAAAAGTTGAGGCTCGTCTGTTATTGCAAGGGACGGAGATGAGGAAACTGAGTCTGTGCAAGCAGGTTGCAAGGGTCGATGGCGCCGATGATGATACTGTCTTGTCGAATGGATGCCGATGGAGTCCCAAAGGCCAACTGGGCTATAATATATAGACCTCTCCCCTCAGGGATACCGGACTGGCGGTGGTGTGAAA